>JAFEMH010004953.1:0-184439 GCA_022495995.1 Adenophora triphylla var. japonica | reverse complement strand
TCTATTTGCCGAGAGGTTGATACACTGACCTGGGGCTTTTCTTTTTAGAACGAGATCACCTTCTCGGATTTCCCGATGCTTTACTTTCTTGTCGAAGGCTCTAGCCATTCTTCCTTGGTAGGCTCGGATGTGTTCCATGGCCTTCGCCGGCGTTCGTCTAGTAGGGCCAATTCGTCATGGCGACTCGGAGCCATTCGACCTCGTTGATTCGGCTTTCAGCAGATACCTGAGCGAGGGTATTTCCACTCGATCGGGAGTACGGCTTCCATTCCGTATGCGAGGGCAAAAGGTGTTTCCCGCTTGCCGTTCGATCGATGTTCAGAGCCCCGCAGTGCCAAGGTGTAACTTCTCGCCAATCTACTCGCCTTGGACACCATTTTCCTGATGATATTTTCCAGAGTCTTGTTTGCTGCTTCGACGGCTCCGTTGGTTTGGGGCCCGTAGGGTGATGACTTGTGACGGGTTATTCGGAATTTCGCCAAAGAACCCGTCACATTCCCCTTCGAAGTGGGATCCATTATCTCGAAATGATTTCGGCCGGCAACCCGTATCCCGCAAGACATGATGTTTTCTTTGATGAAGAGGGCAACTTTCTTTGAATTGAGGATTTTGTAGGACTTTGCAGAGCATCCTTTTCGATTCCTTCGAAGAAATCACCAATCAAGGCGTCTCTTTAGGCTCTTCCGCTAGCCTCCCAAATTCACACTTGTCAAAATCTCCTGGCACTGGGCTCGATTTTCCTCTTCCCGACAACCCGCTTTAAAGATTTTTTTTTTTGTTGTTTGATTTTTTTTGTTTAATGTGTCTCGTTTTTTTATCTAATGAATTATTATTAAAAAATTTTTTATTAATTAATTCATCATTAGTTAAAGTGGCAATCAAGGGATACTCGTAAAGGTTCGTCATTTCATTGAAAACGAAAGGGAATACAGCCAAGCTTGCTGCTACTCGTAGTCTTCTGTGCGGCGCAAGGCCATCTGGACGACCCTAGAGACTCGATCTTAACAGAGAGAGATCGGGAGGACTCTGTCCTAGATTGACACAAAGGATCTGGGACCAATCCAAGCTTGGTGATCATTTCCTCCTTGGTCGCGGACGGCCCGAGAGAGTTTCCCAATTCTTTAGCGGCATCGCCATTGGTGGCCTCATGACTCTGGAACCGTGGCCGTTTTTGTTCTCCTTTCTCAATTGCCGCTATCATCTCTTGACCGAGCCGAGATCAATCGTGTCCGGCACTGGACTTCTTCTTCGAACAATTGCCGCATAACCTCGCATTCATCCCAAATCATCTCGAGGGAAATTCCGTGGCCTTAGCTTTTGGCACCGTCAATTCGAACTTCAGTTTCGGGTCTCCCCGGGCAGGAGGAATAGTGGTTGTGAGCTTCTCGAACCGTTCCACTGTGTCGTGCACGCTCCGAAGGTATACTCACTCTTCATGGTAGTGGTAGCCCTGTGTATCTTGGGTAGGTCCAGAACATTCTACGGACCGGGTTAGCCTTGGTTCCTCCGAACTTGTTTGAGGCTATCCCGTAGCTTTAGCCATCCTTCCGTAGGAGTGGGCTCATGATGTTTCCCGGTTGTGTGGGACCCTTTACAAAGTAGTCGCCCAAATTAGGACCGAAGGGGAGAGATTTAGGGTTGTCAACGGGACCTTTCCCGTGGCGCCTTCAAATCTTTTTCCCTTTGCGCTGTCCACCGGGGAGGCCTCATATCCTGTGCCGTGGCGAGTATTTTGTCCTTTCACTTCGATGAGTTTGAAAGTTCCTTGTTGGCGCTTCCCTGCATCGAGGCCAGGTAGATAGCTCATCTTTCTCATCATTTTCAAGACCGGTGGGATTTTATCCCGGGTGACCGTCAGATCTATGTTGCACACTTGGGCCTCGGGAAGCTCGACCGTGAAGCCCGTTAGCATGTGACCTTCCTCATCATGTTTGATTTCCGTAATAGGTATTCCGCCCGTATCCGTGCCCTCTAAAGTGACTAAATCTCCGTAAATGGTCAGCGCATCCCCATTCGAGACGAATTTCACACACCGGTGGAGGCTTGAGGCGACCCCTTCGACTTGGTGCGCCTAAGGTCTTCTCAAACAGGCATTGAAAGTAATCGGGATGTCGATAACCCGGAATTCCACAGTATCAATTTCTCGTCCAAACCAGAGGTCTAAAGTAGCAACTCCGAGGACTCGGCCGGGATGTTGAGTCGTAAGCTTTGACCGTGAGAGAAGAAGGCTTCAAGTCTCGTAGTCTTGATATCAAGCAAGCTCTCCACGATCTTTGGCCGGGAAGAATGTTCATTCCGGACCCATTATCAACCAGGACCCGAGGGAGGCGTCGTTCATCCACTGGACTGTGATGAAGAGAGGCTCATTATGATCAGCCCCAAATTGAGGGAGGTCGAGATCTCGTGAAAGTGATTATGTTCCCGTAGTGGATGTTTCCAATCACCGTACCACATCATCGGGAGTAGCATCAATAGGCGCTAGAGTGCGAGCCAAGCTTTCTTCCAGCTTCACCTTATGGGGATAAGACGAAGTGAGTAGAGACCAGAGGGAAATGTTGGCCCGTGTTTGCTTCAACCGGGTGAGCACGGGATCCTCTTTTCGTGGTCTGGAGTTTCAAATTGCCTTAGCATAGGGGCGGCGATCTTCTTTGGTGCTTGATCCGCGTGGCCTTCTTATCCGCTCTTGGGATTTCCTTGGAAGATCTCGCCCGCATCGGGTCAACAGATTAACTTCCTCATCGCCGTCTCTTGACTAGATTTCTTCAACGCCGCCAACGTCAACGGGGAGCCCTTTTGGCTATTGGCCACCGGTTCTCGACGGAGCTCTGCAACGGTGCGGGGCCGAGCTTGAGCCGTACCGGCCTCTTCCCGGGCGGCCCTTATAACCGCTTCCCAAGTCACGGCTTCGAGTCCGGGGTTGTGTTGTTGCCCCTCGGATGGCCCACGCAGCTAGGGCGTCCTCCGATTCATTCTCATGGCCGGCCTTGCTCATTGTTATCATGCAACAAGAGTCGCTATTGTCGGGCTTGGCGGTTTGCCGATTTCTTCCCCGGTATAGTGTAGCCATTCTTGTTCCTTTCGGTAATATTCAGAGCTGGAGATGATTATAGCATTCTGTGTGGGAGGCGCATCCGGTATTATGCCGCTCTAGGACTTCTCTCGAAAGCCGACATACATTCGGGAAGGTGACTCTTCTTCGGGTAACCCCGACAAGGAGTGTTACTTTGTTCCGGGGTGGATTTGATCTAACCATGGTTATTTTCTCATTTGGGCGGATGGGAGTTAATTTTCCTCTTTCGATCGATCTTCGACTATCGCCCGGATCGGACACCCGAAAACCCTTTCCCCAAAGCATGGTATGCGTTGTTGAATTCTAAGACATCCACGTGCTCGCATCCATGAAACTTCATGGCCTTCATGTCCTCGGCCTCGTATTCGTCTTCCGGTTTCTTCGTCATCGCTTGCCGATAACCACCTATCGCGCCTCGGCTCCCATGGGCTCATTTCGGGCATGATTGTTCCGCATTGCTTCCGGATCCGGGGCCTCAGCTGACTCTTCACTCTCGCCATCGTTATCATCATCGTCATCATCGTCATCGCTTGCCATCAGAATCGTCTTTCCCATACCACGGGGATATCACCGAGAGAGAGCGACGGTCAAATCTGTTAGGGGAAGAGGGGTGCGTGCAGCCGCAGGTTGTCATATGCTCCCATTCCCGAAGTGATGGTAACCGCGATTCAGCCTTCTCCTCCCGTAAATTGCGGGGGAAGAGCGAGAGGGGGCGGCACATATTTGACGCTGTGTAGGATATAGAAGGAATCCTCCTCTTCCGATTCTTCACTGTTCTCTGGATCATATTCGGCTCTCCCAAAGCCAATTTGCAGAAGTGTACTAGCTCCGCATGCTCTTCGGCCTCTTTTGCCGATAAGCCCCAAGACGGTGCCCGCCGGAAGCTTTCTTGCTCAATTCTTCTCGATTGTTCTAACCATCTTGTATAAATAGTTCTTTCATGTTCCGAGCGGAACAGCCCAGCTTCTTCGGTATCGGCCTTCCCTTCACCCGAAAAATAGCGGGCCTCGTATTCTTGCAAGGAGTCTCCGACATGAGACCAAGATGGGTTGATCTGCTCGATATCCTCGAGGCCGAGGGGAATCCGATCAGATCCTCGACGAGGTTGGCCACGGTATTTGGGGACCTTCATCAAGCATCTTCCCGGGCGTGTGAAGATTCTCCGCATTCAATCATATTCACCTCGATTATGGTTCCGTGGCAACGGATTTTTGATCGTGTTAGGCCCTTCGGGGCCTTCCAACTTTCCTTGCTCTATTAGCCCTCGGATTGCCTTTTTCAGAGTGAAGCAACTCGTCGCCGATGTCCGTGAGCTTGATGAAAGGCACAATACTTTGTAGTATCCACTTCCGGAGCATTCGGATTTCTCGGGGTTGGAAATTCTCCAAAGGCCGCAAAGCAAGCCTTCTTTCACCAAATTCCCCTAAAGATGTCATTCAGGGGCATTCCAAAGTTTTCGAGATTTATGACCCGCGGTCCGGGCTCGGCCGGTTTCCCGGGAGCAAAAGGAGTCGTGTTATTACATTCCCCGTCCCGCATAGTTAATCATCTCTTTGCCTTTAGCAGAGCAGGGGCGGTGTTTGCAGTGAGGAGCCCGATATCTCGTAGGCAGTGTGCAAAGCAATGGTTGTTGATTGTAGGCCTTTTTCAAACTTAGCCGCAGAGTTAACCATGGCCCGTAAGTCTCGAGTATGGGAAGTGACCGAGGGAGGCTCTCGATGTGGTTTCAAGCATGACCGGAAGATGTCCAGCTTGTTCCTCTTCGGAAGGAGGGATGGCCATTTCACCGAGTTTCGATTCCACCGCTTGTAAAAGTCCCCAACATTCTCATCGTGACGCCGCACCGTTGTTTGTAGGTCAACCCTATTTGTTTCCCATTCCAAGTTGGCCTTATATTTTTCTCGTGAAGGCATTGGTGATTTGGTCCCATGTGGCCCCGGCTTCGTGTTTCAAACGGAAGAACCACTTTAAGGCACCGGACTTCAAGGATAGATCGAAATAGTCGCCAGCCGATTGGTACATCCTTTGGCTTTCATCGCCAAGGTATACGTGTCCAAATGGGTTTTCGGACATGCGGTTCCATCAAAGAGATCCAGATTTGGCATCACGAATTTGTGGGGCAGGGGAACAATGGAGTCCGGGTCCGTAGGCCTAAGGCGACTTTCTTCGGCGCCGTCAAAGAATCTCGCGCTTTCATTTCCTTGTGTTGTTCCATGAACCGTGCCGATGAGGGTCTTGTGGCGGAACCATGGCATTCAAGCTAGTGGCCGAGCTAGAGAGAGGAGCTACCACTCGGAGGCAGATCGGTGGAGGGAACGGCCGGTCCGGGGACGTAGGTGAAAACCTCGTCCCGGGCCGAGTTACCCTGGGAGCATGAGTAGGAGCCTCGAGCAAAAGGGTAGAACCTTGCGGCTTGCCGTGGATTTTCAACTCGGCAAAGTAGGTGGGGGCAGCCCCGATGTAGCCGGATAACTTGGATTTCCAGAGTGGGGCCCGTAAGTAGGCTTGAGTGCGGCCGCCGTCCCGATTGTTGAATTGCATGGTCGCTTGTGGTGAAGGTGTGTAACCCGGGGGTACTGCGGTCCCGGTGATTCAGATGACACCGGGATGGAGGCTTGGTAACCCATAGAAGTCTCGGGAGTGAGGAATGGATTTGTGTGAGGAGCAGCCGAACTAGTATCGTTCGAGGAGGCTCCCGATCGTGGTCCGCAACCAAGTTGTGGCGGCATTCCGAACTGTGGCCGTTGCCGTGAAGGTCCGGATTGATCGGTTCCGAACCGAGGAGGGATCCCGATTAGCCGTGGCATTCCGAGATAGCCCCAACCATGAGAAGACATTCCGTACCGATTTTGCCCCCACCGATTTGTGCCGTCGGGCCGCATGGATCCGGTGGTCTCGTGGTCGGGAGCCGGGCCGACCCGAAAATCGAGGAGCATGGGTTCTCGTAGTGGCACCATAGGAGGTGGGTGGCGGCATCCCGGTGTAATCGTGGCGACCGAGAGTGGGGTTGGCATCCTCGTCTTCTTCCACGGTGAAGGTGCCATCCGGATTGAGGCCGGCGGCCGCACCGTGACTCTTAATAGCCTCCATAAGGCCGTTTAGCCGTGCTTCCTGCCGTAACCTCATCCGTTCGCTAACCGATTCCACCGTTGCTCGTCCGAGGGGTCCCTGGAGGCGGAGTGACGTTATCCCCATCATTACGGGCCGATGCATATATCTCGAAACCCGGGAGTTGGAACAAACGGCGAAGCCGACGATGCGCTTGACTCTTCCTAACCTGATCAAACGGTGACCCGGTGCCCGAAACCAAGCTTTGTGCGGAGTCGCGGGGAAAGGACATGAAGGTTCGGGAGATGTCCGGGAATGGAAGGAGGGTAGGTGTTTGGGCTTTAGGCTCATGCAACATGCGCTATTTGTTCACGTTTACTTAAAACATGTTTTATTAACCTAATCGGTTGGAAAAGATTGCTCTTCTTTTTCGCAAACTACTCGATTCCCGGATCGGTGGGCCCCGTCACTACGTCTATAAGCCCTCGTATTCCACCCGTATTTCGACCTCCCAGGGTGGATGTACCCGGCGAGGGTCCTATAGGGCAAGCGGGTCCCACCGACCGAAAGAAAACGATCCTAGAAGTCCGGCGGGTAATCGAGTCTTAACGAGCATTCGATGTAAATTACGGACAAAGCCGACAAAGTCAAGATCGTGTCCGAGGGCTCGACGAAAAGTCGGCATGATTTGACCGATAAGCGTCCAATATTGATCTTGACTTGTCGTCGCTTAAGCCGTAATTAGGCATGGAATAGCCGTTAATCCTTGATGACTCGTGTCAATGCCGGAGTCGTGTATAATTTGTGCCAGCCGAGCCGAAGTCAAGGCGCCGGTCAATATCTTGGTCAAAGTCTCGCGGCGGAAAACCGGCGTAACTTCGACCGATTAGCGACCGATTAGGGACCCGAGAGATATTGAGTCGGTATGCCGACAAAGGCTTGAAAGGAAAGGTCTATACACGGACAGTGGCATGACACGCACTTACTAAAAACCAACCGGGTCTCTGACAAAGTGTGTCACGGACAAGTGCATGGTCGACACGAGGCTCCATGGGATGTTTGGGTAGTCCCGTGCTCATCCGAGAGGCGTAATAAGACCAAACGGACCGCGACAAGGATTTCCGGTTAAGGACGTAGTGTGCGTGTACGGTCACGTGCGCGTAGTGTGCAAGCAGCCTATATTCTTTTTGAGTAAAATAGAGATTTTTTTATGTGTCTTAAAAATGTGATGCATGATTTTTTGGAAATTTTCTTTTTTTTTGAAAATCTTTTTTTTTTGAAATTTTTTTTTTTTTATGAGCACATAAGCACGTAAGCACGGAAATTCCGACAGATTAGGGACATTATTCCGACAGCCAAAGTTTTGACTTTCTCCGAGGCGGCCAAAACAACATGAAAACCGTGCAAAAATCAACACACACACAAAAATGATTTTCAAAGCCGGGACGGAAGCTTGACCCTCAAAAGTTTTTTTTTTTTTTGAAAACGGTGATACCGGTACGTGGGATTGTTAGACCACAATTTATCCCCGACTCGTGTTAGGAGGCGATAACGGGAAATTTAGTGGTTTCCACCAATATACCGAATACCATTTTTTTATTAAAAAGCTTAGTTCCCCAGCAGAGTCGCCACTGTGACGATATGGGAAAAATTCGATTTTTGAAATTTCTTTGAAAAACCAAATAAAACCGGAAAAAAAACGGAGTCGCCACGCCATTTTAATTTTGAAGGGCAAAACTTTGAAAAAAGCCCGAGATCAGAGATTTAGGTTCGGGAGGTCATGTTACGCGTCGGGAAGGACGTTAGTGTGCACTCCGACGCGCCTCGTAAAACGAGTCTTCCAAGCTGAAAATCATTTGTGTGTGTGTGTGTGTGTGTGTTTTTGGCCAAAATAAGTTGAAACTGGAAAAAGTAAAAATTGGGATGTCTTTTTAAGACTTTAAACTGATCCCATGATTTTTTGGAGAATTTTTTGGTTTGAGATTTGGTACTCAAAATACCTTTTGAAGTTGAGAAGTCACTTCTGCCAGAAGAAAATGGCAGCAGACACCTGATTTTGAAATGGATTCAAGGGTCCTAAAACTTCATAATCTGGATGAACTCAGAGAATGAAAGTTTCTCTAGACTCCTTGAATAAACTTTGTGTGAAAGAAATTTCCATTTTGGAGAAGATTTGAGGGGTCAAAACCTTCTGGAAACCTCAGATATGAGATCTGGATTCCCAGAAGCTGATGAACTAGCCTCTGAAAGAAAAATTGAAAAGAGGAGTTTTACTCACCCAAAAAATAAGGTAAAAATATGTCTGGAAAGCTCTGGATGTTGGCTACAAAAAGTGTTTTGTAGTCAACACCAAATTCCAAGTTCATCTGTGTCCAAAAATTAAGACCATGGACTGGGGTCTGGGAAAATTGCTACTGGACAGCAACTTTCCAAGAAAGAAAACAAGATTTTAAGGGGGGTTTTCCATCCATGCTTGTCCCCATTTCCCTAGGTTTTGGTTAGTGATCACTAGACATTTTAGTGGTGAGTCAACTATACCAAACCATCCTTGGGGTACATTAGGACTAAGCATTTCATTTGCTTGGGGAGGGGGATTTTACCCTTTGAAATCAAGATTTAGTGCTTGAAAATGGTTTTCTAGGGTTTTGAAAGTGCATTTTTGCAAGTAAGAAAGAAAAGCTTTGAAAATAATGTTGATCTTTGTAGAAGATCATCCATGGAGATGGTCTTCCATGGTGATCTTCTTAGATCTAGAGAAAAAAGATGAAAGAACTACATTTTGTAGTTTGAAAATGCATGCATGGATGAGATTTAGGGTTAGGAAGAAGAGGGTTTACCAATCTTCCTTGTGTTCTTGAGTGTTTGGCTTGAGTGTATGAGTGTTTAGGGGTTTAATATGAGAGTGAGTGGATGAGTATGAGTTGGGAAAGATTGGAAAGAAAAAGGTGACAATTCTTGAGAATTCTCACTGTTTTCTCTCTATATTTCGCCAGAACTTCGTTGCATTTGTGTTCTTCCTCCTTTATTTTTGTGACTGGAGGGCTCAATTTATAGCCCTCTGAAATTGACAAAGATGTCCGCGCGGATGGATCCAGTCGCGTGCACTGTTCATTAATTGCTGCTTCAGGCTTTGGACACAAGGAATAATCTTTTTCAAAATTCAAATTGACCAGCCAGATTATGTTTCCAGCATTGCTATATTTGGTTTTCTTCATTTGTTTTTCTTTTTAAGATTCTTTTTAAGGTTTAACCTTAAATAACAATGCCCATTTTACCCTCACTTTGTTAGAAATGTTAGGATAGTTAGGAATTGTTAGAAATGTTATAACTTCCGTTAATTTTCTAACGAAAATTTTAACAAGCTCAAATTGGAGCACTTACACGTTGCCCTTGGTAGGAGCGGGTCGTCGGGAGATGGATCTCTCTCTCCTGTAGCTTGGTGGTGGGGACGGCCTATAGGATCTTGATTGCTCCCGTTCACGACGAGGGGGAGTGTGTGTTCTTTCCCTATAACTTGGGGCTCGTTCATTTCGCAACGACGGGGTCATTTGACGACCGCGAACAACTTGGTTCTGGTTCTGTACAGGGTCCTCGTTGGCTAAAGATCGACGAGGCTCGCCATCTGCCTCATCCCGTCGTCGTTGCGATGGGATTCCCTCACTTCATCTTTGGTTGAGATGTTCTCTAAGATCAAGTTGTGGCACGATCCGTTCATTTTCAGCGGCAGTTCCTTCACGACGACCGCCGTTCCTTCTCTGGTTCCTTCTTCTTCCAGACGAGACAGTATTATGGGACGCTTGTGGGGGCTGGTCTTCAGCCATTTGTATAAGCTCGTTTTGATTCTCAGGAGTTCATGGAGGGCATTGGCTCTCTCGACGAGGAAAGCAGTTCTGTCGAGATGTGGGTTGGACGGGCCTCCCACATTTCGTAAAGTAGCTCCCTCGAGCCTCCTCTCCAGTGGGGGTCGTCTTTGCCGCTCGTGGGCAGGTCTTTTTTCTCTCCTCCTGGCCGTTTGAAGGTATCTGTCATCAACCACACCTTGTGACCTGGTAACCCTCAGATTAGGGTTCCTAGGTTGAGGTGAGGGAGGCCTTGGGTTTTCCTGTTGGCACTGCTGAGGGGAAGGTGGCCGGCCTGCGTCTCCGGTGGACTTGCTGGTTGTTGTATGTACGTCTGTCATCTTTTCCAGGTACTATTCGGTTGTTTCAACTTGGTTGAAGATCACTGATGAACGATTCCCGGCAATGGAACCAATCTGATGATGCAGGAAAGCGTTCGGGATCAGCTACTGTTGTCCAGCGAGTGATTGAGCTGACTTGGGATCTGCACAACACAAGAAAAGAATCGTGAACTGCGCCAGGGGTCTTCCGGCAAGGCCCTCCGGCGTGAGAATCAGAGTATGGACTGGAAAATGGTGATAATAGTATGGAGGATGTATGTATACGTGAATATGCAAATATGCATTACCTTAGTCCATGATTCTATTCCCATATTTATAGTGGATGAAATGGTATTAGGGTTTTCATCTGAACCGTTGAATTGGGTTGTTGTCAACCGTTGGATCAACTTTGTTCCCTAGGCATACACGTGGCATGCTGTGATTGCTCCGCCTAAGTAAGGACACTGCTGTGTCTGACACGGATAAGTGGTTTGTCTTATAATGGAAAGTCAACCTGCACACCTTTTGGCACTGCTACTGGTTCCGTGATTGCATACGCAGAATGTCCCAGTGTCAGGTCTGACTTTACCCCAAAATAGCTAATTAATCAAGCTTATTGAGGAAGCTAAATGGAGGGACGACCTGGAGCTGTTTGTCCAGTAAGGTCGTCACCTTATCAGGACTCGACGAGCGAGTGGACTAGTGAGTTGCCTCGTTTTCCAGGTGAGTTTGGTCGCTCAATGACGACGACAGTCATTCTCCGTTGGATGGGCTCTGATTCGTATGGTGGGAAGGCTTCGTCATTAGATGGGCTCGGTCGCTCATTGGCGACGACCGCCATCTAGAGTATCGACGGGCCGTGACCCAAACCTTGATGGGCTTCACTAGCCTTGATCCTTTAGTGGGCTCGTTGGGCCCATAACTCGTAGTAATATATTGGGCCTAGCCCATCACACGAAATATTCCGTTCAAAATATTTTTTGGAATTCAGTTGAGTGGAAATCCAGATTAAGTAAGCTTCACAATCTAGCTACGCAAAAACCAATTCTTTTCCCATAATAAGTCATAGTCAAAATGACAAAACTTATAAAATTAGAATCAAAGAATAAGAGCTTATAGAACTATTTTTATGATGTTCTCATTTCTCTCTCATTGGAAACACATTTTTTCTGTCTTTTTTTTTCCTATCCCAAAATAAATGATTTTTTTATTTAAAAGTTATTTGAAAAAAAAATAATTATTAGTTGAAAAAATATATAATTATTCATGTTATTCACTTTAAACCTTCTAATTCTTCAGAAATATATAATGAACTACCCCATTCAATCCAAAATAAATGACCATTTGAAATTTGAGTTGGTCTCTAAAAACATTCAGTTTTTCCTAAATAATAGGAAAAATGGGTTTTCTTATAACGCACAATGAAGTTTAAATCCGGAATGGGCGTCAACGACGTACTCCTCATCCTCTTCGAACGGTGATGGAAATCTGAATCAATTGGTTTTAACTACTCAATGATTACACACATAATTTGATAAATGAATCTATAGTATAAATGAGGGATGTCATGAACAGTTGAATGAATAGTTTTATTGGCTGAAATTTTCATTTTGCCCTCACTATTTTGTTCCTTTTCCATTTTTCCTTTAAAAGAAAAAATTTTTAAATTAAATTTTGCCCTTAAAAAAAAAATTTTTTTTTTTAAATTAAAAAAAAAACGTGTCCTCGAACACGGGCTTATTCTAGTTAGGAAATAATGGATAGCGTAACTAAAGGGATGAGACTTGGGGACAAATTGACCATCAAACTCAACTTTAAGGTTGGGCATGGGGCTTCGTTCTTACATTGCATGTATTTTAGTGTATTTCATAATGCTAGTTTAGTATATTTTAGATTGGCAGTGCGTATACTTTATACTGCCAGTGCACATATTTTATACCGTTAATACATGTGTTTTGGACAGCAAGTGCATGTGTCTTGAATCACTAGTGCATGTATGTTAGAATGTCAGTTTGTGTGTTTAAATGTGCCAGTGTTGATATAAAATGTAGCGATTCTTTTGCCATAATTATAAACAGAGTGAGCTTTGAAGTTAGATAAAAAGTGCCAATAGTTGTGTTAAACATTGCCACAGCGTGAGTGTTTAAAAGTGTCGGTGCATGTTAAATAGTGCTAGTTTATGTTTTAAAGAATGCTAGTGTGAGTGTTTAGTACGAGTTTGTTTAAAAGAATGTCAGTGTGTGTATAATTGACTGGGCCGCATGAGTAATTGAGAGCCGGTACATTTTTAATGAGTGTTAGTGTATGGGTAGTCGAATGCCAGTACATGTGTTATTGAGTATTAGTAGTGGTGTTAAAAAATCCCGGTAGTTGTGTTAAAAAAGTGTTAGCAGTAGTTTTAAAGGGTGCCCGTTCATGTGTTATTGATAGTGTCAGTGTAAAAAAGTAACAGTTTTATTATAAAATAGTGTCATTGCACGTGTAATAGAGTGCTAGTAGTATTGTAAATAAGTGTCGGTGTAAAATAGTGACAATGTTGGTGTAAAAGGGTCGATGCATGTGTGTTTTATTGTCGGTTCGAGGATAAAATAGTATCAGTGTTAGGATAAAAATTATATGTGAAACACTGACATTATAAACAAATACACTGGCATTCATAAATACATGTATTGGCATTGACACTCAATTATACACTCACTGACACTTTATTATACACTTATTGACACTTTTTTATATACTAACCGACACTTAATCACACGCTGACTGATACTCAATTTCTAAAAAAACAAAGGAAGGAAGGGTTACACCCACCTATCCACACTTTGCAAATTCCAAGCTTTTAATGTAAATTCAAAATTGACTTTTGGGGGCTATGTGGATTGCTTTTCTTTGCAAATTCCAAGCTTTTATGTAAATTCAAAATTGACTTTTGGGGACTATGTGGATTGCTTTTCTTTGAAAGGGGAGAACTCTTTAAATTAAGTTTGTTGGGTCAATTAACCTACCTGTGTGTGATAATGAAAGTTAAATGGAAGTACATGAAAGCACAATTTGCCCTCAGGAATACAACATTAGACATTAGACGTCTGCGTCGGGAAAAGTCGATACATGTGTATTTGACGCAATTCCTGTTATTATCGAGCGTTATTCTCCTGATTTAAAAAATCCTTTTTTTTTAAACTTTAGAAAAAAATGTTTTTTTTTTCTAAGATTTTGGCTTGAATTTAAGGATCAGTTTAAAAATGTTAATTTTTTAATAAAAAATTATAAAATACGTGCTATTGACTTTCAATTTATTTATTTATTTGCAAAAATATAGTAACCTATGGAAAAAATATCATTTAAGGATAAAGTTATTTAAAGATTTTTTTTTCTAAAAAAAGTTGATTCATTTCAGGAACAAAAAGAATGACAAAGTGTTCCTATGAATTACATTTTTGGTAGAAAGTCATGTTGGGATAGAAGACCAACCGGGTTAAACATCGAAGGAAGGGGAAGAATTTCGTCAGAGGTTTCTGGGCTCAAGAGCGACCGCGCTCTTGCTGTGCGCGTCCGCGCTCTTGGGCAGAAACATGTAGCTCGGTGGAATTTCTTCAAGGGCGACCGTGGCCGAAGGGGAGGGCGACCGCCAGGGGTTTTGTCAAAGGCGTTGAACTTACGGTGAGCGCGACCGCGCTAGGCTCAGTGGCGGCCGGCTGGGCCCGATTTTCAGCAGTCCAGGAATCCTTTTTTGTTTAGGTTTAGGTTTGTTCCCTAGTTCATATATAAGTAAAGTTCCGCCCCCTCTCTCATCGTAACACAAATTCTACATACATAGTGCAAGATCCTGACTTGGTAGTGCCCCCAGACGTAGCCAATCAAATTGGTGAACTGGATAAACAATTTCTCTTGTCTTTTCTGTGCTTTTGATTTTTCTTTTGCTTTGTTTGTGTGCGATTATTATTCTTGTGGTTTGCTTGGTTTGTGGAGTGCTATATTCACAACAAGTCATAGGAACAATTTTTTTCGATTTGAAATAAAAAAGAGCATTAATTAATTTGAGATGGAGAAAATAATAAACATTACAACACCAAATTACAAAACCAAAAAAAAAAAATCATTAAAATAATACTAACGAAGCCTTATTTTTAGATACTGTTTGTTGAGAAGGACAAAAGGGATTCATACGTGACTTTGATTGAAGAGACTTAGGTGAGTTTGGTTCGCGGTAATTGATCATTTCGAAACGAAATGAAATGATCAATTCTGTTGATTTTATTTTTTAGCTCCGTTTGGTTCGTTGGAATGAATTTTTTTTCATTTTCTACGGAATGAATTTTCATTCTTTGAAATGAATTTTCATTCCTTCTAATTTTGAAAGGAATGATGAATTCCTTTGGCAATGGAAAAAAAAAATTTTTTTGACCAAAGTACTCCCAAACCCAAATCATCCCTACCCCCCTACCCACCCAGCCCCTACCCACGCCCATCCAAACCCCTACCCTACCCCCCACCCCCCACCCACCCCCCAATCCTCCCCCCCCACGAAAAAAAAAAATTTTTTTACTCATTTTGCATACCCCCTACCTACCCCCTCCCCCCAAAAAAAATACTCCCTCCGTCCCATTATAATATATAAAATTTCTTTTTTAGACGTCCCACAATAATATATACTTTCCTAAAATGGAAATGAATCTTTACTATTTCCTCCACTCATTCTCTCTCCTACATTATTTTAATACTCACATCACCATTATAATTTATTATTCTCTCCACTCATTCTCTCTCCTATTTTATTTTCACACTCACAACACTTTCAATATAATATTTCCTCCTTAATTCCCGTGCAAAACTCAAAAGTCTATAAAAATGTGGGACGGAGGGAGTATTTTTTTTTTAAAAAAAAGGTAAATTGGACATTTTATATGCTTTCATTCCATTCCTATAATTTGTATTTTCAAACCAAACATGATTTGTCAAGGAATTGAATGACAATTTCATTCCATTCCGTGTCAACCAAACGGAGGGGTTTGACCAGTTTTTTTCCATTCCAATTCCTTAAGAAATTCAATTCCATTGACCATTTCATTCCTTCACTTTTTTTCTATCGAACCAAACGGCCCCTTAGAACTCGTGAACATGGAAATGGAAAATCTAAAGGGTCAATATTATAATCAAGCGTATCCGCGACCCATTTCATATGACATGTTTTTAATGTTTAAAATTAGTGTTTGATTAGTTTAATGATTATCTTTTGCTAATTAAGCCTTATTTGGATTAGGACAAGTGCCTTGACCATTTTGAGCCGGAATTGCACCATTTCCTAGTCAAATTTATGGACATTCAAGAATATGCTACTCAAGTTAATGGAATCTGAATTTTATACTTTGGCTCGTACCAATCTTTCCACAAATGTAGCTCACTTTGACTTGTTAAAATTATTTTCCAACAACTCTAAAATACAAACAAAAATATTACTCTCTTCATATCAAAATACTTGTAGTTATAAAATTTTTCACACAAATTAAAAAATATATTTAATACATATCTAATAAACTAAATTATTCTTAAAATATTTCAAGTACCTAGTCAATTAATTGATTTTACAATGGCAACCAACTAATCATAAATAAGGGTAATTTAGACAACATGTTAAAGAGTGATAGTATTTTCCTTGAATTGTTATTCCTTTAAATACCAATATATACAATGTTTAGTAACGTGAATAAGGAAAGGATAATCACTGTGTACTACTTTCTATCTATACACTCACAATTGCTAGAAACTAGGAAAGTAAATATAGACAATATATACATAAATATTATCACTAAAGTGATAATATTCTAACACTCCCCTGCAGTCTAAACAGGAGGTAACCTCACATTTAGACTGTCCCGAAAATCAAGAAATAGAACCGAAGGAAGTCCCTTCGTAAAGATGTCAGCCACTTGATGTCGAGACGAAACGTGACGCACACGAACTTCACCCCGAGCTACCTTGTCGCGCACAAAATGGATGTCCATTTCAATATGCTTTGTCCGTTGATCCTGAACCGGGTTGCCCGAAAGATATACCGCACTTATGTTGTCACAAAAAACCAAAGTGACTTGCTTTATGGGACAGTGAAGTTCCAAAAGCAAATTCCGAAGCCAACAAGACTCGAAAACGACATTTGCTACACCCCGATACTCCGCTTCTGCACTAGACCGAGAGATGGTAGCTTGTCGTTTGGCGGACCAAGAAAGGAGATTAGACCCCAAGAACACACAATACCCCGAAGTAGAACGTCTCGTGTCCGGACATCCTCCCCAATTCGCATCTGTAAAATAGACTAAAGAAGAAGTCGGTGAAGCAAATAACTGTAAACCATAGTCACAGGTACCCTGAATATACCGAAGAATTCGCTTCAAGGCGTGTATATGTTCCTCGCGAGGATCGTGCATAAACAAACACACTTGCTGAACGTCATATGTGATGTCCGACCTTGTAAACGTCAGGTATTGAAGTGCCAGGCGAGGCTTCTATACAGGGACGGATCAGCAAATGGAGGACTTGTATGTGCACTCAACTTTGGCTTGGTATCCATTGTGAACTACTTTCTATTTATACACTCACAATTGCTAGAAACTAGGAAAGTAAATATAGATAATATATACATAAATACTATCACTAACGTGATAATATTCTAACGCATGTGTCAAAAGTTTTATGAACAATTCAAAATTGTAAGTATTTTGAGATAAAAAATCTCTGGGCAAATTGCATTTTAGTTAGCTGAGTTTGTCAAGTTGTTTTCTATTGTTTATCGAATTTGCATTTTAGTTAGCTGAGTTTGATCTTTTTCAGGGATGAACCTTTATATAATTTATTTATTTTATTGAAAGAACCTTAATATATAATTTTATAATATATATTTATATTATTTTAAATTTGGTCTTTCACTAAAACAAAAAATTGTTAATTAACCCCCTTATAATAATTTATAGCAGCAGAAATGGCGAAATTAGGGTTTTTTTAACCCTTTGGATATTGCTAATTATAAAGCCCCCCTCCCCAACACAAATTAAGCACCTAAAAATTGAAAAGCAGAATCATTTTGTTATGAAACAACCTTTTACTAGAAAAAATCCAATGAAATAGCATCAAAATGTGTAAAATTTTTGACAAATTTCAACAAATTAATACTGAAATGGGAAGATTTCATACACAAACCTTTAATGGGGCCAATATTGATAAGTAAACATCCTCCATCTACAAATCTTCATCTTCAGGCAACCCATCTCTGCTTCGCAAAATCTCGGCCAAATCATCATCACTCCCAACCTTTCTGCTCTCAAATTCAATTTTTCTCATGTCGAACTAACCCGGATAATTCACAAAAATACAGGACAAATAACCGGTCTCCATTTCACCACTTTCAGACCATTTATAAAACCTAATTCGCCATTACTGCTGCTATAAGCCCATATGAGATTCATTCCCGTTACGACGAAGCCGAGCTTGTGGTTTGATTTGTGAAATTGGAATGAGATTTTGGATGGGAGAAGAAGATATCTTAAGATCGAAATATATGACAAAGTGGATTTATTTGGGGGAAAAAGGTGATTAGCCGGGAATTATGGAGGTTGGCCGGAAGTTATGAAGAGGTAGGTTTTATTCCGGTGCTGGAAGGAAGAGAAGTGGGTTTATTTTTTTTTTTATATTTAACATTCCCCTCATTTTTAAAAAATATCAACTAACCCCCTTAATATTATAGGGGTCAAATTCGATGAAAAAGACCAAAATACCAATTAATTAACTCACGTGAGCGGCACATGTTATAATACTCGTTATATTTTTAACGGTCATCCAAAATTACACCTTATTGTAACAAAAAGACAAACTCAATTGAAACATATTAACAAACTCAGTTAACTAAAATGCAATTTGCCCAAAATCTCTTCTAAAACTATAAATATTTTGGGATGAGGGGGAGTATTAACAATACTTAGATTTCGTGGTTTAAAATAAACAACTATTATCATTTTAATCTGACAACAATACCAGTGACAACACAATTGTTAACCCTAACAAAGAATTCGTGGGTCAGCCAAACTGTAAATTTTTCGGGGCTCAGCCCATCAGATTCAATATCTTAAATCATTTTTGGGTGTTTCTTTATTTGATTCTTATGGACCAAGACAAATAATTGGGTGATTTTTGGGCTTAATTTGCATTTTCTGTTAAATTTAATCCGCTTTGAAAGTGAAACATATAAACTAAAATAAGTGGGCTTCTTACCATGTGAAAGGACACTAGACAACGAGAGCAAAATCCGACTCGAGCGTCCTACGTAAAGCTACAATCTAAGAATAAAGATGCACATTTTACCTCACTAATTTAGATGATCAACTAAATTGAATTCTAATCATTGTTTTAATATAGAAATTATCATCAAGCCAAAAACTTGTAAAAAATGCATTTTTTTCAAGCTTAGAAAAAAACGTATTTTTAGAAGACGTAAACCTTACCCATCCTAACCGGCGCTGCACTCCCCATCGGAGATTTGACCAACCTCGTCAGTTTCGTTAACCTCTTCGTTCATATCGCCATAGCTATCGTCAGGCGGAGTTTCCAAAACTTTCTCTCTCTAAGATCCAAACAAACACCCACTTCTTAACTTCCCATTTCTCTCTCATAACACAAGCGTCTGTAATGGCCTTGGAGCAATTCAGAGTAAGTCATCTCTTTTGTTCTTCAATCCTTCATTTTATATTCTGAACCGAAGATTTTTCGATTCAAATCTGTCAATCGATCAAAACTCCTTTGATTCGATTTCTGTAGAGGCTAATGGCGGCCATGGCTACAACTTGTTCTTCTATGCTCGATTGTAATTCCTGTTCGGAAGCTGTTCGAAAGCTTACTTGATAATTAAAGGAAGGGTGATTGATTTTGGGGTGATTGATTTTTGGCTTTGTTTAGATGCCAGTTATAGTGTAAACTTATGCCATTGTTTGTTTTTTTGAGTGCCAGTTCATTTATTTAGGAGTGCCAGGGCGAAGGGGTTGCTGGGAGATTTGATGTGCCAGTTCTAGTGTATACTAATGCCAGTGTTTGTTTTTTTGAGTGCCAGTTCATGTTTTTTGAAATGCCAGTCCATATGTTTTTGAATGTCAGCAAAAATGATTACCAGTGGTTTTAGAGTGCCAGTGTATGTGTATTTGAGTGCCAGTTTACGTGATTTTGAATGCCAGTCCATATTTTTTTGAATGCCAGTGCTTGTGTTTTTGAGAGCCAGCAAAAATATTAGTGTAACAAAGTGCTAGTGTTAGTGTAACAGAGTACCAATGTGAAGAGTGCCAGTTCATGTATTTAAAAGTGCCCATATAAAAAGTGTCAGTTTCATGTTTATAAAATGCCAGTATGAAATCACTGGTCATTTGTAATATTAACACTGACATTTATCATGGTTGCCAGTAATTACAAAAATGCCACCGTTTATTTTGAACATGAATGCCAGTAATTACAAAATTGTCACCGTTTATTTTGAACAAGATAAGGAAAACACGTTTTTCCTTATCTTAAGAAAAAACTAGTTTTTTATAAGACCAACTGTATCATCAATATTAAATTTTGAAAATCGTTATCAATTGTATTTTTAAGAAAAATGGATTTGATGATGCCAAAAACGTTCGTATCAGTCAAAATCCAGTGTTAGTTTGTATCCTGTAATTTTGAATAGTATGAAAAAGATGAACAAACACGTAAACTGAATCAGGGCTTCACCGGCAAATGCCCTCTAGCCTGAGAGTAATTATTTGTATATTTGAGAGCAAATCAATTGACAACAGTTTGGAGTCAAAAGATGCGTTCGTAAAAACGTAACAGAATTGTGTGAATTATGACCTGTATTTATATGTTTAGAATGTAGAGTATATATTGTTGGGTTTTGAGGTTACAAGCGCAGCGAAAGATTTAACAATAATCACAAAAATTCAAGCCATGAATCCGTCTAACATGAAGAGATTGCAACCATGAATATAGATTTACTAACCTTTGTTGCGAGTTTGTCTTTCGTACACGATTCGTAAATCACCTTGAGTCGTAGATGAAACTTTTGATCTTCTTCCTAGTTTTTCCTTGTGATAAATCAACAATGCATGGCCTTCAAGCTTTTGGTGATAAAGCAATCACCCTCTATTGGTAATCCACACGCGAATGAACCAAGATTGAATCTTGTTGGATTGCTAGATGATCCCCGATTGTTGAAACTCTTTTCAACAATCTATGGCTAATATGGAATTGAATCTAGGGTGTTTTGATCTATGATTCATAATCAAAATCAAGAGATTTGTATTTCTCAAGCCCTAAAATTCGTATGTCTTGGGTGAGGAGAAGGGGTTATTTATACTTTATAAATATCCCAAACCTTTAGGGAGAAGAGCCCTAATCCAAGCCAAAAATGGATCTGCTAATCTGCCGCTATGCACGGCCGTGCACTTAAGTTTGCATGGCCGTGCAACCTCTTGCACGGGCGTGTCCATAAACTTGCACGGCCGCTCCATCCATCTTGCACGGGCATGCAGATTACAACGTACGGCCGTGCAAACCCTTTGCACGGGCGTGTCCATTAATCTGCACGGCCGTGCAACAGCCCCAAATTCCCTTTTTCAGATTTGAGCCATTTTTCAAACCGTTTTTTGTGTGTGACCATATAGGAATTATATTTATATTGGTAGTGAGTTGAAACATCGATCCTCACAAGATATAAGTGGTTTCTCGGAAGCCATTATGTCCACCCAATTAATATAACATCAAAGCTTGATTCCTTGATAGATTATTGTGACAATCCCTTTGTCTCACGATGTTATATTGAACGTAAGTCATGGTCTACGTCAACTTATATTGTTCAATGCTTTCTCGACTCCGAATATATTGATAATCCAAGTGCATTTGATCTCTATCAAATCTCTTGAGTGTGGCCACACATTTCATCAACACTATTCATCGAGGGGCCCAAGCAGACATCTCTCTTTACGAGGGACAAATTCCATCTTGACTTATTCTCAATAAGAAACCTATATCCTTTATTATTCAAACAAGAAACAGAAATAATATTCCTACTCAAATCCGAAACATAATAACAATTGTTCAAAATAAGTACTAGTCCACTAGGTAAAGTTATTTCATAAGTCCCTACGGCTAATGTAGCAACTCTTGCTCCATTCCCCATACGTAGGTCTACTTCACCTTCTTTGAGTAGCTTTCTATTCTTTAGACCTCCACATTTAAACAAATGTGAGATCCACATCCGGTATCCATTACCCAAGAACAAGAAGTAAAAAATAAAATATCTATCATATAGATACCTGAATTAGTAGCAATCGTATTGCCCTTCTTCGCTTTTAGGCCTTCCTTATAAGCCTTTCAGTTTCGCTTCCAATGACTAACCTCTTGGCAATGGTAGCAAATTGCATCCTTTTGAGACACTTTGGGTTTAGCCTCTTCGGCATTGGCAACTTTTGCCTTAGGTTTAACAACCTTTGCTTTACCTACTTTGCCTTCCTTCTTGAACCCTTTTCCTTTGTTAACCATTAACACATTTGCGGTACTAGGCTTCTTGATATTTTTCTCTGCAGTCTTAAGCATCGCATGCAATTCTGACAGATTTTTCTCCATTCCACTCATGTTATAGTTTATAATGAAATGACCATAACTTTCAGGCAATGAATTCAATATCGTATCCGTTGCGAGTTCCAAACTCATAGGATACCCAAGCCTATCAAGGTTCTCAATATATCCTTTCATCTTAAGGACATGAGGACCCACCGACTATCCCTCTTATATCTTGCAAGAATTAAGAGCCTTCACCACATCATACATCTCTTACCTAGCTTGCACTTGGAACATTTCCTTTAAGCGCTGTGCTAGGTCAAAAGCTGCTTCCATGTGTTCAAGGTCCTTCTGAAGAGCCTTACACATGGTGGCAAGCATAAGGCAAGCAACATCATTAGAATCATCAACATGTTTCTTATGTTGCTCCTTATCTGCCCTTGAAGCATTGGCAGCGGGTTCAGCAGGAATAGGTTCGTAGAAAACGTACAGTTTCTTCTCTTGCCTAAGAACAATTCTTAAACTTCTGATTCAATCAGAATAGTTTTTACTGTTCTCTTCGAGCTTGTCCTTCTCAAGGAAGGATCGCAGTGACAAGGGTTGATTATTGTGAGATGTCATTCTACAGTAAAACATGCAAACAATATGAGCATACATATAAGTATCAAAAAATTTACCATCTAAGAGACAAATAATGTATTTCATAAATACTCCCACTAAATTATACACCTTCAAATACAAGCATGTATCATATAATTATAATGGGCTAAGATCCATATTTCACTTGATTTTGGTTTAACTGAGTCAATGCCCGAAATCAAGCTATTTAGGTAGATAACACTTATCAGTCATATCATATATGACTCTTAGAATTTTTATGAGATTCTAGACATCTTATGTCAACACATATATTAATCTCATCTATGCATTGGGTCAAAACTCTTTCGAAAGCACCAATTAAGTTCAACCTTTTTTCAAACGTATGAGACACATAGAACGATGCACCCAACTGAGTCGAAACTACATCAACCGTTATCTCATCTTGATCAATATTAAGATATAATGCACCCAACTGTGTCGAAAATACATCAAAATTCCCAAATATTTCAAAAGTGTTCTAATCAAGGGGTGGCATAAAACTTAAACATTTAAGAAGGTTTTTCCATATAGCAACAAACATCGCATGGTTGTATATGAAACTTATGTGTACAAAACCATGAACATGAGATTTCACATAATATCATACTTTAGAAGCATACAAATAATTATGTAACAAATAACAATTATTAATTACATAATTATTCAATTCTCAAAATTCAAGGATTCAAATAATCATGTTAATCAAATTAAAAATGACATCAAATCCTAAACAAACAATTTTTTTTAATTTGAGAATTTACTAATCTAATTAATCAAATTAAAGAGATCAATAACCCATGTAGAAGATCAATTATATTAATCAACTATTAATCATAATCATGTTATATCATATATAATTGTTTCATAAAATAATACACATAAAATAATCAATCTATATCATATAGCATGTTAAAA
Source organism: Adenophora triphylla var. japonica (assembly GCA_022495995.1). Lineage (NCBI taxonomy): Eukaryota > Viridiplantae > Streptophyta > Magnoliopsida > Asterales > Campanulaceae > Adenophora > Adenophora triphylla. The sequence continues at coordinate 161,037 of JAFEMH010004953.1, read as the reverse complement.
CATATAATCCAATTATATCTAGCATGTCAATTTAGCCTAATCATGATTAAACGCGACTCTGATACCACTGTTGAATTTTGGGGTTACAAGCGCAGCGAAAGATTTAACAATAATCACAAAACCCAAGCCATGAATCTGTCTAACATGAAGAGATTAAAACCATGAATATAGATTTACTAACCTTTGTTGCGAGTTTGTCTTTCGTACACGATTCGTAATTCACCTTGATTCTTAGACGAAACTTTTGATCTTCTTCCTTGTTCTTCCTTGTGATGAATCAACAATGCAAGGCCTTCAAGCTTTTGGTGATACAGCAATCACCCTCTATTGATAATCCACATGCGATGGAACCAAGATCGAATCTTGTTGGATTGCTAGATGATCCCCGATTGATGAAACTCTTTTCAACAATCTATGGCTAATATGGAATTGAATCTAGGGTGTTTTGATCTTTGATTCGTAATCAAAATCAAGAGATTTGTGTTTCTCAAGCCCTAAAATTCGTGTGTCTTTGCTGAGGAGAAGGGGACTATTTATACTTTATAAATATCCCTAACCTTTAGAGAGAAGAGCCCTAATCCAAGCCAAAAACGGATCTGCAGATCTGCCGCTATGCACGGCCGTGCACTTATGTATGCACGGTCGTGCAACCTCTTGCACGAGCGTGTCCATAACTTTCACGGCCGCTCCAGCCATCTTGCACGGGCATGCAGATTACAACGCACGGCCGTGCAAACCCTTTGCACGGGCGTGTCCTTTAATCTGCACGGCCGTGCAACAGCCCCAGATTCCCTTTTCCAGATTTGAGCCATTTTTCAATCCTTTCTTTGTGTGTGACCCTATAGGAATTATATTTAAGTTGGTAGTGAGTGGAAACATTGATCTTCACAAGACATAAGTGATTTCTATCAAGCCATTAAGTCCACCCAATTAATATAACATCAAAGCTTGATTTCTTGATAGATCATTGCCACAATCCCGTTGTCTCAGGATGTCATATTGAACGTAAGTCATGGTCCACGTCAACTTATATTGTTCTATGCTTTTTCGACTCCGAATATATTGATAATCCAAGTGCATTTGATCTCCATCAAATCTCTTGAGTGTGGCCACACATTTCATCAACACTATTCATCGAGGGGCCCAAGCGGACATCTTTCTTTACGAGGGACAAATCCCATATTGGCTTATCATTCTTCCCTACAAGAATCTAGCCGTGCAAAGATAGCCCTTATTGCTATCCTAATAAAAATAGTGTTAGACTACATTAAACACAACGTTCATCATGTGAAAGACGATGATAATCTCAGGTACTAAGGATTCTAATGACACGACTATCATGATATTTAATCATGACATATATGACCATAGACCATGTCATAAATCTCATAGATGGGTCATAAATCTCATAGATGGGTCAGTCCAGTACATTGTTCTCTAACAAGTATCCATAAGTGTAATGTGCATCCCCATGCATATAATCATCTCTATGATTATCCATTACCAACTTATACTAGTTATTCACAATAACTAGGGACACAGAATATTATAACAAACATGTAAAACATATAATACTCAAGATAAACATTCTCTATTATAAATGGTAAAGACGATTACATAACGGTATTAGTTATGAGTCAAAATAACTATACGCCTAGGGCATAACACCAACATATATTTGAATAGAAAGTTGTGTGAAAGTATGATTATAATCCTATTTAGATTATCAATTCACACAATCCTTGTTTGAGTATTATTAGTATTGCCTTTTATTCAAAATAACGATACGCCTAGGGCATAACACCAACATATATTTGAATAGAAAGTTGTGTGCAAGTATGATTATAATCCTATTTAGATTATCAATTCACACAATCCTTGTTTGAGTATTATTAGTATTGCCTTTTATACGTATGCCTATGTGGCATGCTCCTCGACATGAAGTTTTTGTCGACATGCATAGATGCCGAGGAAGAGGGGAACAAGGATTATGAAGCCCATTTCCTTGTCCTGATAATGGACGAGGAGGCCTCTGGTCGTCACTTGATGAATCCCTCGTCGGCTTTATAAGGTGCCTTGTCGGCATAGGTCATTTCTTTGCCTTAGTCATTGTTCACTCTAATATGTTTAGGTCGACATATTGGAAAATGATGAGTAGGAATGACGAGTATAGGTAGGAAAGCCCACTCGCTATGTCATATTGGAGACTTGTGTGGATTATGTTTTGGGCCCAATCAATTGGGCCTTGCCTGGTTACACACGTTTGTATCTCAGTTTATATTGTTCAGTAGCCCCTGACTTTCTAGCTCAGGTATGCCGAGGAGTAAGTGGTGCTTGAACTCGGATTAAACGAGTACGAACGAGTTATTACAAATCCCGTGGCGTTAATCATTTATCCACCAGTTATTTGGACATTGATGGGTGCGAATATCAATGACGAGACATTCTCCTTAGTAACCTACTAGAACATTAATTGTGGAGAGGTAGACGACGCCTTAACCCATTTTTCAATCCATACCCGTTTAGATCTGGGTATAAAAACCAAAATTCATTCATTTTGCAATCTTTTGTCACTATTTGCATTTGAGAGAGACTTATAAGCTTTGAACCGCAAGTCTGTTCTTGATTTCATTGTTTGTTTTTGAGATTTTGTGCTTGATTTTGCTTCGCGTTTCCTTCAAACAACAAAGAATCAGGTATAATTTATTTACCATCTCTTGTATTTTAGTTTGATTTTCTGGGTTTTATAGTTTCTGGTGGGTTTTTTTTTTGAAATCGCCATTGTTGGTGTTCTTGAAGCTTTTATTGAACCAATCTTTGTACTTTCCTCATCATAGTCATGGCCCATACTTGGATAAGTAACCAAATGCCTTGTATTGCTATCACACCCAAAATCTTAGAATCTACCAACGATTTGATGCTACATGGATAATGTTGAGTCTGAGTGAAATTGAGAAGACATTGACGAGGTAGCAATCTCCTAAAACCGACGTGCATTACCCTAGTCGGTTTAGTATCGACCGACTTAATGTAGATTCCCCAAATGTCGTGTTGTTTCACGGTTGGACTGAGATCATTAATCAAGTCAACCTGTATTATCTGAAGTCTGATCATTTGTAGCGTCATTTGGCGGGTAAGAATCCCTCCTCGACATTTGTTTAATTGAACGGGGAGTGATGCTTCCTCGTCCTCATCTTTTAATTTTGCCTTATCCAAATTTTTGATATTTGCTTTTCTGTGCTTTTACAGCTATGACGTTAAAAGGAAATAACACTGCTCGTATCGTACCCAGATACTTGTAGTATAGCCAATTCTTTTTATATACTTTGCTCCTTATATCCTCAGCTTTCGGCGTTTGTATTTTCAAATCTTTGTTGAGATAAATCCTCAATAACTTGTTTGAGCTCCACACATTTACAAGTAAATTATCATTTCCATATAACTTCCTTAGTTCCACAATCTTTCCACAAATGAAGCTCACTTTGAGATGTTAAAATTAATTTCCAACAACTCTAAAATGTTAGAAATTACAGCGGAAGAGAGAAAAGGCATTGGAGAATTTTTCCTTGATGATTTATTCAATACTGAGTACACATATATATATATACACAGACCCTAATATAAGATACACTAATACATAGAATATCTACAGCCACCAAACTAATCTATCTATACAATGAGCCTATAATACAAACAGGTAAGTGAACTGAACATTATATGCTGATAAAATCTTGGTGAATACTCAGCATATCTCGGCTAATACCCCCCCTCAAGCGAGACGGCCATAAGGGAGGCGGAGCTTGACAGAAAGTTCTTGAAAACGTGGTTTGGACAACCCTTTAGTGAAGACATCAGCTAATTGATCATTAGATGAGTGAAAATGTGCGCGCTCGCCCGAAATTAGGAAAAAGTAGGAGTCGCCACGCCGTTTTAAGAGGAAACATTGAAAACCTTTGTTTTAGAGAGAAAACATGAGTTCGGGGGTCAGGTTACGTATTGGGAAGAACCGAGAGTTCACCCAACACGCCTCGTCCATAGACGAGTCTTTCAATCAAACACATCCAAGTAAATCCAAAGTGTGTGCAAATATCGATAATAAATGAAATGTGATAAAATGCATCTTATTAATTATGAAACAAGAAATTACATATTGTGAGCCCATTATTTAGGGAGGCCACATCCCTGATACAAACAAACTAGAACAGATTACAAAGGAAAAGAGTCACTGCAGATGGGTCATGTGTGTCGCATGACACATCGTACTGATGATGACCACATGTGTCGCGTGACACGGGATCACTTGGGGACGAAGGTGTCGCGTGACACATATGAGCCTTCCGCGAAACCTCACAATATGAACTCGAAATTAACGAAGCTATGCGAGATCTAATTAACAAGCGAATTATGAACGAAAAACATAAACAACATCAAATCGACCCGGGAGTGTGGATATGGGTAGATCCACACCCCTCGGGAGGCTCAAACACCAAATTCAACCAAATCAATCAATATGAGCTCAATTACACAATCTATGCAAGTTAAACAGAGATTGCGATTGGGATTGATGAATCGGATAGCTAGGATCTGATTACTGAATCCAAACAAAATATAACTATAAAATTGCAAGGAATTAAACGAGAGAGAGAGAGAGAGAGAGAGAGAGAGAGGGTTAGGAAATTGTTACCCTTGTTGATTTCACGAATTCTATATCTAGTCAGATATAGAATCCTTCAATTCTTCGTTGTAGATCTCACAGCTCTGATCCAAGGGTTCCAATTGGTGTAGGTAGAGAATTGGGTTTGGATGAGAGGGATTAGTGGGTTGGAAGGTAGGCGAGAGAGATGTTTTGTGCTTGGGACGCTCGTTACACTGCTATTTTGGCAGAGTAACAGTAGGCTAGAATTCGGATCTCTTTCAATGAGGGGGAGGGTCTTATTTATAGGCTGTAGTTGGCTGCCTTAGTATGTCGCACGACCTTACGCGTCCACTTTCCATGCCTCAAGCTGTCGCGTGACACAAGGTGGCTCAACTGCTTTTGGCGCCAAAAACCGGTTTACGGAACATTCGGGAAAATACCCAAAAGGTCCAACAGGTTTTATTCCCAAGGGGTCCTTTGGCATGAATGATGTACCAAAAGGTACTTCCTTCGCGGGAAACTCATGGAACGTTTCCGGAAGTCTCGAGATAGGCCGGGAATTTACCAAAACGCCCCTTAATGCAGTTTTATTATATTAAAATGCATCGAAAAGGTTGCGAATTGGATTGGCGTACTTACAATGAGACATATCGTAATTGTAGAAACCTATGAGCTACGAATTCACGAACAAAATGATAATCAATTTCTATATGACGACTATGAGCATGGAAAACTGGATTACGTGCCATATGTAAAGCTGAGATATTATCGCAAAATAAGTGCGGGTTACGGAACGGGATATGGAGTTCCCGAAATAGATAAGAAAATCATCTCAGCTCGGCAGTAGTCGGGGCAATAGCTCGATACTCGGCTTCACTACTCGACCGAGAAACTGTAGTCTGTTTCTTTGCAGTCCAAGAAACAAGGTTAGGACCAATAAAGATGCATGCTCTAGTTGTGGAACATCGGTCGTCCGGGTCGCCTGCCCAATCAGCATCCGAGTATGCACAAATAGATAGGTTCGAGGAGCGATAAAAGGAGAGACCCAAAGAGAGTGTCCCTTTAATGAACTTGAGAATCCGCTTAGCTGCAACAAGATGAGTCGAGCGAGGCTGATGCATAAACTGACATACCTGATTAACTGATAATGCTATATCAGGATGTGTGAGAGTGAGATACTGCAACCCTCCAACAAGACTACGATTTGTAGTTGGATCAGGCAAAGGGTCACCTTCTTGAGATGACAACCGAGAATGCGGAATAGAAGGAGTAGAAGCTGGTTTACAGTCAGACATGTGAAACCGGTCCAAAAGATCAAGAGCATATCTCTGTTGATGTAACTGTAGCTTTGCTTTATCCCGAGATGCTTCAATACCCAAGAAAAAACTCAAATCACCAAGACGTCGACTATCAAAAGTTGCACAAATATCATCAATGATGGAGGCGATAACAGAAGGAGAAGATCCTGTAATGATGATATCGTCCACATATACGAGAATAATGGTAGTAGAATCAGTGGTGTGCCGAATAAACAAGGAATAATCCGAACGATTGTTGACAAACTTGTGACGGAGTAAGAAATCATGGAGGCGTTGAAACCATGCCCGAGGAGACTATTTCAACCCATATAAAGCTTTATGAAGCTTGCAAACAAAATCTGGAGAAGAGGAATCAATGAAACCAGGAGGCTATTTCATATACACTTCTTCATTAAGTAAACCGTTGAGAAACGCATTCCGAACATCGAGTTGATTAATGTCCCAACTGCGAGAATGAGCAACAGATAATACAGTTCGGATAGTTGACGGTTTAACAACTGGGCTGAACGTCTCATCATAGTCGAGTCCGGCTTGTTGAGTAAAGCCCTGAGCAACGAGTCGGGCTTTATGTCGTTCAATTGACCCATCTGCCTTTCGTTTGACCTTAAAGATCCAACGACATCCCACAACATTCATATGAGGCTGACACAGAATGAGAGACCAAGTCCAATTTTTATGTAATGCTGTGAGTTCGTCCTTCATTGCAATCTGCCAATGAGGGAATCTGGAAGCTTGTTTGAATGTCCGGGGCTCATAGGATAACGGATCATTCTGAATAGCAACCAACGCAGAAGGCAAAGAATATGGAGATGTTGCAGCTTGTAATTCAGACACAGCTCGGTAGCGAAGCAGTGGAGGTGAAGAAGTAGCAGTTGTTTCAGAAAGGGAAACAGGTGGAATATCCGCACTAGATGGAGAGGGACTACCAATTCAGAACTAGTAGTTCCAGAGGTAGAATTGTGGTGCCAGGAATACTGCCAAGAGTATCGCTGAGAATAGGAGAACCAGAGGGGGTCTCATTTACATGCGGTGAATTGGTTGGAGCAGCTGGTGAAGCGGGCGGAAGATCAAGAGGGACCGGGCTGTTGAGGAATACTCGCCTGGGCTGATTAGGGGAAGGGTGCTGATGGAAGGCTGGACCAGATCGTGAACTGGGCCTGGGCAGAGAAGACAGCCCACTCGGCTGAACAGGAATGGGCAGTAGGCCAGCTGCTCCTGAAGGGCTAGAGCTCGAGTCTAAACCAGCAGCCACATGTTGATCCAAGTGCACATACGGACCAAATTGTTCAACGTTATCCCCTGTTAACAGTTTATTTATACCACTATCTTGCCAAGGAAAGGAAAACTCATCAAATAACACATGTCTTGATAGATATACTTTGTTATTTATTAAGTCTAGGCACCGATATCCTTTACGAATATTATCATATCCAAGAAACATGCAATGTATTGATTTAGGCATAAGTTTATGTGCATTGGTAGCAACAACATGAGGAAAACAAGAGCAACCAAAGACTTTGAGAAAGCGATAATCAGGTGTTCGCTTCCACAATTTTTGATAAGGGGAGAAGAATTTATGTTGACGCATAGGGAGTCTGTTTATAAGGTAAACAGCAGTATTGAACGCTTCAAGCCAAAATTTGTAAGGAACTTTAGCTTTAGCCATCAGACACCCCATTTCTACAATATGTCGGTGTTTATGCTCGACTACCCCATTTTGTTGAGGTGTATATGGACACGTCATTTGATGTTTAATACCTTCCTTTTAGAGAAAAGTGGTAAAAACTCGACTAGTAAACTCACCCCCCATCAGTTTGTACAATTTTGACAGTATGTATGGCAGAAATGCGTCTTGACAATTGATTTTCAATCTGTGTTTTAAAAGAGGCAAATATTTGTGTAACATCAGATTTATGTGTCATAGGAAAAAGCCATACAAAATGAGAATAGTCATCAACCATAGAAAAATAAAAACGATATCCATTCATAGAATAAATGGGGGCAGGACCCCAAACATCTAAATGTAGCATATCTAATGGATTCAACGCATTAAATGTTCGGGTAGAAAAATACAACTTGCTAGACTTGCCCAATGGGCACCAATGACAACATTGTTGTTCATTAAGTTTATGACTCAAAGGAAGACTAAACTGACGACACAAAACTTTAAAGATAGGAGTTGACGGATGACCCAAGCGGGAATGCCAAATTTCCTGACTCGTACGTTCACCAAGAAGGGCGACTGGATTATTTTGCGACTTGGAATTGAAAGAAAGCTTGTATAAGCCACCAGAGTTACTGCCAGTAATGATGATCTCCTTCGTCCGATTGTCCTTAACACGGAAACCACACGAGTCAAGTTCAAAAAAACAGTTATTATCCTTAGAAAATTGACGGATGGATAATAAAGGTTTATGAATGCGTGGAACATAAAGAACATTATGGAGATTAAAAGAACGATTATTGACAGAGACAGAAGAACTACCAATGCGTGAAATAGTTAACTTAGAACCATTACCAATAGTAATTGCATCTTTACCTGAGTATGGATAAGATTCGGAGAGGGAAGTCGGATCCGGGGTCATATGATTCGTTGCGCCTGAATCCAGAATATACGGGTCCGAATAAGCCATGTAAGCAGAGTGTTGCTGAAACCCTTGACAGTCTCGAACAGCATGCCCGACCCGAAAACACCATTGGCATGTGATAGGTGGAGTAGGAAGAAGACCAGCCCCATTATTGCCATTGTGACCTCCACGTATGGTAGGAGTAGAAACCCCACGACCCCAATTGTTTCCATTCCCACGAACAGAAGAAGAACTGGGGTTCCAGTTACCATTATTATTGCTCCAGTTTCCACGATATCCGTTGTTGCCTCCATTATTCTGATTACCCTGATTCTTTCGACCATTCCGACCACCACGGTTCTGCCCGCCACCGCGATTTTGACCACCACCACCATTGGTGGTACCTGCAATTTGTGCCATGGAGGGTGATGACGACATTGGGTTTGCCGCAAATAGAGCGGTGGTTTGAACAACAGGAGTGGCAAATTTCTGAAGAAGCATCTCTTCTTTGAGTAACAAATTAGTCACTATATCCATGGTGAGAGGGGTACGGGCAAGTGCTGCAGCCAAAGATGTAAGAAATTCTTTGTATTCTTGACCCAATCCTCCACATATTCGCTAAATGAGAACCGCATCATCTACAGGATCGCCAGCGGCAGTGAGAGCATCGGCAATCTGAGAAGCACGGAGTAGATAGTCAGCAATGGAGGTGTCGGACACCTTTTTAAGGTCATGTAACTTCTCCTTCAGCGTTTCGATTTGGAGGGCAGAAGTGGACCGAAATCGTTTAGCTAACACTGCCTAAGCCTCTGGCGCCGTCACACTTGAATTGAGATAGGGCTGGACTGCTGGTGTTACCGTGCCCTTTGTCCAGCCACAAACCAGATCTGTTGCATTCTTCCATATGGCATGTTGTGGGTTTGTAGTGCCGTCCGCAAGATTAGCTGCTGGTTGGTCCGGATCAATCACAAAAACAAGGTTGTGGGTTCGAAGGAGAGTTTTGAACAAGGTGCTCCAATTAACGTAATTTTCCTTCGTAAGGTACGTTTGCCCCATGATTGCAGTAGGGTTATAGAAGATTGGTAGAGAGTTGGCAGAAGAATTGGTTTGGGTTTGACCGGTTACGCCGGAATCTGGTGTATTCGACATGTTTTGGTCGGGAAGAAATAGAGAAGAAAGGATGGAGGTACGCCCTAAAGATCAATTTAGGCTGATACCATGTTAGAAATTACAGTGGAAGAGAGAAAAGGCATTGGAGAATTTTTCCTTGATGATTTATTCCATACTGAGTACACATATATATATACACAGACCCTAATCTAAGATACACTAATACATAGAATATCTACAGCCACCAAACTAATCTATCTATACAATGAACCTATAATACAAACAGGTAAGTGAACTGAACCTTATATGCTGATAAAATCTTGGTGAATACTCAACATATCTCGGCTAATATAAAATACAAACAAAAATATTACTTTCTTCATATCAAAATACTTTTGTAGTTATAGAATTTTTCACAAAAATTAAAAAAATGCATTTAATACATATCTAATATACTAAATTACCCTTAAAATACTTCAAATACCTAGGCAGTTAAATGATTTTATAATAACAACTACCTAATTATGAATAAGGATAATTTAGATAACATGTGTCAAAATTTTATGAAAAATTTCAAAATTGCAAGTATTTTGAAATAAAAAATCTCTCCTAAAACTATAAATATTTTGGGATGAAGGGAGTATTAACAATACTTTGTTTTCGTGGTTTAAAATGAAACAACTATTATCAATTTAATCTGACAATACTAGAGACAACATAAATTGTTAACACTAACAAAGAATTCGTGGGTCAGCCAAACTGTAAATTTCTTCGGTGCTCAGCCCATCAGATTCAATATCTTAAATCATTTTTGGGTGTTTCATTATTTGATGATGATGATATCAAAAACATTTAGATCAGCTCAAATTCAGCAGCAGGTTGTATCCTGACGATTGAATAGCCTGAAAAAGATGAACAAACACGTAAAATTAGCCGGGCTTAATCGGCGAAGGCCCTTCGGCGTGAGAGTAAGTATTTGTGTTTTATAGAGAGAAATCAATTGACAAGAGTTTAGAGTCAAAAGATTGCATACCAAAATATGTGAATTATGGTTTGTATTTATAGATATAGCAATGTATAATCTATGTTGGATAGGAATGCATGGAGATAAGATTTTACTTCAAGGAGGATTACAATTGTTCAGTCCTTGTTGTATGAGAATTATTGTGAGATTAGGTTATAATCTTAGAAGGATTATAACTGTTCACAGTCCTTATTTGATTAAGATTGGATAAACTGCAATCTGCATGTACGCCGATGATGCGTGCCCCTCACGTATGTGGCCTTGTCTGCCTACGTTCATGCCGAGGAGGATTGTAGTATGGGGAAGCCCATTTTTGTTCTTGTTGATAGCCGAGGAGGTCTCCTCGTCTTCAAGGGGAGGCTTGCTTGGCCTTGGACGGATTCCTTCCTCGGCCCAGATATATGCCTTGCTTGGCATTGGGCTTTGCTTTTTCCTTAGTCATTATACGTCTGCTATGTCAAGGTCAACATAGGGGAATGCCAAGGAGGCCATACGAGCAAAGGTAGGGTAGGCCCCCTCCCTTTGTCGTAATTAATACTTGTATTGATTATATTTTGGGCCCAATCCATTGGACCTTGCCCGGTCACGGATCCACATTCGTACCTCGGTTTATACCGTTCAGTGGCCCCTGACTTCCTAGCTCGGCTACGACGAGGAGGAAGTAGTGCTCTACCTCGGCTTAAACGAATACGAACGGGTTCATACGTGTCACGAGATGCTTTATTACCCGACGGTTCAATAGTACAATGATGGGTGCGTCGCACGATGACTGACATTCCCCTTGGAAACCCACCATTGCATTTAATGTGATGAGAAAGGACGGCGCCTTTACCTGAATTTCGACCCGTACCCATTTCATAATTGGGTATAAAAGTCAAAACCCATTACGGTTTCAATCTTTTATCACTGTTTGAGTTTGAGAGCGAAATAGCTAGGTTTGAAACGGCCGTTTGAGTTCTTGATTTCGTGCTTATTTTCGTTCGATCGTGCTTGAATTCATCCGTTCATCCTTCATCAAAGTTCGATTAAAGGTATAATTTATTCTCTTTTAACTGATTTCATCATTTATTTTGAGTTTTCTGGGTTTTGCGTTGCTGTTCTTGGTGGGTATTGGAGAAACCGCCATTGTTGCTCTGGTTTCAAGGTTTTCTTGAGTTTGTTCTTGTTCTTGAACCGTACCGTGAGCTTCCTCCCCGTATTTAGAAATGGCGAGGACATGGAGAAGTAATCCCAACTCTCTGTATGGTTACCATAACCGGAATCTTATCGACGAACCGATGGCCCATGGCTGATGTTGAGTTTGGGAGAGATAGGAGAGATACTGACGAGGTACTGTAGATACCCCATTCTGAACCTATCGTAGTAGAGTTATACAACTCTAAGTCTCGCCTTCGATTTTAGAGTATAAATCCACCATTTCGTCATGTTTCGTTAAGTTTTGACTAACGGGCGTTAGTTTGGACTAAACTGCATACGAGATAACAAGTGAAGGACAAATCTATCCTTTGTGAAGCCTTGTCCCGCGGCGTGTCCCGTGCGATACTACCCCTCTGCAAGAGGGGGATATTCACTTCCCTTGTCGATTTCGATCTCTTTTCTTGATAAACTCTTATTCAATCCGGGTATCTACTGATAGTGGAGATCTAGAACCTTCTTTGGGAGATATCATAAATCCCTTGAGTCTCCTAATCTTGGTGACCAAGCAAATCAATCCCTATAAATACTAGATGACTTTTAGTAATTCAGGGGACGGAAAAGAGACAAAAAAAACACACTTTGCTGGTTTCTCTCATTGAAAGACTCCTGCAAATCACTCTAAAACAACACACAAATTTGTCCATCAACTTTGTTGATCGACGAATATCAAGATTCAAGCCTAGAATCAAGGCGAAACTCTGTCAAAATTATTTCTCAACCTAAATGTAATCTTCCTTTCTTCTTTATTTATTCTAATTGATTGTTAGAGGGGTATAAGCATATCAAATCTGAGATCGACCTAGAGCCTCTTCGAAACATGAAGATGGTCTCGAAGCAATCGATCTCATATTCCATTTAATCTAATTAAATGGATGCTTTTTTCTTCATTTCTTTTAAAAAAGAACTAATTATTTAAAATCCCCTTAAGCAAGACCGATCTTCGGATTGAGTGGATGCGGTGCTCTCTGACCTTCCAAATCCATCACTTAAGATCCGAACCCAAATCTCTTTAAAATGGTTCTTCTATATGTCCTCATAATAATATAGGTGGCGACTCAAACAAATAAATAAAAAGAGGAGAAATTATGCATCGTTACAATTTGGCAACTCCGCTGGGGATTTGTTTAAAATTAAAGTGGCTTAGACTTGCGTCAATTAAGGGAAATTTTCAAAAAAAAAATTGATTTCCTATTCAATTTCAGGCTAGTCCCGCACGAGACAACCCTTTGTCCCACACGAGACAAAGCCTCTGTAACCCGTTCTGTTTTCTGGTTTTTCTTGTTCGTTTTGAGATCCAAGATAAGATTCGAACATGCAAGGGGGATCCCAGATTACAGTATTTGCAGAGTTCTTTCATCTCAAGGCCTCCCTTATGATGTAGAACTCGAAATTGTAGTTTATTTTATTTAAGTAATGATTATTATTTAAATTGCATGAGATTTATTTTTTGATTAAAGACCGGTCCATGAAGGATTCGGGAGTTGTAAATTTAATTTAATTTAATTATTCTCTCTCTCTCCTTTATTTGGAATTACGACGGCCTGAATCTTCCTACATTTGGAGAAACGTAGGCAACCACTTGATGCGGTCATTGCTTGTTTTTCCTTTGTTTTTTTTTAAATAAAACTCTCTATTTTACTCTATCACCTAGAATTGACTCTCACACACGTGCACTAATGATTATAACTGTCATTGCACTACATACATTGATAAACTCGGGACCCACACTAAGGAAGGATTACGGTAAACACCTAATCGCCGGTCTCTCCGAAGTTGGATCATCCCACCTCGCGTCTTCAATCCATCTAGATTGTCATATCGCGAGAGCCTAGCCTTAAGCCCTGCATAGCCTCATGCATCATGTAGATTGATTTTTTAGGAGCACTCCGTGACCGGTCGGTTTTTGACTCGGTGATCTTTCTATGTCTTTGTCCAAAATAAATCTAATGTAAAATTGACCATAAAAGAAGGTTTCGAAAAATTCCCATCGGAAAAAAAGTCCCTTCTGAATGGCCCTTTCAGAATTGTCCCTTCAAAGAGCATGGTCCCTTTAAAAAGAAAAATCCTTCAAGTCAATTTTACATGGCTTTATTTTATAAAGAACATATTGATTACTAAGTCGTTAGGTTTAGATAAACACCTTAGAAACCCCTCAAAACGGATTATCCGTTCCAACCAAATTTAGAACAAATAAAAATTGACTTCCAGTGTGATTGTCTCGCGCGATGCTACCTATTCCGTGCGGCACAAAGCTTCTGTTTACTGTGCTGAGCCTGAAACCTTTAAGCCTTTTTCCTATCCGTTGGGGTTAGATTTGATCTTGACACGAGTTCTATATTTCTATGTTAGTTTTCCGAAGCTACATCAACCTTAAGACTCTCCCAACACAATGTCCATAGAAGAGTACCACGCCTACTATGTCACCAAAAAGGATCTCGAACAGCCAAATCTACGAGACATGACCAAGTCACTCATTGTTGAGATGGAACACGTGGAAGGATGGAAAGAAGCCTTCAAAGTACTTGTCACTAAGATTACTAGGGATTTTAGAAAGATGGAAGTTGTTGACCATTCCAAAGAAGATGACTCCGACAGTGAACAACCCTCCATTCAAAATGAGCTAAGTAACATCAAGACCCAGCTTGCCAATACCCTGCAACAAATTGAAAATAATGATGCATGGTATGACTTGGAAGGATCCATCCAAGCCGGCAAAACAAAAATGCTAATCGAGGAACTCGAAGAAGTCAAATGTGAACTCAAGACCGTAACTCAGAAATGCAACACACTTGAAGCTCATATAGAGGTTGATGTTGATGAAAGAGTTAAGTACTGCCTCAATACTCTCTATCATGATCTTAAGGAACAGCTGGAAGAAGACTACCACTCTCAGCACAATACCTATGTACAATACTATGAGGACCGCATCCAAGACCTCTATGCTCAATTGACTAAGCCAAGAAGAGGAAGGACCTACACCGACATCAGAAGAATCTCGCTTGGTAAGCTTTTCAGAAGCCTCCACAAATATGGGAAGATAGACCCAATGGAGGGTTACCAACCTAAGAGGGAAGGACGAGCCCCCCACCTTTAATGCTATTATCATCAGTGCCATGGCCACCACACAGATGATTGCTCAAATTTGAAGAATGCAGTTAAGGATTTGATAGACAACGACACCATCAAAGTTTCCACTAGCAGCGGCATAGTCTGGAAGAATTAGGACAATGAGAGTTTTTCTTTTTTAGTAATTTTACTTTTACTTGCAAGAAAGACAAATAGTATTTTAGTTTCAATTTAGATACTATTTGTCTAAAATTCCCATTTTGTGGATAAGAGTATCAGTTTAAAGAATACTTTCTTTTCATAATAAATAGTTTAGTTAGTATCTCTTTTTGTCTTCAACATAGCACTTCCAACTACTTATTTAGTGGTTTCGAAATTGAGAAGGATAGCACCATAAACGTCATCCAGACTTGCAACGAGAATGACTACTCCAAAGCACTTTGGTTTTCTGGAAACCTTCATGTTTTAAGAATGATGCAAGCAAAGGGGTACTTTTCTGGTTTGGGACTTGACAAATACTTGCAAGGGGTAATAGAGACACCGCATGTTCCCCCACTGCACATGAAACATGGCCTAGGATATATCCTTAGCATTCATGATGAAATTGAAGAAGAAGAGTATACCCTTACTCAAAACAAGTGGGAAGGAACTGCATATAGAGGTCACCATAACTCAAGGACCACGGACCATAACCTCGAACCATACCAGAAAATGCTCAATGGCTATTTCATTCGAGAAAGGGAAGACATCCCATATTTCATCTTTCCAGAGCCATGGACAGACGATGAAGGAAAGCGCCATCCAGGTTTTGAAATTTTCAATGACTGCGACCCTTCTTTAGATGAAACAGAACCTGTCCCGCTAATCCTTAAAGATTTGTGGGGTGCGAAAGCCGAAGTGACCAACGAATGGGACTTTGTGTTGAGAGAGGACATGTTGTGACAATTCGAGAATCTGTGCCGACTAGAAGACAGCCAGATCCATGCAATATCCAAGGGGGATGCTTCAATTATTGATTACATGAAGCTAATCTAGAAGTGTGATAAACCAATTCTAAACTGGCACATCACCAGAGGACCAGTTGTTGATGAAGAATTCATGATCAAAGAGCTTGGTTGTACTCCCCATCACCACAGGAAGATAGGCCCTATAACTTTCACTTTAGAGTCAGGCTTCGCCTCTAATGAACTCACTCAAGAAGAAATTGAGGTGGTGGCAGAGCATGTATTCCCCTACTTTCTTAATGAAAACTTTGATCTTTCTGAGTACCCTAAGATTGCTAACATCGTGAATGATGAATTAACTAATAATAATAAATATAATGAACTGGTTAATAACGAATCATATGATGCGATAGATCAAGAAAATGAACAAATCTTGAATGAATTAGCAAAGCAAGTAGGTCTCTGTGGAAAGAATGACCCTGTTCACAATGAGGAAATGCAAACGGTTAACCTAGGGACAATAGAAGACCCCAGAAAAACCAAAATTGGCAACTTCTTCAAAGGGGAAGACAGAGAAACCCTAATACAGCTCCTCAGAGAATATGTCGACGTCTTCGCTTTGTCCTACAAAGATATGTCAGGGTTAAATCAATCGATCATGGAACGCAAAATACCGCTGCTACCTAACGCCATACCAGTCAAATAGAAACTGCGTAAGATTAAGCCCGAATGGTCGATGCAGGTGAAAGAAGAGATAATGAAGCTCCTGAATATAGGATTTGTCAAGGTAATCAAATACCCAGAATGGCTAGCCAATACAGTGCAGGTAGCCAAAGCAAATGGGAAGATACGAGTTTGTGTTGACTTCAGAGACCTGAACAAGGCATCCCCTAAAGACGACTTTCCATTGCCAAACGTAGACATGTTGGTCGATGCTACCTCAACTTATGAAGTTCGCTCATTCGTGGATGGTTTCGCAGGATACAACCAAATTCTCATGGCAGAAGAAGACCAACACAAACAGCATTCACCACACCTTGGGGAACATTTTGTTATATGGTCATGCCGTTTCGTCTAAAAAATGCGGGGGCTACTTATCAGAGAGCTGTCAGAACGTTATTCCATGATAAGATCCACAAAGAAATAGAGGTATACATGTACGACATGATAATCCACTCCAGAGGGACAGATGGTCAACACTTCATAGACCTCAGAAAATTCTTCAATAGACTGAGGCAACACAAGATGAGGCTCAACCCCGCAAAATGCTCATTTGGGGTGGTCAAAGGAAAAGTCTTGGGATACATGGTCACCGAACGTGGCATAGAAGTAGACCCCGCCAAGATAAAGGCTATCATAGACATGCCACCACCAAGAACACAGAAGGAGGTGAAAGGATTCATGGGCAGACTCTAATACATCAGTCGATTCATCAATCAACTGACTACAATGTGCAATCCTATCTTCAAGCTACTTAAGAAAAATGTACCACAAGAGTGGACCGAGGAATGTCAGGAAGCATTCGATGAAGTGAAACACTACTTAACTTCCCCACCCATCCTAGTTCCACCGTACAAGGAGAAACCTTTGAAGCTCTATCTCACGGTTACTGACAATGCACTGGGGCTATGCTTGCTCAAGAACAGCCATATTCCCACACAGAGAATGCAATTTACTTTGTCAGCCGTCGATTCCAGGGCAGTAAAGTCAACTACTCTCCACTCGATAAGTCTTGTGCTGCGCTCGTCTGGGTAACACAGAGGCTAAAACACTATATGGAAGCTTTTCCAGTTCGCCTCATCGTACGAATGGATCCTCTGAAGTACATCCTTGACAAATTGACCTGTCTTTGCGCCTAGTGTGAATGTGGTGCCCAAAATCTTTTTTGTGTTTATTTTTGGATTCACTTGAGTTTGAAAACATCCGGTTTAATTTGAAAAATGGAGTCGCCACGCCATTTTGATTTCCTCAAAACTTTGAAAAAAAGGAATTAGGGTTCGGAGGTTAAGTTACCCCTTGGGAAGAACGGATCGTCGTTCACCCAAGGTGCCTTGCCGAAGCAAGTCTCCCAAGATTCCATTTTTCGTGCTTGCTTGTGTGCTTTCTTGTGTGCATGTGTTGAAAAGAGAGGGGGGAATGTTCCAAGTTGTCTTCCGGACGTATAAACCATTTGGTTGGTTATCGCTCGGGATTCCTTGGATTTTTATGTGTTCGGGACTTTGATCCCATCCTCATCTTGGACTTGTGATCATCGCTATTTGACCTTGGGTCTTGCGTGATCGAGATAGGGACACCGTTTTAGAGTCCAAGGATGAGGTTCTTTAGAAAGGAGTATCCTTAGCCCATCAATCCTACATCTTGAGACGATTGAGCTTATGTAGGGACTATTATGCTCGTCTCAAGTGATGATCGGAGATATAGGGTTCAAGGTTTATCCTTTTCTAAAGAGATTGTGGCACCTTTAATGGAAGAAACGATGTAAAGATAGGATCTTTACACCGGTCCGCTCCAAGAGATGCTCCAAATACCAATGGGGACATGGGGAATGCATGTTTAGGATAAAAATGACATTTTTAATGAAAATATGACATTTTATATGCAAAGGATGCTATTTATTTGCAAAGGATGCTTTTTGGTGTAAAGAAATGATTTTTAATGTAAAGGATGCATCTTTATGTGGAAAAATAGCATTTTATGTGCAAAGGATGCATAAAGATGTCATTTTGAAAGCAAAGGATGCTACTTTGATGTAAAGATAAAACCTTGAATGCAAAGGATGCAACTTTGTGTGTAAAAATGGCATTTTAAGTGCAAAGGATGCTACTTTATGCATAAAAATATCATTTTAAGAGTAGAGGATGCTATTTTGATGCAAAGGATGCCACTTTGATGTATGAAGATGACATTTTAATGAAAAGATGACATTTTTATGTACAAAGATACTATTTAAATTGCAGATTGACATTAGATTACAGCATGGTAAAGGTTAAAATCAGATTACAAACTGAAAAGATGAAGGCTCTGCAAACTGGCCAAGGTTGTCGCGTGACATAAGTTGCCTGGCAAGGTATGTCGCGTGACATACTTAGCCACTTGCAGAGACTTTAACAACTGAGATTTACAGAGGCAACAAGGCATTAATATAGCCAAGTTACTTCACTGATAGATCTCAAAAAGCATGTATATCTATAATGAACACTTCAAGGGAGTGTGGATATGAGAGATCCACACTCACCTCGGATGTTCATGCAAGCCAATGCGACTACATGAAATGATATGCAAACAGATATGGATCTAAGCAATATGAGACTAAAACATGCAATCTTAATCAGGATGCATCATTATCAACACATTTAGTATAGAGATCTCATGTACAAGGGAGATTGAGAGAGCAAAAGGTGGTAGAGAATCGTTACCCTTGAAGACCACGACTTCCTATATAAAGTTAGATATAGGAGCCTTCAAACATCAGCCTCCGGAGCTGATATCAAGCCTTGGTTCAATGAGAACCATTGGTTCTTTATGTGTATATGAAGTGGTGTTGGATTGATTGAATGGTGAGTAATTTGAGAGGATTAGTATGTGTTTTAGAGGGTATATGAGGAGAGACTAGGCTCCTGGGCATATTCTTGATAGAGTGACACTAAGGAGTGAAAAAGGCTCCCTCAAAATGAGAGGTGCAGGCCTCTATTTATAGGCTGCATGGCAGTGGCTTAGTATGTCGCACGACATCACAAGCCATAACCGCTTTCCTTCTAGAAACATGCAAGGTGGCAGCTTCTAGAATTCTTCATGGCAGGGTATGTCGCACGACATAAGAAGCCTTATCCATTTACCTTCTAGAAGCCTGCAAGGTGGCAGCTTCTAGAAGGGCTTTTATGCCAAAAGGAAAATGTGGATTTTTAATTCCAAGTAATTCCTTCACCCCTCGGAAGGTTCGGAACAGTTCCCGAATTGCTCCTGAACTTTAGGAAAGTTCGGGGAATTGCCGGGAAACTTAACCGGAAGGCATGAGCCAGATTTGGGTACTTACAGAAGCCTCTCGGCAACGTCACTTGTAGGGCGAGTGGGGTTGTCGATAAACAAGGATCCAATCTGGCGAACTGCCGAGACGGATTGGGTGACCAAGGTGGTCGAGTGGCTGGACCTTCGGAAGGCTACCTACGTATCCCGGAGGAATCAAGCCAGATCGTAGTTCGAAAAAGATCCACTGGGGAAAGGGGTGTCATATGTGACGAATTGGCTGAACCTACAGTAGGCTACCTACGTATCCCGGAGGAATCAAGCCAGGTCATAGTTCGAACTTTTATTGAGTCGAAATGTTATTCCTTCATTCTGGAATAACGGAGATCGCGAGAGAGCGAAATGTTATTCCTTCATTCTGGAATAACGGAGATCGCGAGAGAGGTCGAAATGTTATTCCTTCATCTTGGAATAACGGAGATCGAAAGAGAGGTCGAAATGTTATTCCTTCATCCTGGAATAACGGAGATCGAAAGAGAGCGAAATGTTATTCCTTTATTCTGGAATAACGGAGATTGCGAGAGAGCGAAATGTTATTCCTTCATTCGGGAATAACCGAGATCGCGAGAGAGCGAAATGTTATTCCTTCATTCTGGAATAACGGAGATCGCGAGAGAGGTCAAAATGTTATTCCTCCATCCTGGAATAACGAAGATCGAAAGAGAGCGAAATGTTATTCCTTCATTTTGGAATAACGGAGATCGCGAGAGAGGTCGAAATGTTATTCCTTCATCCTGGAATAATGAAGATCGAAAAAGATGGCGAAATGTTATTCCTTCATTCGGGAATAACGGAGATCGCGAGAGAGAATGGATTTTGTAAAGAAGTGGGAAGGACCCGATAATTTTTGTAAAGAAACGGGACGTACCCGATAATTTAATTATTTGAGAGTAGAATTGAAAATGCCAGGGGCAAATAAAATGAGCCACAGGGGTAAATTTGTAAAATAGGCCACGGGGGCACTGGAGGGAAAACTGGATTGATATGATTGGAAATGCCAGGGGCACAAAGGGTAAAATAGGCCTATGGGGGACAAAATTGTAAAATTGAGCCTTCAGGGGCAAAATTGTAAAAACCAGCCACATGGGCTAAGTATGTCGTACGACATAAGAAGCCATGTGGACAGATTCTTTAAAAATTTGCACAGTCGTCATTTGAAACTTAATCAAAATTGAAATTGAGAGGGAGACAAAAATGAGAAACGGGAGAGAGTGGCCATCAGAGGGAAATTGAGAGGAATCGAGAGAAACCAAACATTTTGAGTCCGATTCAGTTGGGGAAATGCCTCCTAGAACACGTCCTACCAAGAGGGCTCCACAACACGCCGAGTTGGCTAATCGACGGAAGGGGGTTCAGAGGAACCAAAGGCCATTCATTCCGCAAGCTCAAAGAGGGGATTTCTATCCACAGCTTAATGAACACACCTCGGATGTCGGGAAGAAGACTGTGGCACGTAACCTTTGCTAGGTTTAAATCTTTTTTTTGATTTGGGTGAAATTGATTGGAACTTGATTTTCCAGACGGCAATGAGTTAACATGAATTTGTATGTGAACATGGATTGAACTAGGAAATGTGATGCTAAATGCATGTTCTACATTGATAGGTTTTGACCTATTTTCACTTGAGATGATTTCAAGAAACAGCATGAGATATTTATATTTGTGCCATGTTTACCTGCAGGGATTGCGCACCCGAGGTTCTCCGGAGGTGATTGGTAGGCTATGGCAGATCTTGTCGGGCAGCCAGGAGGAGATACATTTGCCTAAGGGCATGGTCTATGCTGTTGGGCTGGGGCGATTTTTTGAGATGGCGAAGGCCATCAGAGACACCCAGAGGAGTGTGGATTTGGTGAAGGCGTTTTGGGAGTTTTGGTGGGAGACCACTCATTCATTCCATTTCTCCTAGGCTGAGACGACAGTCACACCGTATGATTTTGCAGTCATCACGGGATTGCCCTTTATGGCTGAGCCACTCTATATAGACGAGCCTGTACAGGTAGCTGAGCCCCAACCTATTACTGATGCCGACCTTATGAGCTTACTTGGTTTCGTTCCCCAGGTCAAGAAGGGGAATGGATACGAGCTGGGTGAGCTACATGGTTTGATTGGGGAGCAGAGTAGGGACTACCCTGTTGTTGATGATTCTGCTGAGAGCCGGCTAAGACCCGAGAGATTGGCGAGAGCCTTTGTTTGGGTGGGTTTTTCTGACATGCTGTTTATCAACAGCGCATCTACTGCCCTGATTTCACTGCTGGAGCTTCTAAGAGCTTGGGATGCCATCTGTCCTGGGGTGAGGCAGGTTTAGCCGAGATGTACTTGGCTCTAGATGACATCAGCAGAGGGGAGGCAAAGTATTTCACCTGCTGTCACCTGGCCTTCGAGGTATTCTCTCATCATGACTTCTTTTCTTTTGCACATTTCACTCTATCATTATTTTCCTGTTTTGACTTCTTCTTCTTCTTTTCAGGCTTGGGCCTACGAGGTTTTTGGCTGTTATGCATGGCAGATCCGGGATGAGTTTCCTGCCACCACTTTTCCTGCTCTCAGACGGTGGGCGAAGAATGCCAGGAGACAGACCAGGACGGAGAGTGTGAGGTGCAGGATTACGGCCTCGTATCATGATACGCTGACATGCTTGAGAGGGACTCCCCAGAGGTTGAGTTTTTTCCCTTGGACTAGCCGTTATGACAATTTGGATTTGGATCATGCTGCGCACTTGACAGAATGTCGCAAGCTGCTGGTGGGTTTGTCCAGAGATGCCCTATACTTAGCAGAGAGGGTGTTCAGACAGCATGGGCCCAATATGCATGCTCGAATCCCTGATGATCCTCCAGCTAGGATGTGGCTGCCTCGCCAGCTGGCGAATGTAGATGCTTTGATTGTAGGCATGGCGGCACATCTCTTTACACGGGATGGAGATTACACCTTGTATGTGGCTAGGAATCTTCAGTCCCCACAGGTCAGAGTTGGCTACGATGCTCAGAGTGCGGGACCCTCGACTGGTCATATGGCTAGACCTCCTTTGCCCCCAACTTTCATTGATTACCAGGATGGCGGCCGTATGCGGCGAGCTCATATTGACATGTCACAGACTCATCCTCGTCTGCTGCTCCCACGAGGTTCTAAATCCGTAAGTACTGCCCTTTGCATCTTTTGGATTGCTTGCATCCCTTTCTGTTATCAATAACTGCATTTTGACATTTATTATGTCTACTTGTAACAGGTGTCAGCCCAGGCTTACAGGCATTTGACCAGGGCTTTTACTGGCGCTGTGGGCATGATTGGAAAGCTCCAGAAAGGCATGAGCTTTTGGAAGAACCAGTGCCGGTCACAATATTCGATCCATATCTCCCCACCTGGCCAACCAAGAAAGAAGAAGAGCCGCTTTGATGACGTGGGCACTAGCGGGGGCATTAGTGGACCGAAGCCTCGGACAAAGAATGCGAATGTGCCTCCTCGCGGACCTGTCGAGAGTGACGATGATGATGATGACGATGAGGCTGAGACCGCCACAGACTACGAGCTTGATTCTACTGTTATCACTGAGCTTGATGACTATTATCGCATGGGGACCGTAGCCTACGAGGCACCCTCTGACGATCCTGATGACGAGCCTGAGGAGGCTGAGGACGACGACGAGGATGAAGATGATGATTCGGGAGATGATGAAGATGGTTTGGAGGATGGAGAAGATGATCCAGAGTAGCCCCTTCCCCCTTAGATTATTATGACTTTTTGGTTATTGTACCCTTTTGGGGAAAACATATACCCTAAATCATGCTATTTTGCTATGCACATCTTTTAGACTTGGTCTCTTTTATTTTGTATGTACATTGTTGGCCCTTTTGTTGCACGAATTTATGAAAGGATGATGGTATGGTAGATGGCTTGAATTGGATGGTTTGAATGGATTTTTGGCTTGTATATGTACCAGGTGGATGAATGCATGGGTGTACATGGGGTAAATGAACCCTCCCCCATGCATTCGAGAAGTGGATGGGTGGTACTTGCAGCTTTTGACAAGTAGGGGAGTGCCCTGGGGAATGCAGCATACTGCGGGTTGCTGATGTCTGGTGTTGGCTTAGGATGTCGCGCGACTTAGTATGCCATTTGGCCAGGTTTGTTGCGTGACATATATAGCCTGAACTGTACTTATCATAACCTTTGGAATTGGACTGGAATTGCCGACACGGGTTGGAATTGGGTGACCAAAGAGGTCACATACCTGATCCTACCGGGGCATGGCGAAGAGATATTGGTCCCTTACTATAAGGATGGAAACGGGGTGACCTAGGAGGTCAAATGGCCGATCCTACTGGAAATGTGCCAAATAAAAGGGGGGTGACCAATGTGGTCATATAGATATACCTTCGTGAAAAGCTTACGCACCATTGAGGAATGGTGAAAGAAAAAGGGTGACCAATGTGGTCGGATGGCTGGACCTTTATGAAAGGCTACCTACATATCCCGGAGGAATCATGCCTTGGTCATAGTTCAAGCCTCATATAGATAGTTAGGAACATGTCTAGGATCTTTGAAGTTTTGATGATTCATGGAGGAGTCACCTAATTGACAATTAATGGAGGTTGTCACCTGAATTGACTAAAGCTTACGTCACTATCGAGGAGATAGGGGGAGCTAAAGTTTGGAAAACTTGAGCGTACTTCTCAATCTGTGATAGAGGTAGCTTAAGTTTGGAGAACTTGAGCGTACTTCTCAATCTGTGATAGAGGTAGCTTAAGTTTAGGGAACTTGAGTGTACTTCTCAATCTGTGATAGAGGTAGCTTAAGTTTGGAGAACTTGAGCGTACTTCTCAATCTGTGATAGAGGTATCTTAAGTTGGATTTTTGGCAATTAGGAAAACTGTCGCCTGGCGTTATCTCGTTATAACGGAAGTAACATAGGCGCTTTTTGGGAGAAAATGTTATCATTAGCAATTGGCACGTTACTTGAGCCTAGGGGTGATTTTTTTTCTTGGAAACATGGTAGGGACTGGGTCTGGATGTACATATTAAATGTGTTTGGAAATTGTTTAAGACGGGTTTCAAGCAGGTGGGGTCGTATCCCTTGGGTGCGGACTGAACTGCTGTTCTTGCTGAGATGTTGTCAACGTGGACTAGAATTCCCTTTTGGGCTGAGACTGGGTTTAAACCTTGGATCTCGACGAATGTTCCTTTCTCACACTCTGGCATTTGAAGCTGATGCTGACAGGCTTTTAGAACCAAAGACTAAAATAGATGTTGAAGTGACCAACCTCTCTTCTAGGGGTGGATGCAACTTATCGAAGCCCCGGTCTAAAGAAAAACTTTCTGCAAAGCCCCATGTCTTATTTAAAGCAAGGAAAGATCCTTTCATTGGCAAAGCCCCGGTTGGATGAACTGAGTAGGCGAAATTTTAGAAGTGACTTAGTGAAGCCCCAATCTGATGACCTAGCAAAAATCCCAATATGATTGGTACTGCGAAAGTGATCCTGAGGTTAATCTAACCAATACTGAATCCATCTTGTGACATAGTGAGAACCCAATGCGGACCTCAAAAATGGCTAAAGAAGCCCAGTCTAAAGAAACGGCTTGGCAAAGCCCCCAACCTTGAAGAGTTTCAAGGCAGCCCTAATGCAAATTGTAGCAGAAGAGGGAAAAACCTGTCCTTTCGTATTTACTTCCTTATTTTCTTTAGTCGCTCAGTCAACCTTAAGAAGATGTGGAAGAAGAGAAGAATTTTAGGAAGATATATACATGCAGGGGCATATTTTTCGAAAGGTGGGAATAGATCCCGATTTTGTGTTATCTTGATAGCCTTATTCGATGTAGGCACAAAAGCTCGCTTTGGGTTTGACTCTTTTGAGAGAGTATAAGCGTAGAAGGGTTTATAAAAGTGTATGGAAGCCCCTGCTGACAGAAAATCAGTGTTTAGCACTATTTTTCCTAAGATGTAGAAAAGAAGACTTGTCAAGACATCTGAAAACTTGTTTTATTTACAATGATCACAAGATTGCTTAAAACCCTTTATTAATGTTCGGATTATTCAACCACTAATCTCGATATGAAAAAACATTCTTATAAATCATGAGGAGAAAGTCAACCGATGTCGCAGATCAAGGTTGGCTGGGTGTGAAAGAAAGTTTTGTGTATAGGGAGGTCATTGATGAGACCGGGTTTTCTGGGATCTGACTGTGTCTATGGGAGAGATCATTAATGAGACCAGATTTTCTGGGATCTGACTGTGTCTATGGGAGAGATCACTAATGAGACCAGATTTTCTGGGATCTGACTGTGTCTATGGGAGAGATCATTAATGAGGCCAGATTTTTTGGGATCTGACTATGTCTATGGGAGAGGTCATTGATGAGACCGGATTTTTTGGAATCTAAATATGCTTATGACCGGACCATTTCTGTTTGCCTACGTTCCCCTCATTGTGAGGAGCTTAGGTCGCCGTAGTTCGGCCTCGGCTGAACTGTGCCTGGCTTAGGGAAATGGGATTTGTGGTTCCTTTAGTGAAAAGGCTCGGATGAGATGGTTGGATGATGAGGCGTGGGCCTTGGGATGATTTCTTGACCAAGTCAATTTTGGACGGCTGCTTCAATTGCTTCCTGATTTTTGTCTTTCCTTGGGGGAGAAAGGATTGGCATATGCCTAAAGGCTTATGAAATGCTTCTGCCTTTGCTTCGATCGCCCCATTGTTATCAACAACATCTGTTCTTCGAGCTTTGACTTTGTCCATCCGTCCAGCTTTTGATTGGTGGTGCTGGGTCCTTGGCCTCAATTTTTTTATGCGCAACCCTATTTTTTTCCAGCCTAGCTGGGTATTACTCTTTTTGCACTATATTTTTCTCTTTTTCTTTCTTTTACGTGCAACCCTGTTTTTTGCCTAGACAACCCTTTACAAGGTTTTTAGCCTAGCTGGGTATTACTCTTTTTGCACTTTATTATTATTATTATTATTATTTTTAATAGCACATGAGGGCCAAGGCGAGCCCCTGCTTGAACTTTCTTGATGCCCTAAAAGTCGGAGGCGAGCTCCTAGGTTGTTGTCGACACGTGGTCAATTTTTCGAAGCTGAGTGGCCTTTTGTTGTTCCTTGATATTGCCGCCGTCGTTAACTTGGTCAAGGTGATGGTGAGGACATGACTTGGGAGACGTATAGCTTGATGGAGGCTTTTATGAGGTAAGGAAAGTGTATGGCTTGATTGAGGCCTTTTGTGAGGTAAGGAAAAGTGTATAGGGAGAGCATTGGTTGACTTTCTCACACCGATTAATCAAAACGTGAATTATTTCGAGAGATTATTTGTTGAGCAATGCAAGTGATCATATAAAATAAAACCATTTCATTAGCTGTAATGTAGGTGTGCAAATAATGTCTTAAGTCTAGCAAGAAAAGAAAAAGACTCTTTTATAGAAAATTTAAGATTAATTACAATGTCCGTGAAGGACTTGATTGAAAGAGAAAAGTACTAGAACCTACGAAGGTTGACTGAGAGACTATTTTTTTTTCTTAGTCTTACTTAAGGATAGGTATACCCTAGTCTATCTACTCTTCGCTGGTTGGACTGCCAGGGAGCTTAAACTTTCCTTCGTAGATCAACAATTGAATTTCTTTCTTCAGATTCAAACACTTGTCTGTCACGTGACCATAATAATTGTGGTATTCGCAGAACTTGGTCCTGTCAACGTTACGTGGGTTTCTCGGCTTATAATTCTCGAGAGGTGTGAGAAGGCCTTGTCTCACCAAATCGTCAAAAACTTTGCTCATGGGCATCCCAAAATCATCAAGCTGACGTTTCTGACCTTGCACTTCCTGAATTGACCTCTTACCATAGCTTTCTGTTTTTGGCCCATGGAGGTTCTCGAGCTTCCCATCTTCTATCAATTTTTGGATCCAATACCTCAAATAGCTGCAATCATCAGTGTCGTGCCCAGGGTATTGATGGAAAAGACAATGCTTAGACTCATCCAACCGAATGTTGGGGTTCTTGAGCTTCCAATTCTCCAGTGGCTTTATCAGCTTTTCTTTCATTAGCTCTTCTAGAATCTTGCTTAAAGGCATCTCCGCATTGTCAAAATGAAGGGAGCGAATTTTTTGGGAGACATTGTTGTTCTCAAGACTTGGATTTCCATTGTCCAATTGGTTCCATTGTTGGATTTGACTGAAGGAGGCTACGACACTCTTTCCTTTGTTAGGAACTGGTGCTGAGCTGGGTACGGTTGCTGCTTGGTGTTGGTGGCATTGGGTTATGTTTGGTGGAATTATTTCCTTGCCTGATTCGATGTCTTGGGTCAAGGGAGTATTGGTACTCATCATGAGATCAAGCTTCTCTTGCATTTATTTCACTTGCTCCATCAATATTGCCACATGGGGGTCAACTGGAACATTCGAGTTACTGGAACTCGCAACAAGACCTTTATCAGTAGAGGGAACCACAGCCGCAGACTGGTGAAACTGACGGGTGAATTCACTAAGTCCGGTGGACAGCAACGGAAAACTGGAGGCATCCGAATTTTCTTTTAGCAACTCGCGATTGCATTCAGGTGGGTATAGGGGTACCAGAACATAGCCACATGGCTCAAACTGATTATGTGAAGTTGGAGCATAAACTGGCAAGTACCGCTGAAACTGAGGGATAAGTGGGGTGAAGCCCAATCCGTTCTGAGGAGCTGAGGGCGATGGAGCCCTGATGAGCTGGGATGTTGGAAAGGACTGAGGAGGAGGAGTGGTCCTTGGCAAGGGATCGTATGCGGATGGGGGAAGGTATTGGCTATAGGATGGAAGGTCTTGGTTATAGGATGAAGGGACTGAAATTACTGTTTCTGAAGTCTCATATTCGACCATTACCAGAGAACCGTTGGCTTCGACCGTTACCTGAACTCCATGACGACGGAGTGCATTGATAAGCATGGATTGTTGTTCCTCATGAACCTTATGGGCATTTTCCAAAGCCAGGACTAGCTCTTCCTTCCTAATCATTGGATTTCCTGAACCCTCACCGTTTTCTGTCAAATCTGCCATTCTGAATTTTCTGGGCTGATGAAACGGACGATTCTGACGAACTATCTGAGCCTGAAATTTCCTCACCGACAAGCCGCTGAGCCGATATTCTCACCCACTTCTTTCTCGCTGCGGGAAAGGGATAGACAAGGTTTAGACTCGGGGGTAGGCAAGGTTTAGACTCGGAGGTAAGTGTTTAGGCTGAAGACTCAAGTAACATGCACTTATCGCTTAAGTTTTACTCAAAACACATTTTCTCCTAATCCTAATGGATCGGAAAAGTTGAGACCTTGAAAGGTAAAGATTGAAAATTGGAGATCGGACCGAGGAGGTCACGATTAGGGATTTGACCATGAAAGATCGAGATGGAAAATCGGAGATCGAACCGAGGAGGTCTCGATTAGGGATTTGACCATGAAAGGTTGAGATGGAAAATCGGAGATCGGACCGAGGAGGTCTCGATTAGGAATTTGACCATGAAAGGTTGAGATAGGAAAATCGGAGATCGGACCGAGGAGGTCTCGATTAGGGATTTGACCATGAAAGGTCGAGATAGGAAAATCGGAGATCGGACCGAGGAGGTCTCGATTAGGGATTTGACCATGAAAGGTCGAGATGGAAAATCGGAGATCGGAATGAGGAGGTCTCGATTAAGGATTTGACCATGAAAGGTCGAGATGGAAAATCAGAGATCGGACCGAGGAGGTCTCGATTAGGGATTTGACCATGAAAGGTCAAGATGGAAAATAGGAGATCGGACCGAGGAGGTCTCGATTAGGGATTCCAGATATAGGACCATGCAATTATGACAATTGTTCAAGTTTACTTAAAACAGTGTCTTTTATTTATTTCTATTTGGTTGGAAAAGGGGTTTTGCCCTTCTTTTTCGCAACTACTCTAGATCCTGGATCAGTGGGTTCCGTCACTACGTCTATAAGCCCCTCGTATTCCACCTGTATTTCGACCTCCCAGGGTGGACAGCCCCGGGCGAGGGTCCTATAGGGCACGCGGATCCCACCGACCGAGAGATAAGAACGCTCCTAATGGGTCTAGCGGGTCATAGGAACTTTTAACGCACAAGCGATGCGGATTATAGTCAAGGCAATACCAGGAAAGTCTCGTCTTTCATGCCTTAACGGAATTTCGACAAAGTTTCGCTTGCACGATTGACGTTTTGACTTTTCGGTAATGTCCGAGAAGATAATAAGCATGGGTCAGGCGGTAAAAGCCGGATGACACAGTGTCACATTGAACTTCGCTGCATACGCTGTGCGTGAGTCAAAGTCGAAGTCAATGCCGGAGTCAAGATCTTGCCAATTTTTCCTTGTCGGAATTTTGGCAGAGCTCCGCTTGCGCGAAAGATCTTTGGATTTTGGCATGGACTCGGTCTCAACTCTTACGCATTCCGTGCGGGTCAAGGTCAAAGTCAATGCCGGAGTCAAGATTCTACCAATTTTTTCCTTGTCGGAATTTTGGCAGAGCTTCGCTTGCGCGAAGGACCTTGACTTCCGTTATGGACTAAGGCTTGACCTTTATGGGGATATGCAACTGGGCTATATGACACGGACTAAACCAAAAACCAACCAAAAGTCACGGTTTTTTGAAACGTGTGACACGGACTGTGCATTGGTCGACACTGGCTGCCATGGGGAGTTTGGGGTGATTCCGTGCGCGCCCGGGAGCATCGTAAGGCTGTCCATGACTGCAACTGAACAACCACCCCGGGTTAAAGGGACATGCGTGCAAAGTGTACAGGATATATAAAGTGCGCGTAGTGTGCGGTCTCCTAAAAAATGTTACTTTTTGAGTTAAAACAGAGATTTTCAGAAATGTGTTTTAAAAGGAATGATTTTTTCGGGACGGGGGAAAATGCAACAGTTAAGGCACGTAAATTTTCTGGAGCCTGGTCAGCTTTGGAATTGAATAGCCCCAAGCTGCCTAAGCTGCCAGATTAATCTCATATTTGTCCTGGTGGAATTGCCAATGAGGCCGCCCGGCTAGAATCCGAGGTGGATTAAGCCGTACGGCTGCATGGATCAATTTTCCAGGTTCCAATCCTTTGCAGTTTCAGGTTGCTCCCCGAACATTTTAGGCACCTTTCAGCTCCAGAAGGCTTCCTGTTCAGTTTACAGAGTATGCACAATTCCCAAGATGCAATATGCAATGCAATGCAAAGAAAGAAAACAAGCACGATAAATGGAATCCGTGACGGGAGGCTAACCCGCTCAAAGGAAAAAGCTTTTTTTTATTATTATTTTTTGAAAAAAAGATACCGGTACGTGGGATTGTTAGACCACCATTTATCCCAAGCCCCGGGTTAGGAAGCGATACAGGAAGGTTAGTGGTTTCCACCTATATACCGGGTATCGTTTCTTTTTTTATTTTGAAAATGAAAGCTTTTCTCCTTTGGGATATTCCCCAGCGGAGTCGCCAAACTGTGAATGTGGTGCCCAAAATATTTTTTGTGTTTATTTTTGGATTCACTTGAGTTTGAAAACATCCGGTTTAATTTGAAAAACGGAGTCGCCACACCATTTTGATTTCCTCAAAACTTTGATAAAAAGAAATTAGGGTTCGGAGGATAAGTTACCCCTTGGGAAGAACGGTTCGTCGTTCACCCAAGGTGCCTTGCCGAAGCAAGTCTCCCAAGATTCCATTTTTCGTGCTTGCTTGTGTGCTTTCTTGTGTGCATGTGTTGAAAAGAGAGGGGGGAATGTTCCAAGTTATCTTTCGGACGTATAAACCATTTGGTTGGTTATCGCTCGAGATTCCTTGGATTTTTATGTGTTCGGGACTTTGATCCCATCCTCATCTTGGACTTGTGATCATCGCTATTTGACCTTGGGTCTTGCGTGATCGAGATAGGGACACCGTTTTAGAGTCTAAGGATGAGGTTCTTTAGAAAGGAGTATCCTTAGCCCATCAATCCTACATCATGAGACAATTGAGCTTATGTAGGGACTATTATGCTCGTCTCAAGTGATGATCGGAGATATAGGGTTCAAGGTTTATCCTTTTCTAAAGAGATTGTGGCACCTTTAATGGAAGAAACGATGTAAAGATAGGATCTTTACACCGGTCCGCTCCAAGAGATGCTCCAAATACCAATGGGGACATGGGGAATGCATGTTTAGGATAAAAATGACATTTTTAATGAAAATATGACATTTTATATGCAAAGGATGCTATTTATTTGCAAAGGATGCTTTTTGGTGTAAAGAAATGATTTTTAATGCAAAGGATGCATCTTTATGTGAAAAAATAGCATTTTATGTGCAATTGGTGCATAAAGATGTCATTTTGAAAGCAAAGGATGCTACTTTGATGTAAAGATAAAACCTTGAATGCAAAGGATGCAACTTTGTGTGTAAAAATGGCATTTTAAGTGCAAAGGATGATACTTTATGCATAAAAATATCATTTTAAGAGTAGAGGATGCTATTTTGATGCAAAGGATGCCACTTTGATGTATGAAGATGACATTTTAATGAAAAGATGACATTTTTATGTACAAAGATACTATTTAAATTGCAGATTGACATTAGATTACAGCATGGTAAAGGTTAAAATCAGATTACAAACTGAAAAGATGAAGGCTCTGCAAACTGGCCAAGGTTGTCGCGTGACATAGGTTGCCTGGCAAGGTATGTCGCGTGACATACTTAGCCACTTGCAGAGACTTTAACAACTGAGATTTACAGAGGCAACAAGGCATTAATATAGCCAAGTTACTTCACTGATAGATCTCAAAAAGCATGTATATCTATAATGAACACTTCAAGGGAGTGTGGATATGAGAGATCCACACTCACCTCGGATGTTCATGCAAGCCAATGCGACTACATGAAATGATATGCAAACAGATATGGATCTAAGCAATATGAGACTAAAACATGCAATCTTAATCAGGATGCATCATTATCAACACATTTAGTATAGAGATCTCATATACAAGGGAGATTGAGAGAGCAAAAGGGGGTAGAGAATCGTTACCCTTGAAGACCACGACTTCCTATATCAAGTTAGATATAGGAGCCTTCAAACATCAGCCTCCGGAGCTGATATCAAGCCTTGGTTCAATGAGAACCGTTGGTTCTTTGTGTGTATATGAAGTGATGTTGGATTGATTGAATGGTGAGTAATTTGAGAGGATTAGTATGTGTTTTAGAGGGTATATGAGGAGAGACTAGGCTCCTGGGCATATTCTTGATAGAGTGACACTAAGGAGTGAAAAAGGCTCCCTCAAAATGAGAGGTGCAGGCCTCTATTTATAGGATGCATGGCAGTGGCTTAGTATGTCGCACGACATCACAAGCCATAATCGCTTTCATTCTAGAAACATACAAGGTGGCAGCTTCTAGAATTCTTCATGGCAGGGTATGTCGCACGACATAAGAATCCTTATCCATTTACCTTCTAGAAGCCTGCAAGGTGGCAGCTTCTAGAAGGGCTTTATGCCAAAAGGAAAACGTGGATTTTTAATTCCAAGTAATTCCTTCACCCCTCGGAAGGTTAGAAACAGTTCCCAAATTGCTCCTGAACTTTAGGAAAGTCCGGGGAATTGCCGGGAAACTTAACCGGAAGGCATGAGCTAGATTTGGATACTTACACCTAGCCAAATGGTATTTCATGCTCGCGGGATATGATATCACTTACATCACTCAGAAATCCATCAGGGGGAGTGTATTCGCAGATTAGTTAGCTGAATTTCCTTGTGACGAAGTGAAGGGGGAAGACTCGCGATTCCCTGATGAAGACATCATGAGTATAGAGGAAGAAAATAAGTGGAAATTATTTTTCGATGGCGCAGCTAATAAGAAAGGTTATGGCATCGGAATGTTATTGGTAGATCCCGACGACATCTATACTCCTCTAGCGATACGCATTGACTTTGACGCCACTAATAACACTGCTGAATACGAAGCTTGTATAACAGGACTCGAAGTAGCCCTAGAATGCAATGTGACGGAACTCGAGGTATATGGAGATTCTCAGTTGATCATCAATCAGACACTGAAGAAGTGGAGGATCCAAGATCCGACCCTTCCAAGATACAATGTATACCTCCAAGAGTTGGTGCAACAATTCCAAGATGTCTCGTTCCACTACCTCCCCAGAGACAAAAACCGATTTGCAGATGCTTTGGCTATGCTTGCTTCCTTGGTCAAAATTCCTGTAAGAAAAGCAGTAAAACCCTTCATAGTAACTCGGCATGCAACTCTTGCCTACTGCGCTATCATAGACCTCCATGACTACAAGGATGAGTGGTTATCCAAATGCGCCACCATCAATGATTTTGATAAGAAACTCTGGTACTATGACATTTGGCATTTCATCCTGGATGGAACCTTCCCACCTGAGACCGATAAGAAACTTAGGTTGCCCTTAAAAAATTAGCAGCTAATTATGTCATCATTGCTGATCGCTTGTTCAAAAAGTACTCTAAAAGGAACCTCCATTACGCCACCGAAGAAGAGGCCCAAGAGATAATGGATCATGTTCATCAAGGAGTATGCGGAACCCACATGAGCGGAAATATGCTCACCAAGAAGATCATCGGACAAGGATACTTTTGGTTAACCATGGAAGTAGACTGCACCAACATGGTCAAGAAATGCCATAAAAGCCAGATACACGCTAACCTTCAGCATGCACCGCCTTTCTTACTGTACCATATGACATCCCCTTGGCCTTCTCTATATGGGGCATAGATGTGATTGGAAAGGTCACACCCGCGGGAACCAACGGGCACAGTTTCGTTCTAGTAGCCATCAATTATTTCACTAAATGGATCGAGGCCGCCTCCTACAAAGTTTTGAATGCCAGAAAGGTAGCAGAGTTTATCAAGCACAACATCATTTGCCGATATGGGTGCCACAAGAGATGATATCTGATAACGGCTCCCACTTTGAGAAAGAAACGGACCGTCTCTTGACAGAATATAAAATCATAAGGCACAAGTCCTCTTCCTACAGGCCTTAAATGAATGGAGCAGTTGAAGCCGTAAACAAAACGATCGAAACCATCATCAGGAAAATGTCAGTCACTGGAAAGGATTGGCCCGACAAACTACCCTCCGCACTTTGGGGATACCGCACCTCGGTCCGAACAGCCATCGGCAAAACTCCATACGCCCTCACATACGGAATGGAAGCCGTTCTACCTATAGAGCTAGAAGTACCTTCACTTAGGGTTCTCCTAGAAAATCAAGTAAACGAAGTCAACTGATTGGAAAACATATACGAAGAGCTAGCCCTGCTAGACGAAAGGAGAATGAGAGCAGCCGAGCACACTCAAGCCTACCAAAGAAGAATGGCAAGAGCTTTTAATAAAAATGTCAAAACGAGGAATATAAGAGTAGGCGACCTAGTTCTCCACGAACACCGCCCTGGACCTTTTAACCCTCTAGGCAAGTGGGGGCCAAGATGGATAGGACCCTACATCGTAAAGAAGATATTCTCTAGGGGAGCCCTTCAGCTGGTGGATTTAGACGGAGATCAATTACCAAAGCCGGTCAACATGGACAAACTCAAGAAGTACTTCGCGTGACTTGGCCTCTCAAAAAAAGTGCCTTGTCTCGCGCGAGACTATCCCTATGTCAGAAAATGAATTCTTGTCCAATTTCTCTCAAAAATGAACTACGTCGACCTGAGTCTTTTATTTAATTGATGTAAAAGAGGAACGTAGGCAGCCTTTGGGTTCGCTCTAACCAAATAATAAAATTAAATATTGTCCTTGTATTAGTCGAATGCATTTGCTGATAACAAAAGGAAAGTTCTAAATACAACGACAAATTTTCTAAGCTAAGAATCTTGAAAAAATACTAATAATTAAACTATTTGATCTATCAAAGCAATCTCTTGGTACTCTCTAGGATCTAGCCTTTCATTGACTTTGTAGGCCGGCGGACATGATCACTACCATCATCTCGATCTCTTTTGCGATTCGGGCCCTTCAAGGAAGAACATCCATTAAGGCGAGTGAATACAAATTTTGAAAGCCTCTTGAAGACATTAGACCTATCTAAGGCTTGCATCTTTCCAGGAAGACCGTTACCTCTTCTTTCATACCAATCCCCATCAAGGAAATCTTGGGTTGGATCAGTTCTTACATTAGCAGGATCCGATTGAGCCTCGTTCCTTCTCAAAACACTGCTCTCCACAAACGGTGGGTACCAATATAGGACACTTCACGAGAGGCTCCTTTAGAAATAAAAGTGCCCTTTTGTTGACCAAATTGACGGAGCACCCGCTTGGGAAAATAGAAAGAGGAATCTCGCAAACCCATAAGCACAACTCTATCAAAAACCCTGGTATTGGCAACATACTTGTTCAATCTCCAAAATGGTGGGAACGAAATAATATCCGTGGTAGTGGCCTTTGCAATCAATTAAGCCCACTCATCTTCCGAAAGATCCTTGATCAAAAGCTTCCTCATGTGATACATAAAAGGGGAATACTCCAATGGAGGGGCTACCAATTTGAGATGTTCTCTAAGCCAAATAGTCAACAAGAGAGGACTCCCTTGAGTCATGGCACCGGTCCTATCCAGCTCATCAAGACCATGAAGGGTCTCACCCAATACTAAAGGAAGGATGTTCCTATAACGTCTCTAGCTTCCAAGACAATTTCCACCAATTGGGAGTCAACCAACCAACCCTACATGTGAACAATACATCTCCAAAAAGAGAAAGGTCCAAGAAGTTCCATTTATAAACATGGAAAACCTCATCATCCGAATTCCCACCAAAGCGTTCGGGAAAAGAAGAACAATCCACCCACCGGCGGTGAACCAACTCATAACAAATATTAAGGGGAATTCCCAATAATTCGTTCAAAGCCTTCGAGTGATTTCTATCATACTTAGGAATTGCAATGTCACCGGTCAAAGGCATATCCAAGATAGTGGCAAACTCCACTATAGTGGGTACCATCTCATTGAGTGAGAAATTAAAGAGATGAAGAGAAGGATCCCAAAATCTAGCAGCTCCCTGCAAAAGATTCCAATCTGGTTGGAGGTTCTTCAAAGTAAAGAGGATTCTAAATCCAAATTCTTTAATAAACCTATTGCGAGCACGATTGTGAAACGATCTCACAAAACTCCTTGATGCTTGCTTGAAAGCTTGGATTGCGTCAAGAGGCAAAGAAAATTCATCAACAATCATGGACGTTGGAGCAATTTCCTTGGAAGCTAGGGATCAAATGGTTGAAGACGAAAGCAAGATTTTGGTCCTAATAGAATATCTCCAGAGTTTTAGAGGCCTAAATGTGGTGTTGGAATGGACTACATGTGTTTATAAAGGAAAACATGACAAAATCCTATTCGAAAAGGAAAAGAACTCTTGCCTGGGAAGCGTGTATCGCGCGAGGCACATTATCCCGCGCGAGACAACCCTTCTGTAAATTCTCCAGAATTTCTGCACAAATGATCAATCTAGCCCCGACTTGCCGAAACAAGTCTCGAAACCTGCAAATATATTTCTCATACACAGTATATATGCCAAATACATACCCAAAGCTTGACCAGAATTGGCCTTTACATTTCTCGTGGATATCACCACGGAAGTCGAGAAAGCTACAACTAACTAGAACTAGGTTAGTAAATAAGAAGAAATTATTGTTGTTGTGCAACTTACGTGCTAACAGGTACCAAAGAAGAAAAATAAGAAATGTTTTGGGCCAACCCGGCCAATATTTACAGATTCCGGACAATCTCAAAGATATGGGGGAGTAGGGGAGACCTATGCTATCATATCTCTCGAGCTACTGGAACTGCCATCATCACCATCACCGAGGCTACCGTCCCTTCTCGATCTCTTGACTCCGCAAGTAGGGGTCACCGCAGAGGCAATTGTCGACGCCGCCAAAGCCGCCTTATGAAATAGCTTCTCAGAGAGGTCCGACACCAAGGCCATCAATCCAGCCATCCTGCTCGCCTCATGGTTATAATATGCCGTGGACATGGTGATCTGTTAACAAAAGGAAATACTCAGAACGAATCGGACATATACACATATATGGACGATGCATGGAACAATATAAGAAGAAAAATGTATCAATCTTACCAAAGAGACATTGGAAGGGAGACGATAACCCCCAGGAATATGATCCGTAATCGGGATGGAGCCTATCATCTGCATGCCTCCCATCATGTATGAGTAGCTCGAAGGACCATAATCCGGCAAAAAGGGCACAGGACCCGCATACTGAGAAAAAGAGCCTGGGGCTGACGAGCCGAAAGCAGAAATAGAAGCATATGCACGTGGCTGCCTACCACCTACCACAAGGGGACCTATCAGATGAGGCAGGAATTCCTCATACGAAGCCCCTGGGACCACACAGTCCTCTGCCTCATACCCATTCACATAATTTGCGTATACCTCAGTAGGAACAAGAAAAGTAGGGTACATCTCCCTGGGCGGATCCTCTGGCAC
This sequence comes from Adenophora triphylla var. japonica, assembly GCA_022495995.1. Classification (NCBI taxonomy): domain Eukaryota; kingdom Viridiplantae; phylum Streptophyta; class Magnoliopsida; order Asterales; family Campanulaceae; genus Adenophora; species Adenophora triphylla. The sequence goes on along the minus strand of JAFEMH010004953.1, from coordinate 122,732 downwards.
TCTCCTAACAAGTGAACCCCTGCCATGCTGAGGGAAGACTCTCTCACCCAAATAGTATCACCCTCGAGTGACACCAAGATCCTCTGAGTATTTGTGACGGCCCACGCACCATGCACCTCATTCTCCAACAGGGTCCACGGATACAAGCCCTGCTGCTCAAAGCTGAAACTGTTCAGCAAGACCCGTGCCTCCTCGACTGTAAGGTTCCAATCTCCCCCTCCTCCTCATCCATAGTACGATTGGAGTGGCTCCATATCTTGATATCTAGAAATTGAGCCCCACGCTCGTTTAGCTCGAATTTATGCAAATAAAAGATGGCATTTCCCTATATATGTACAAGAAAACAGAGCAAGATTCAGTACAAAGCGTGGATAAATGTGCAAATAACGACAAGACAAAGTCAGAAAATGTACCTCCCAAGCATAAGAATACCCTTGCATGGTATCCTTGGTATGCCTACATGCCTCATCCATGACATGGTAACAGAAAGCCAGACCAGCTGAGCCCCAATCGTACGTGCTCACCAAGTCGAGATCCTCCAAAATCCCTAAAAGAGCGGTACAAGCAGTGGAGGAATGGTTGGCAAAAATAGTCTCTGACTGGATGTACCAGAGGGCACCTCTCACAACTCGGTCTGTGACCGCATTGGCTCTATCAGCATAGGCCTCAATCTGGTAGCGAAGGGGGGCAAGCTCGATAGCAAATCCTTTTATCTTGCTAGGGACAAAACCAATAAGTTGCCTCCACTCAGTTGGGCTCGCCAGCTTATATCCCCTAATCACCAGAAGAGGATCGCCAGCACACTCCAACCCGGTGATAGCCAAGAAATCGGTTGAAGTCATGGTCGCTTCCCCCAAAACGTAAGTGAACAGTGTAGGTAGTATCCCACCATCTCTCCCTGATATCCTGGAGAACCTGAGGAGTCTGCCTCATACCGCAAATGTTATCTTCAAAAGTGTGAAGCCCCGTATGCTCCACTCTAGCTCGGACCCAGTTCAGGACTTTGACTTTGTCCCACACAGCCTTGGCAAATTTGACACTGCCCCGAAAATTCTTGGTTGGTATGTACGGCTGCAAAACAAAGAAAGACAAGGAAACATTGTCAGAGATCATCCATGGCAAAAATTCCAAGAAAATAGAAGAAATTTTTCATTGGAGCATTTCATCGAACACTTGGCATGCAAAATAGAGAATCATGAACAAGCTTCCATTTGGCTTCCCAAATCAATCCCTCCTACAATCCAAATCAGATAGGGCACTCATATATACACAAATGCATCATTAAACTTCAACAAATGCTTGGGAAATTTAGCATGCATTGACATTGAACCTAGTTCTTGATAAAGGGAGGGAAATATCCAATTTTGATGAATTGATGGATTAAAAAATATGGAATTGATACAATGCGATCGTGGAAACAAGTTTGAAGATGAAATTCATACCAAACCCTCGCGAATGGCATGAAAAATGTGCCTATGACGATCAAAAGTGAGGTCGTCACGAGGATAGTCCTTTCGACACAAATAGCTATCCAAAGTCGGATTCCTTCGTTCTTGAGCCATTGATATGTGTTTGGGGAAGGATTAGAGTTGATTAGGAAGGAGAAATCAACAAGAAATTGAAGAAATTTTAGAGAAAAAGTACCCTAGGCTCGAACTTGAGAGAGAGTGAGAGTTTGAAAATAGAAGTATTTGAAATGAATAAGCAACTGCTGAATTTATGCCCCGACATACCTTGTCCCATGCAAAACAAGGTGTCCCACGCGAGACAACCCTACTGGACAAAGACAAAATTTCCCCTGGCAATAAGCATCTACGCAACGTCAAAATTCAAAATTTTTGCACATTTACCCTTGAAAGTGCAACCCTAGCAAGGAAACGTGAAAAAATTGATACCGCAATTCAAGGAACGAGCAGAACGTGGCGTATGCATGATTGCCCGATACAACGTCAAGTCACCCAAAATGATTGATCTAAAGATCAATTCATCCTGCATAATTCATAACCCAAATAGGCAAATTATCTCTTGGTTGGTAGAAGACAGTAAACCATGTCATCAAAAAGCCCGGTTCAGAGCCCTGACAGGTGAATCGTCATCAAAAGCCCGATTCAGCGCCCTTATAAGTGAATCGTCATCAAAAAGCCCGGTTCAGCGCCCTTACAATGACACCATATGAAATTTTGAATGGTAGGATACCAAAAGTTCATTATTTTCATATATTTGGGTGTGTGTGTTTTGTTCTAAATGATCGGGATTACTTAGCTAAATTTGACTCTAAAAGTGATAAGGCAATATTTCTTGGGTATGCTCAAAACATTCGAGCATATAGGATTTATAACCTTAGGTTAAGAACCATTCAAGAATCAGTTAATGTTGTTTTTGATGATATAGCAAATGTTACAGGTGATGGAGTGAAGGAATCTCCATTGATATTGCTGGAAGAGCTGGAGGAACAAAGTAAAGCAAGTGATACCATGGGTGTTGACCAGTGTGTTGCCACTGAAGGGATAGCATCTCAGCTATCACCTGAAGCTAGTCCAGCAACTGAAAATAATGAACAGTCTGATGATAATGCTGATGTGCGTAGAGATTCAAGAAGGGATCCACCAGCTAGGATCAAAAGAGATCATCCTTCTTCTCAGATTATTAGAGAAGCAAATGAAGGGGTACAAACAAGGAACAATAAGACTTTCAGTTACCATGAAATGGTGAGGTATGTGTGCATGTCCACCACATACCATAAGGTAAAATATTCCTGTTTTGTTTCCTCTTTAGAACCCAAAAATATTTCAGAAGCTTTAAAAATAATTTTGAATACATGACATGCAAGAGGAACTTGAACAATTTGCTCGTAACTAAGTTTGGTGTTTAGTACCACGTCCCATTAACACAAATGTAATTGGTACAAAATTGATTTTTAAAAATAAATTGGATGAGCAAGGAAATATTGTTCGGAACAAAGCCCTTTTCGTGGCTCAAGGTTACACACAAATTGAAGGTGTTGACTTTGATGAGACCTTTGCTCCAGTAGCTCGAATTGAGTCCATAATACTCCTCTTGGCAATAGCTTGTTATCTAAAAATTACCTTGTTTCAAATGGATGTTAAAGCTGCCTTTTTAAATGCTTATTTAAATGAAGAAATTTATGTTGAACAACCAAAAGGATTTGAAGATCCTCATCAACCAAACCACGTATATAGACTTGATAAAGCCCTATATGGCTTGAAACAAGCTCCACGTGCGTGGTATGGTCGCTTAACCTCTTTCTTACTTGAATTTGGTTTTACAAGAGGTGAAGCGAATAGGACTTTATTTATTCTAGGGCATGGAAAAGAAATAGTCATTGTTCAAATATATGTTGATGACATAGTCTATGGCTCTACTTCTCAAACTTGTCTAAAAGATTTTGTAGAGGCTATGACGTCAACATTCGAAATGAGCATGATTGGTGAGTTAACATTCTTTTTAGGCTTGCAGGTGAAACTATCTAGAGAAGGGATATTTATTTCACAAAGCAAGTATGCAAAAAGCTTAGTGAAACAATTTGGGTTGGAGGGGGCAAAAAGCTCTAAGATTTCTATGTGTTCCTCTCTTAAACTTGGTAGAGACCAAGTAGGTGAGGATGTTGATCCTACTTTATATCGTTCCATAATAGATAGCCTTCTTTTTCTCACTTCTAGTCGTCCTGATATCATGTTTAGCGTGTGCATCTGTGCACGTTATCAAGCCAATCCTAAAGTCTCCCACCTTAATTCTGTCAAAAAAATAATTAAATATGTTTCGAGAACAAGTGAATTGGGGATTTGGTTTAGTAAGGATACTAACATCAATTTTGTAGGCTTTAGCGACTCAGATTGGGCGGGGGATATGGATGCTAGGAAGAGTACTAGTGGGGGTGTTTTTACTTGGGTAACAATTTAGTTTCATGGTATAGTCGTAAACAAAACTGTGTCTCTCTTTCCACGGCTGAATCTGAGTATGTTGGAGGTGGAAGTTGTTGCTCACAACTTATTTTGCTAAAACATATGCTAGATGATTATGGACTTGAGAGTAGTTTCTTGACTATGTACTGTGATAACTTGAGTGCTATCAACATTTCAAAAAACCCTGTTCAGCATTCCCATACTAAGCACATATATATACGTCATCATTTTCTTAGAGATATGGTAGATAAAGGCCTAATTAACATTGATTATATTGATACTAAGTATCAATTGGCTGACATCTTTACCAATGCCTTAGACCACGAGAGATTTTCTAGTTTGAAAAGATCACTTGGTCTTTGTAATCTCTGAGTCTGTTTGTCAGTGCTACCTCAGGTGATGTTGTCACTTAGGGTAACACTTGTATATTAGTGTAGTTTTTTCTTCTGTATTTATTTTTTTAAAAAATGATTTTAGATTCTTTTAATCTGGTTAGCTTAGTTCTAACTGTGGCACATGCTGACCTTTTTGTTATGGTAGGTTATCACCTAGGTTAACATATTTGATATCATTCCCTTCATGTGCTTAAAGTGACAAAGTCACTAATGATGTTTTGTGATAAATAAAAGGCAAAGAGGCAATTATTTGTTCATACTATTCTCTCGAGCTCGGGGCACGGTGTTCGCTGCGACGATGTACTCTTGCCAATGAGAATGTATGAGGTGATTTATGCTTAGTATTAGGGACATGGAGTTCGCTATTACAGTATATTCTACTTGAAAGGCATAAATCACTTTATCTTTACGCTTGAAATAAAACTCGGGGCACGGAGCTCGTTACTACGAATGCTTCCTTGTTTAAAGAAGTGTATTGATCTTTTGTAGCAAGCAATGTACGTAAAAAGATTAGGCTTGTTATGCCTATAGTACTTGAAAATGGCTTGTTATGCCTAAAGTGCTTGAAAATTGCTAAGCTTGTTATGCCTCAAGTGCTTGAAAATGAATATATTTATCAAGGGATGTTTATCTTATATGTTACTCTATGTGTTACCATCATTGCCTTAACACATTAGTGTGTGCTATATTAATTTACTTATTCTTTATTTTCGAAATTTGTTGATTAAATTATTAAAATTTGAAAATCTTTTTAACAAAAGAGTTTACTATTTTGAAAACGTCTTTTACAAGTTTCCTTTATTTTTGGTAAACTTTGTTGAATAACTAACCCTTATTTATTTTGATTTTTGTTTTCATAATTCTCGGGTAATGTTACAAAATTCTTGTTTACTTATTTTTTTTAATTTTTAATTTTATATTATTATTTACGTTTTACTTAAAAAAATTAATATATATATATATATATATATATATATATATATATATATATATATATATATATATATATATATATATATATATATTTTAATTAATTTTTTGTTAGCAGCCGTGTAGTTGTTTTGGTTGTTGAGGTTTATTAGGGTGAGTGGTGAGTGTTTAAGTTTAATTAAAAAAAAGAAGTTGTAGGGGTTATAGAGGGTTTATAGGGTTTAAGTTAGGTTAGTCTTATCATGTCTAATCATATTTAAATTCTTGTTCCCTATCTTAATCACCCTCCTATTGTCTCTCCTTCTCTCCTTATCTATCTCTTTTACCGTCTCCCTCTCTCTATTTTTACCTCATCTCAGCTTCTCTCTCTCTCCCAAATTCTAGGTCAAAATACGTTCTCCAAAATCCAAAAAATCACCATGGCATCTCCTTCCAAAACCAATACCGAACCCTCAAACACCGACCAAATGGACATCTCGCCTAGCATTGCACCTAGTGCAGCTTCTCATGTAGCCATGGATGCTTCTCCCATGATTACACCTGCCTCTTTTCCTCCCATAATGACCATAGTTCCAGCTGCTGCCCCTGTCTCATCTTTTGATCAAGGTATTCCCAAAGTTACTCTCATCCCAGCCGAATCGAAAGAAAAGAGGAAAAGAAAATCTCCCTCAGCCAAATTGTCTCCTCAAGTTGCAAAGAGGAGGTCCTCTAACCGAATCAGATCAATCAGGTCCAAGGCTACCTCAAATACCACCTCTGATCCAGTTGAAGTTTCAAAAAGTTCCTTGGAAATGTCATCTCCTCTTGTGAGTGAAGAGAATTTTGATGCCCACAAAGAGAAGGAACCTTCTGAGGACTCGTTTGATGCTTGGGTGGATGCTGAAAAAGAAGAAACTCTGTCTGAGTTTCAAAGGAAAAAAGCCAATAGCAAGGGTTCAGTGAGTGCTACCAAGAAGAAGATATCATCTGAGGTAACACCTGCCCCCTCTTCTGTACCTTCGAAATCTTTTTCTAGTGATCATGAATTATCTGGTGATGAGTTTATTCATACTGAAGAGGATAATGGTTTTCCCAAAACTTTTCTCACTTTGGAATTTTATAAGAAATAAAACATGGAGTTTTGGCTTAACAATTTAAGTAAGAAATTGTTAAAAGAAAAGCATATTGATGAGGACCAACTGGAAAAGGAAGGGATGGTTCAGTTTTTAAAGGACATGAATTTTTTGAAGGCAAACAATCATGCTTCAGTTTTTGTTGAGAGTGTGGTGAGAAACTTTTTTGCTAACTTGCATGCTCAGTTAGACAATGAGGGGTCTGAAAAATATGGAAAAGTGTTTGTGAGAGGTAGGATTTACACTTTTACTCCTGCCATCATTAACAAAGCTTTAGGACTGTCGAATTTGGATGATGAGAGCATTCGAGTTAATAGAGATGAAATGGTTAAGTTCCTCACCCACAACAAACTCCAATCCTAGCCTTTGAAGGAAAAACTTCATGCTTCTAGGTTTACCTCTTTGTTCTCTGTATTGCATAAGCTCTGCATTTTTAATTGGCTCCTTACCACTAATGAACCTATTGTGATCTTGGAGCATGGAATGTGCTATACAGATTGGGTAAAAAATCATAGGATTAATTTTGAAAGGCTAGTGTTCAAACACTTAGCAGCTTGGGGTAGAAAGAAAGAAATGAATATTACATTTTCCCCCTATCCTTCCTTGATCTTCAAAGTCTTAATTTTTCAATTCTTGCCTATTGAAACCTCTGATTCCTTCACTTCTGAGCCTGAGTATTATACTATTGATCCTCAACTAAAAAAAGGTAACAGGTATACAAAAGACCTTCCATGGAAAAAATCTGATGTAAATATTGGTTCAGCTTCTGTTCTTCCTGGTAATATCTCACGTGATATCCCAAGTGCTTCCACAGGTGTTGCCCCTAATACTTTTGCAGGAACTGATGCTGCAAGTATTCTTTCTAATATGATCAATCTTCTGGGCAACACTTCTCCATCAATCCCAAAGACTACAGTTCTGAATTTCTTGCACAAGCAGTCATGTGCAATTGGAGAACTAGTTGATGGGTGGGTCAAGATAAAGCAGGAAACTGATAAGTTTATTGATGAAATTTCTTCCCAAACAGGAGGAGGATGTGCTAATACTACAGCTGCTGGAGCTGGTGCTACTTCAGGTGCTACCACCAGTGCTGGCCCAAGTGATGGTGGAGGAGATAGAGATGGAGATCAGGGGGAGGAAGAAGAAGAGGAGTATGAAGAAGAAGAAGCTTGAGAACCTAAAGGTTGCTGAACCTGAAGGTTGATGTTGCCACTAAATGTTGGTGGGTTTGGTTTGTGGTGCACTAAACATTTTCTTTTTATTTGGTGATGTGGTTCTTAAACAATTTACTTTTATTCTGTTTATGTGGTTGCAAAACACTTTAGATGGTTTGTTTAAAACTTTAATCGTTAGATAATTTTGCTTGCTTGGATGATATTTTGGTACAATGGTTTATTTGCTTAATGATTAACTTAGTTTATTTCGAAAACTTTTTTAAGTTTGAAATAAATTAATTTCTTTTGATAAATCATTGTTTAGATTGGCTCCTTGATTAAGGGGGAGTTAATTTTCATGGAGATGTTATAGTTTGTTTCTATGCTCTATGCTCTGTTTTTGTATATATGGACTGACAAATTGCAGGTTCGCAGCACATTAGGTTTGAGAAGAAATATCCAACTAAGGGGGAGATTGTTAGTGTAAAACGCAGATGATATCCTGAATGATTTCCCAGATTCCAGATGATATCCCAGATGATTTCCTGTGCTGGAATTTATATAGTTGTACATTTCTTGATTATTTATTTATATACTAATGTGCTAATATAATCTGTATAGTGTATGTTGTATGTCCATATTTCAAGTTGCAATATGATTGAATAATGAGCTAGAAATATGGAGGAATTTGGAAAAGAGAAAGTTATGCATAAATGTCGTTTTATGCATAAACTTTCAACAAGCCTTGGTTGTATCAACAATAACAAAAGCGTGGGAAGACTATTTCAAAGGAGTTGTTGCTGATTCAAAGAGGGTACAAGATGGAGAAAGCTTGGGAGTACAAGGCATTGAAGCATGGACTTGGAGAACAAGTATATGGTTGCTATAATTGAGGGATGTGGGCACATGAAGTGAGGATCAAGCCCAACCACTTCCCCACTCTCCCTCAACGTCCAAGACAGTCCCAAGGCTGTTTATTTGAGTAGCCTTCAAACATTGAAGACTATAAATATGCTTGGAAGATGACACTTGAAGACATGCCAATTGCACACTTCACACCTTCAAGCATATAGAGATAGAGTTCTTTGTTGGTTCATTTTATCCATCCTCCCTTGTAATTTCGCACTTGATTACCTTGGTATCAAGTTGTGTGTTGTCTAGGATTGGATTTCGTTCTTTATCTCTTGTTCCATAGAACTTACATTGTATTAGTCATAGGGAACAACTTTCGGCTTTTGTAATTCTTTTTATTAAGTGATTATAAAATCTTGCCTAAGAGGCATCCTAAAGTTATATAATTTATATAACTTGAGAAAAATAATTTTGGTGTTATTATTCCGTTGCAATTTCTTTTACAAAATTGTTTTTATTTTCAAAGTGTGTGTGTGCTAACTCAAGTGCTATCATTGGTGATGTTATCACCTTGGATATCATTTGTGTTTCTGGCCGTGACAATTTCATTCTCGATCTGTTTGTTGAGCTTTTGCTACGGATCGTCAGCAGCCTTGCTTTTGATGGCTTTATAAGTCGTGATAGTGGCAAGCTACATGAACAAAAAATCATCAGCAAAAAGATACAAGTAATATGAAAACCATGAAGGGAAAAAGAAAACTACGAGGAGGTTTACCTCACTGAGAACAAGGCCCTTTCTGTTGGCTAAGTGCTCCCAGCTCGGCCGAGAGTCAATAAGAACGTCGAGAAGATCTTCATACATTGCTTGGTGGACTACATGCTGACCTAGCCTAAGATTGGGGCCCTTCCTGGCCAACATATCTAGCCCCTTGATGGTGGGGTAAATAGCTAACTCCTTGGCAACCACCTCGGCCTCAGCATAAGTTTTTACATGCCGGGCATTGATCTCCTTGGTGAAGAAACAACAACTCTCTTCGAGGAAGGCTCCTCGAGAATGTCTTCAGTACTTGGCCTTTTTTGACCGGGGGTTCTTTGGACAGCCTCAGTCTCCTCGGCACCAGCTAGGCCGACTTGCCTTTGGGCCTCTTCGGTTTCAAGGGTTGGAGTCTGGGAGCTATGCCCCTCTTCGACCTGAGCATCTTGACTGTCGTTTCCTTCCTCGGTGGAGGCAGCAGCGCCCCCCACCGGCTTCAAAGGCAACGCCCTGGCATCCTTGGTGGACAAAATTGACTTACGTTGGACGTCCTCTTCCCGTCTCTTGTTTTGAGCCGAGGAACGTGACGTCCTCCTCCTCAGCTTCATTATTGCCTGGGGGTCAAGAATTTCTTCCGACATCTTCTTCTCTTGATCGACTTACAGATCTATAAAGACGAGAAAGAACAAATTAATAAAATGACAAGGAAGAACAAAAACAAAACAAAAATCACACAAGCATGGAAGACGGGAAAGAAAGACATTTACAGTCGACGACGCCATCCTCGGCAAGACATCTGTCTTCATATAACTTGCAGACATCACATTCATCATGGAATACTAGATCGGGGTGCACCCTCCAGTCGGGAAATTTGTTACCCCTAATGACAGGGACGAGGGGTATCAACCTATCTAAAGGTCCAGGCATGATGCCTGCCTGCAAGTAGTATCTATGGTCGTTTCCAAGGTCGACCAACAAATGGTGCCCAGCTCGACAAACTGCCTTAGTCTCTCAATCAACTGCCCACTCCACTCGGGCCTCCACACCTTCTCGGGTACTTATGGGTACTTCGAGGGAGAAGCAAAATCCCATCCTTGTTGGCTCTCCACTCTGATAACGTGGGTATTCCACCCGGACACCTGGCTCGACATGGGGTAGATTAGTTTGGGCTGATTTGGATCACTCCTTATCACTACAAGTCTTGAATCTTCCTTGTAGCTGACGGTGAAGAAGTGATGAAAGGCAGACTGACAAGGTTCAAAACCAAAGCTACGACAAAGAACTATGAAGCCGGTGAGAAACCTCACGACACCTAGCATAGCCGAGACGGCCTGAATCTCCTCAAGAAATTCACTTATGAAGGGGTATAGGGGAAGACGGAGGACAAGTTGAAATTGTTTAAAGAAGAAAGAGACATAATTCAAGGAGTACATGAAATCCTCCATGGCCTTCTCGTTTTTGACATGCATATCAGGGAAGTAACTAAGTTGTTATTCCTCCCTTGATACCCCATACTTAGAACATAATTCCTCTAACATGGGTTCCCCGGCTCAAATAGGTTTGGGTCTAGGGATATAAGTCCTACCTCGGCCAGATCTACCCCGACCTCTACCTCGGCCTCCAGATTGGGCTCCCTCGGTGAACACGTTCCTCCCCGAAGTCGAGGGACCGGTAGGACAAGCAGCACCACTTCCTCTTCCCGTCATGGCTGCACAAATAAAAGAATCAAAGGTCAAAATTTGGCGAAGGCAAAGTGAGGGGCAAGGATGAGGAAGAGTATCCCTCCTCGTCCTATAAACAAAAACCGAGGATGGATCCTTACCCAACAATGGAGGGCACTCCAAATGGTCAGACTTAGTAGAGGTTGATATGGTCAAGAATCTCATTCCAACCTTGGAATAACACAACGTTGGGAGACTCAACATCAAGTCGGTCTATCCTAAACCAACTAGGATAACCGACGTCAGTTATAGAAGATTGGTGCCTCGTCAAAATCTCCCCTATCTCGTTCAAACTCAACATCATCCACGGCCCATCGATTCTCTGATAAATCATAAGAATCTGGGTGTGGTAACAATACAAGGCATTTGGCTTGCTTCTCCAAGTACGGGTCATGGCTACGAACGAGGAGGGTACAAGATTGGTTCAAGAAAAGCTTTAAGAACACCAACAATGGTGGTTCAAGAACACGCAAAGCACAAATAACCCAGAAATTTGCACAAAAAGTAAGGGGATTAAGAAGAGTTATTACCTGAATCGAAAATTGTTGAAGGAGATACGAACCAACTCAGAACAAACACTAAATAGCGACCGGAAAATCAAGAAATCAAGAACACGTCGTCGACGGATTTGAAGCTTAATAGTTCTCTCTCAAGGATGAATGGTGATAAAAGAGTAAAAAGGAAGTGGATTTTAGCTTTTATACCCAAATCTGAAACGGGTATGGGTCAAAATCCGGGTAAAGGGGCGTCGTCTCTTACATGCAATTAATGTTCTAGAGAGTTACAAGACGAATGTCAGACCTCGATATCCGTGCCCATCATTTTTGATTTAACCGATGGATAGTGAAGCGTTTTATACCATGTAAGAGTCCATTCGTATTCGTTTAAACTGAGGTTGAGCACTAGTTCCTACTCGGCATAGCCGAGCTAGGAAGTCGGGGGCCACTGAAAGGTATAAACCGAGCTAAGAACGTGGATCAAGCCGAGCAAAGCCCAATGGATTGGGCCCAAAATATAATCCATATAATTCTCAAATGCGACAAAGGGAGTGAGCTTTCCCTATCTTTGCTCGTCGTGCCTACTCGTCATTTCCTACTATGTCGAATTAGACATAGTAGAGTGTATAATGACTAAGGCCAACCAAAACTGCATGCCGACATGGCATAATCATATAAACCGAGCAATGCATATATTAAGGCCGAGCAGAGCCTCCTTTTAGTACGAGGAGCCCCTTATCGATTGTCAACAAAATAAGGAAATGGGTTTCCCCATCCTTCACAAAGATCTTCCTCGGCTCACCTTAGGCCGACCAGACAATATATGACAAGGAGCTCTCCTTCAAGGCGAACGTGCAGAATATGTTGCATAATCCTACTTAAATAAGGACAGTGAATAGTTATAATTCTTCTAAAATTATAACCTTATCTCACACTCATTTCTATCCAACATGGACTCTATAATGCTATTCCTATATATATAAATCATAATTCACATTATTTGGGTAAGACATATTTTTACTTTAAAATCTTTTGAATTGATTTCTCTCTATAAACACAAATACTTACTCTCACGCTGTAAGTACGCCAATCCAATTCGCAACCTTTTAGATGCATTTTAAGGTAATAAAATTGCATTAAGGGGCATTTTGGTAAATTCTCGGCCGATCCCGAGACTTCCGGAAACATTTCATAAGTTTCCCGCGAAGGAAGTACCTTTTGGTACCTTGCTCATGCAAAGGGACTTGTCGGGAATAAACCTTTTTGGACCTTTTAGGTATTTAGGCCTGAATGTTCCAGAAACTGGTTTTGGCGCCAAAAGCGATTGAGCCACATTGTGTCACGCGACAACTCGAGGCCTAGAAAGTGGCTACGTGAGGTCGTGCAACACCTTGAGGCCACTGCAGCCTATAAATGAGACCCTCCCCCTCTCAGAAATGGATCCCAACTTTAGCCTACTGTTACTCTGCAGAAATTGCATCGTAACAAAGCCCCCCAAGCACAACCCTCTCTCTCTTCTACCTTCAACCTACCCAAATTCCTCCAATCCAAACCCATTTCCCAAACCAAAACCACTTGGACCTTCCTTGCACCAATTCTCTGAGGCTTCCAAGACCAGAAGCAACGAATTGAAGGGTTCTGTATCTAACTTGATACAGGATTCGTGGAAGCATAAAGGGTAACGAATCTCAAACTCCCTCTTCTCTCTTCCTTTTACTCAATTCTTCATAATTCTATTGTCTATTTCTGTTAGGATTCAGTAATCAGACTCTATCTCTCTAGATTACTGAATCCCAATCGCAATCTCTCTGTTTAATGCGTGTGATCTGTGTAATTGAATTACTATTGTTGAATATTTACTTGAATTCGATGTTTAAACCCCAAGGGGGTATGGATCTACCCATATCCACACTCCCGGGGTCGATTTGATGTTATTTCTATATTTCGTATCTAATCTGGCCAATCAATTAGATCTGTATTGTTTGTTGTTGATTCTGGTGTTCATTGTGTAAGTTTTTGCAGATGGCCTCTGTATGTCACGCGACACATTGTTCCAAGGTGATCCTGTGTCACGCGACATATGTGGTCACCGGAATCATGTGTCATGCGACATATCGTGACCTATCTGCAGAAACCTTTTCAGTTGTAATCTGTTTTAGATTGTTGTAGAAGGGATGTGGCCTCCCTAAATAATGGGCTCACAAGTTGTAAGCCTCAATTCATATTATTAAGATGCCTGTTTACCACACTTGTTCATTGTCAACACTTGCACACACTTTTGGATTTGCTTGGATGTTTAATTGAAAGACTCGTCTACGGACGAGGCGTGTTGGGTGAACTCTCGGTTCTTCCCAACACGTAATCTGACCCCCAAACCCGTGTTTTCTCTCAAAAAAAGGTTTTCAATGTTTCCTCTTAAAAACGGCGTGGCGACTCCTTTATCATCATCATTTAGAAATACCAAAATTTCGGGCGATCGCACATTCAGTGGCGACTCCGCTGGGGATAATTGACTTTGAAAACCTGTTTTTCAAATGTTAAGTGGGTCAAGCTTTCATTAAATTAGACATCCAATACATCCATTTTTGTGTCCATCTTTGACAATCATTTGTGGTTCATACATTTTGTTCATTATGAGACTTATGAGCTCTGTGTGCTTTGTATTCATTGTTTTGTGCATTAGTTGTTTTTGCTTTGTTCTTGCCATGGAGAGACAGGGGCTGATTTGATGATTGCAGAAGTGCTGGTTCAGTGACCATCCAGGTCGTGCGACACCTTTGTCTCTTGATGTCCTGTGTCACGCGACAAAGGGTGGCCACTGAACAGATACTCAGAAGGATTGGTTTGAGGGCAGTCCCTTGGATCGAATGTGGCTCAGTTGATTATTGTTCCCTGTATTCCTGTGAGGGTGTGTGTGTGTTTTCTTTTCTCTTTTCAAAAATAAAAAAATAAAATAAAAAAAAAATCTTGTTTTTTGTAAATAAAAGAATATAGTCATCCGCACACTACATCACTTAGACTTAGAACCCTGGGGTGCGATTGACGGCATCGCGGACGGCCATGAAATTCGCCTACGCTTGAGCGCCTGAAATCAAACCTAACCCCCTAGTGCGTTATAGGTGGCGCCACACATTTAACCTTACCCACGGTTGGTTTTTCGATACAATGTTTTTATTACAACAAAATGAATTGTTTTGAAACATATCGTAGGTCCTTATACCTTCCCTCAAAACCTCTCATCTTGTGGGCATGTTGCCAAATGCAACATGATTTCACGTGGGGACATGTCACTCCCGTGGCGTGTTCTAAATGAGAGATCATGCCGCATTGTCAACATGCACCGACGAGAGGTCATGCCGGATTTTTCTTCGAAATTCTTCGAAAAGATCCGTTATGCTGCCCAAATTTCCCTAGAAATTTGGACAACCTCTCTGTTCCATAAAGATGTTAGGATTTGGTTAGGTATCATTACCTATTATATATTTCAAAGCAAGGCATTTAATGTAATTTGAACGTTGCATCCCTAGGCTTCCCCAAGGTATAATTAGTATGAATAAAGGCTTTCCCTTTTCCCAACCGTACCTAGGATTTAAGACACTAATATATACTTGAAGATAAATAAAATTGTTTGTGCGAGTCTGTCCCGTTCCTTTCCTCTCCCGTTCCTAAAAATTTCCCTTCAACACCTTATAAACCCATCTCTACCCCTGCAGCTACGGCGAGTTGGACCCATTCATCCATCCCAGGAGCTCGTTTGGTTCGTGTTCAAGCAGTCTCAGTTGGTGTAGAATCAGAGATGGCCGGGAACGGAGATGTATTTTCTGCTCAGTCCGTTGGAGGCTCAGTGACAATGGGTCAGCCAAGTTTGAATGATATGACCACAGAGGAATTGAGGGTAACATTGGAAGCTGCTCTAGCCCGAGAGCGTGAAGCCTGCCTATTGGCTCAAAATGCTAAGGCCCGTGAGGAAGAAACTCATAACCGCTTTGTGGAGGCCATGAGAGCCAAAGGGATTGCAGTACTTCGTCGGGAGGACGGTTCCTATGAGGAGATCACAGAAGACAGCCACAATGAGATTGGATCCGCTTCACCTGCTCAGCCTATCCAGCCCAGTTACAATGCGATGCCTCCTCCAGTAAACTATGCCCCGCAACCTAATCAAATGTCATCTCCGGGAATGTTTGTGAGTGACCAAGGAAGGTTCGTTCCCCCGTCTTCTCTAGGGTATAGCCAGGTTATTCCGCAAGGTGCTAGCAAGAATGGTGGTCAAGCATCAAATTTCTTCGATCTCACTGCCTCTCCAACCCTCAATGTCCCAGCATCACAGTCTCAATATGGACCTCAGTTTCAAGCAGGTTATCCCCAACCTCAGTCCAGAGTATATCCCGACAGCTTCCAGAATGGTCAGTATCGGCTTTCAGAGAATCAAATTTGTCAAGACGCTGTTTCAAGATATCAGCAGTTTCAGACCCAAGGCAGTGTCCCTCAGCCCGCAGTGTGTTCTCCCCTTACTCAGCATTTATATGGTTCCACTCCGTATTCCGCTCCGTGCACCAGTACAGGATTCTCTACCCTTGGTCAATTCAGAAGTCAGTCAACGCAACACAGTCCCCAGAACCCCAGTGTGCAGTTTAACGGGTACGATATGTATGGTAACAGGATCCCTAGCTCGGTCAGCTTGTTGGACAGTAATACCGAAATCCCCAGTACTTTTGGTCTCCCATCAGCAGCCTTACCCATTGGACCTAATTCAGATTTCCCAGTGCCTTCATCAACAGTGGCTCCCGCTATACCCCAAATTTCAGGTTTGACTCCGGAAGTGACGGCCTTGTTGAAGCAAATGTAGCAGCAGATCGACAAATTGACCGTGGGTTCTAGTGGTCTTAAGGTTTTGGATCCCACTCAGGTAACGCCTTTGCCGCACAAGTTTAAAATTCCCAAGATGGACTTCGATGGTACTGCTTGCCCGAAAACTCATATAGATACTTATGTTATGACAATGGGAGCAATGGGCTGTACACCTGAGTTTATGGCATCCCACTTCCATCTGACTTTGAAGGGATCAACGCTTACATGGTTTTTGGCTTTGAAATAAGAGTGTCGCTCTACCTAGAGCCAGATAACATAAACTTTTTTGGAGAAGTACAAAGGCAATTTGGAGTGGCGTACTACTCGGGATGATTTAGTAGGGACTATCCAGAAGGCCGATGAGTCAATTACAAAATTTTACAAACGGTGGAATGCCAATCTTAATGAGTTATCAGAGCCGATACCCCTCCAGGACCAAAAAGACATCTTCTTGTCATTTATTAAGCCAGCGCTCAGGGAAGCCATCGGGAAAGGTCGGTACCCAGATCTACGAGAGATGGTGGGGATGGGAGCTAGAAGTGAAAACAGATTGTTCAATCAAACCCCGAATGCAAATGCCGGTGGTAGCAGCGGTAGTGGAGGATACCGATACCAGGCACCTAACCCTGTTTCAGCAATGGCGCCAAGGGGAAGAGAAATAGCCAAAGAAAACAGTATCAACAATCTACAGAGAGGAGGTAATAATGTGCAGAATGCAGTGAGATTTCAGCCTAAGCCGCAGCTGAGATTTGATGATTTGGGCATGTCAACAGAGGAAGTTTTCAACGGATTGCTTCGTACCGGTATGATCAGGCCATTGGAGAATTATAGTCCTGCTCGTCCTAATCCCCATATGGATGCTAGCAAGTACTGTCGGTTTCACCAGTTCTCAGGGCACACCACAAATTCCTGCGTGACCCTCAAAAAGATAATTTAAGGTTTGGTGGATGACAAGAAGATTGAGAAATCTCCTCGCCCAAATGTGGTCAGTAATCCTCTGCCAAGTAACAACGTGAATCTTATCGACTTCGGGCAAGACTATTTTGTTAATGTAATAGAATTTGGGAAATCAATAGATGAAAGTGATAGCAATGGTTGTAACGAGATTGTGACTGGTGTAATCCCATTTTCTGATGAAATGAAAGATAATTTCTGCTATGTTTTGTATCTTGATGATCTGTGTGGCTTGAATAATACTGTTGATTATGACGATTATGAAGAGCATGTGGTTGCCAATACTATATCCTCCATGACTCCTAGAGAATCCCAAATCTCCTTGGAGGAACTCAGGATAGCGGCTAATGTAGAGGCGCCATTGTCCATAAATGAGATAAGACAGGAAGCATGGCCTTATAGCACTCGTCCTGTTCCGATTTCGCTAGTAGAGCTCAAGGAGGCCAGTAAGGATTTTGTGGTCGAGAAAGATCAAGAAGTTAATCTGTTGACTCGTTCAGGGAGAATGTTGGGAGTGAATAATTCAGATCCATCTGGGAAAGGTAAAGCAGTTGCGGCCTCTAATCCTCAGACCTCTCAAAACCCATACAGACTGGCAAGAGACAAAGAAGTTCAGGAAGACCCGATCCTAACGCAGTTAAAGAGAACACAAGCCGATATCTCCTTATGGTCTCTACTCACATCCTCCTACCCTCACAAACTGAAATTAGAAGAAGCTTTGTCCAAAACAAAAGTATCTGTCAATGCCACCCCAGACGAAGCCTATCAGCTGATTGGAACTGCACAGTATGGGAACATCATTACTTTTACGGATCTTGACCTGCCTGCTTATGGTGCGAAGCATAATGAGTCCCTACACATCACGGTGCCCCTGGAAGGATGGCGGATACCCCATGTATTGATAGATAATGGGTCAGCTATGAACGTGCTCCCTGCTAAAATGATGAGTATGTTAGACATCAATGTGCAGAATCTTAAACCATCCAACCAAACCATAAAAGCCTACGATTCGACATCTAGGGCAGTGTTGGGGATAGTCTCTCTGAATTTGATGTTTGGAGGCAAGGAAATGATGGTAGAATTCCAAGTTATCGACATTTCGGTCACATTCTCGGCATTACTGGGCAGACCCTGGATTCACGAGATTGGAGCAGTAGCCTCCACTCTTCACCAGTGTTTAAAATTTGTGCAAGAAGGAGTGCTGACAACCATTTATGGTGATAGCGTTACGATTGGGGAAACCAGCACTAACACCTTACCAGTAATGGAAATCAAGCTCGACCAGGAAAATGCGATGCTCAGTGGATTCACAATAGAGAAACCTAAAGGGAAGGTCTGCACCATAGATTTGACGACATCTTCAGATAAGATTCCCCCTGTGTTGAAAATGCTGAGAGGTATGAGCTATATCCCTGGTCTGGGGCTGGGAAAACGCCAACAGGGACCGTGTAGGCTTGTGTTGCCGAAAGCCAAGAGAAATAAACAAGGCCTGGGATATGCCGTGACTAGAGAAGATAAGGCATATGACAAGACTCAGCGGCTGGTAAGAAGTACAAGAGGCCTGAGATGCGCTCGTACAGTTGGTCTTTGAATAGGCATTTTGTCAAAGAGGACGGAGATATGTTTGTTTGCCCAGAAGCGAGGCTGAGCCAAATGGAAGAAAGAATGAGAACAATCCGGAGGTTTGCCAGCAGCCAAAACCCGGTGAAGGAAATGTTTGATAGCTTGCCCAAAAGGCCAGGTGTGACCGCCACCTACGAGAACAGCTACCATTTTTGGGGGCCTGATCATGTGAACCAGTTCGAAAAGCTTGCTTTGGATGAACCCACGATATGTAAAATCCGCGGTGCTGACCCTGTGGATATTGACGGTGATTTGGCAGATTTGTTTAAAGAGCAGGGGCTGCCAGAGCCCGGGGATGATATATCTTTGACAGAAGTACCTACAGGAGGAGTGGTTGTTGTTAAAGAGCCGTGTGATTTGATTGACTTCTCCTCTGATAGCGAGGTGGTGGCTATGTTAGAATTCGAGAAGGAGCCAGTTGCGAAGCTAAACAGGTTTGAGACTGTTGCAGAGGGACTGTTACAGAATTGGACTTCGTTCCGAGGACCGGTCACCGACAGGGAGACTATGATTGAAAAGCTTGGGCTCAAGCCTCGTCCTTGTCCCTCCGAGTCTAAATTTGTTCCTCGTGTCTTGAGTCGGTCTCCTGAATCTCTTGTTATTGAATTCGAGTCTTCCGATCGGTCTAATGTCCTCACAACAGAAGACAGTCTTCGAGTTGTAAACACTGTTTTTCCCTATGCTTTGAATAAAATGGTTGACCTTTCTGAGTATCCAGTGATTGCAAATCTAACAATTGAACGCTTAACAAAAAATAATCATCAAGATTTAAAAATAATTAAGCCTAATTCAATTGAAGATAATGCAGACTTAATAGATGAGCAAACTTTAGAAAATGATTCAAAGCAGGTTTGCGATCAAAAGGAAAGCCGGGCCCAAGCTGCCGTTGAGGTATTAACAACGGTGAACCTGGGAACAGCCGAAGAACCCAAAGAAACGCAGATTGGTAGCTTCTTCTTCGGAGATGAACGGTTTGCCCTTGTTGAATTGCTTAAGGAATATATGGACGTCTTTGCTTGGTCCTACAAAGATATGCCTGGGCTGGATACTTCTATCGTAGAGCACCAGATTCCTCTAGATCTAGAAATTAAGCCGATCAAGCAGAAGTTGAGGCAGATAAAACCGGAGTGGTCCTTGCAGGTGAAAGAAGAAATTGAAAAACTCCTACGGGTGGGCTTCATCAAAGTGATTGAATATCCGACTTGGTTGGCAAACATTGTAACAGTCACTAAAGCAAACGGAAAAGTTTGGGTCTGCGTAGATTTCCGAGATCTCAATAAGGCTAGTCCCAAAGATGACTTCCCTTTGCCCAACATTGATATGCTAGTAGATGCAACCGCAAACTTCGAGGTCAAGTCCTTCGTTGATGGTTTTGCTGGTTACAATCAGATCAAAATGGCTGAGGAAGATCAGGACAAGACAGCGTTTACAACTCCATGGGGTACTTATTGTTACACAGTAATGCCGTTTGGCCTGAAGAATGCTGGGGCTACCTATCAGAGAGCCGTCACTACCCTGTTTCACGACATGATCCACAAGGAGATTGAAGTGTATGTAGATGATATGATTATTCACTCGAAAGGGTCAGATGGACAGCATTTCATTGATCTGAGGAAATTCTTCAATAGACTCCGAGAACACTCCATGAGACTAAATCCAGCCAAGTGCACCTTTGGGGTTATTCGAGGTAAGGTCCTGGGGTATATGGTCACAGAACGCGGCATCGAAGTAGATCCCAGAAAAGTTAAGGCAATCGTTGAAATGAAGCCGCCCAGAACTGTCTCCGAGGTGAAAGGATTCATGGGTCGATTACAGTACATCAGCAGATTCGTCAATCAACTGACCTCCATGTGTGAGCCGATCTTTAAGCTACTAAAGAAGAATCAGGAAGTGATTTGGAACGAGGAATGCCAATTAGCTTTCGAGAGGATCAAGGCTTACCTCGTCAATCCTCCCATTCTTTGTCCGCCTCACAGGAGCAAGCCTTTACTGCTATACTTGACGGTCACAGACATAGCCACTGAGGCTATGCTAGCACAAGAGAAGAAGGATTCAAAGATTGAGAATGCCATATACTTCGTTAGCCGCAAATTCCAAGGTAGCGAGTTGAACTACTCTGCCCTCGAGAAGACATGCGCAGCTCTGGTCTGGGTGGTCGGAAAGCTAAAGCACTATATGCTATCCCACATCGTACATTTGGTTTCCAAGATGGACCCAATCAGATATCTGTTCCAAGGTGACAGAGGTAACATCTCTACCAGATTGGCAAAATGGACTTTCTTCTTGGATGAATTTGATATCAAATATGTGATCCGGAAATCAATCAAAGGACAGGCTTTGGCGAATCAGTTGGCTGACTTCCCCAGTACAGAAGCCCGGGGACCAGATCTCCAATTTCCAGACGAAGGGATTCTTGCTATAGAAAGCGGCAATCGGTGGTAGTTATTCTTTGATGGAGCGGCGAACAAAAGAGGTAATGGCATTGTGATGGTACTAGTAGACCCAAATGATATGCATACCCCCACAGCTATCAAGCTGAACTTCTCAGTTACCAACAATGCCGCCGAGTACGAAGCTTGCATAGCTGGTCTAGAGGCTGCCCTCGAACGACATGTGGAAGAGTTAGAAGTATTTAGTGATTCCCAATTGATAATCAATCAGGCCGCCAACAAATGGAAAATTATAGATCCGTGTCTCCAGAAGTACCATGCTTACATCACGGAACTCGTCGCTCAGTTCAAGGAAGTGTCATTCCAATTCCTTCCACGAGATAAGAATAGATTTACTGATGCCCTAGCTACTCTGGCCTCTTTGGTAGAAATCCCAGAAGAAAAGTCGATCCAACCATTCAGGGTCGGTAGGCGAGAAAATCCTGCATATTGTTGTGAAATTGAGATTGAAACCGTCAGTGAGCCGTGGTACAACCAGATCTTTCAATATCTAAAGCATGGCGAAGCATCCTTCCCTGTTGACAAAGAAGGAGACTTAAACGGTGTTCATGCCAAAAGCTTGCAAGCTCTAAAAAGACTATCAGCACAGTATGTCATACTTGGCAATGAGCAATGGAAGAAAAGGGAAGGTTGCCCACTCCTGCTCTGTATCAGCAAAGAAAAGGCCCAAAGAGTAATGGAAGATGTTCACAACGGTGCCTGCGGACCTCATATGAACGCTCGATCCCTTATGCATAGCATCATCAGACTAGGTTACTTCTGGATTACTATGGAGACTGATTGCATCCAGTTTGTACGGACATGTGATAAATGCCAGCGGTTCTCCAACCTGAACCACATCCCTCCTCATGACCTTTATTGTATGATAACTCCGTGGCCCTTTGCAACATGGAGAATTGATGTCATTGGGAAAATAACTCTGCCCGGGAGCAATGGACATTCGCTTGTATTGGTTGCGGTAGATTACTTCACAAAGTGGGTAGAAGCTGTGTCTTACAAAGTGCTCACAGCCAAGAAGGTCGCTCACTTCATAAAGGAACAGATCTTCTGCCGCTACGGAGTCCCAAATGAGATTATTTCTGACAATGGAACCCACTTCGAAGGAGAAACTGATCGGTTACTCACAGAATACAGGGTCAAACGCCATAAATCTTCACCATACAGACCGCAGACGAACGGTGCTGTTGAGGCTGCCAACAAGAACTTGGAAAGAATTATAAAGAAGATGACCAAACGAGGACGGGACTGGCCAGAGAAGCTGCATTTAGCATTATGGGGCTACCGCACTTTAATTCGAACTACCACCGGTGCAACTCCATACGCTTTGACTTACGGAATGGAGGCTGTCATGCCCATTGAATTAGAGATACCATCCCTCAGGGTTTTGCTCGAGAATGAGGTGAATGAGATTGAATGGCTCCAAAGTCGATATAATGAATTGGCTCTGCTAGATGAACGCAGATTAAAAGCCATGGAGCATAACCAGGCATACCAGAGAAGAATGGCCCGTGCTTTTGACAAGAAAGTGAAACCCAGGGACATCAAGGTTAGGTGATCTGGTCCTTAAGATGAAGCCCCCGAATCAGAGCAGTGCATTGGGCAAGTGGGCACCTGTTTGGGTCGGACCGTTTCTAGTGAAGAAAATACTCTCCGGAGGAGCTATGCAGCTGACAAATTTGGATGGCAACCCATTTTTACACCCCGTCAACGGAGACAATTTGCGGCGGTATTATGTGTAATTGAGTCTTTTCCCCTCTATAAATAAAAAAAATAAATAAAAAAAGAAATGAAAATAAAGGCGCAACAAAATTGTCCCAGATGAGACTGAAAACCTCTCAAAAGGCAGTCCATGCAAAAATAAGGGATGCGCCCGGTGCTAAAAGAATATACCCATCTAGACCGAAAACCCTAAAAAGGGCGGTCTAGGTAAAAAACAGGGTTGCACCATGTCCCCCTTCTATCTTCCCCTTTTTTAAACACAAAAGTCGATTGAGTCGAACTACAGAGACCTGAGCCCCTTAGTTCTCTTACAAAAGGGGAACGTAGGCAACCACTTATGGTTCGGTCTAAAATTGATGCAAAATCTCTCATCCTGCTAAGATGTGTTTTGATTACAGTTTCAAAGCTTTTCAAAGGTTCATTTTGAGTTAATATTCTTGTTGATGAGTTCAAGCACGGCCTACTTTTGACTCAAAGAGCCTGCTGCGAATAAAAGCAATAAATTTTCAACATCTATCAAGTCTGCATTAAGTGATCAAAGGATACTCAGTTTCCATACAAATAATTCCTACTCTCAAAAACACAAAAATAAAAGAGTCTCCTAACTCTAAGAAAAGTGTCTAGAAATTTGTCCCCGCTCCCGAACTCGCTCCTCTGTCCTTCCTCTTCCTCGGTCCCCGGGAGGTCTTTGGCTTAGGAATGTCGAATAAGTCAGTTTGAGCCCGTCCCAATTCAGGAATAATGCGCACCGGTGGTTCAATCAGACCAGTCTCCCTCAAGGTGGCCCTAGCAATTCTCTCTTGTCTCAATGCCTCTCTGCGAGCCATCACCTCTGGATCATCCCTCAAAGCAGCCCTCCGGATCTCTCATTTCTTATAGTCCTCAGCAGCATCACCGGTAACATTATCTGGGTTGCCCTGTGCCTCTGTATCCCTGAAAGACCGACTGGATGGATAATCTGCTCCCAAGTATTCCTGGCGGCGAGCCTCTATAGCCAACTGTGCAAGACCCTGATGCTCCTCATACCAAATCAGATACTCTGTGGTCAGAAATGTAAACCCTCTGGACTGCCGAAGAAGCACACGAGTGGGAAGAAAACCCTCCAGAAAGGATCTGTTGAAAAACTGTATAGGCTGGGGCTCGGTCATAGACATCGGAACAGCATCGGTCATCAGCCTCTCCCTCAACGCTCGAACAATCTGCTGAGGGTACCTGTACTGCCTGCTCACCAATGAGGGGATACAGAAAGAAGATACATGCAAGCCTGGCAGTCTGACTACTACCGATCCATCCTAAATGTCTCTCATGGTCTGTAAGTTCCAGGCAGGAATCCAAAAGCTCAGATCAGTAGTCTCATACCGTGACAATCTCATCTGCCAACTGTCAGCAGCTATGTCCCTCAGCAGCCTGCGTGGCCGAGTCACCCAGGGCATTGCCACCCGACCCTCTAGTAATGGCCCAATCAAGCGTAACCTCTCAGAGAACCACAGAGATAACAAACCGGGGCTGCCTGCTCCCATGAAGTCTGACCCCCCTGCTAGCCTGTCAACACCATGGTAGGTCACAGCTAGCAACAGTGGTACAATGTCCATCTCCCCTTGACCAAATTGAATTTGACGAAGATCCACACCCCGGTTACCCCTCAGTTGCCTGACAATCTCCAGCAACGCACTTGAGCAGACTCCAACATAGCCGCAGAAATAATAAGCCGACAGGGCAAACAGCATGAATATATCCAAAGAGGTAGAAAGGTCAAACAGCTCAGGACGGGACAGGCACAACCTAGTCAGCCGAGTCAAGTCTATGGACCCATCACCCAAAATCATAAACAACACCTGATCTGCTGGCAGACACAAGAAGTCCGATAACTGCTCCACAACCGACCGACCGTCCCGTGGGAATGCTACAGTGACCGTCTCACCAAAGCCCGTCAATGCCCTAAAGTCTTCCATGGTTGGGGTCAAATCATTGTATGACAGAGTAAAGACATGACGCTCCGAGTCCCAGAAGCAGGAGGCAGCCCGAAGCAAATCCCAATCGACCCTCCAGTCTTTTAAGGACCAAATGCACGGCATATTGTACCGCTTGTCAATAACCCTCCTATGTTGCCTCAGATGAAATCCCCAAATTTCGACAAAGTCCCGATGAAATTGACACTCCCGGGAGGCAACCTATTTGTTATAATGCTCCATTGCAGCTGAAAGTATCAGTCTTGGACAAAGAATTCGCTTATCTGCCAAATAGGGGCTGCTGGTCGCCTCTACTAAGAAGACAGTGTTTGCAAATGAAGCCTGAACCGACATTAAAAGGGACCTGTTACGAGCTCCTCTCAGTCGTGCGACACAATAAGCCAAGCAGACGTATCATGTCGGGAGACACATATTGGTTGATAACATACAGTGTAGAAAAGCCTGCGGTGGTTCCCCCAGAGCATTTTCCGACTCGCCATTGCTATAAAACACCTCATACCCTTATATACAAGCCCATGAAAATACACGGGAGAGGACCCCTACCATACACATCTATTCGAGACAGTCCCGAGACCTCATGCACAAACCTGACGAAGCCGACCATTTAAAACAATGATCGCGTTTCCTTCCCAGAACAGACAGACTCGTGCAAACAAGCTAACATAGGTTAATCTTTGCTAACAAGATAGCTTAGTTAGATGCAGCGCTGGAAGTTGTTGTTTTCCCTCACAGGTACAATGATCAACTGAGTCCCACAAAACCTCGAAGATCGGCCCTCAGGCCCAAAAAAAAAAGAAGAAGAAAACAAGAAAGCCCGTGTCTGTGATAGTCTCCCAAGCAGAGTGCAACAGAATCAACGGCTCCAAAGCACCGAAAGAAGCCGACTCCCCAGAATGCAGAGTCCCCGGCTTACCAAGCAAAAAGAAAGAAGCCGACTCCCCAGAATGCAGAGTCCCCGACTTACCAAGCAAAAAGAAAGAAGCTGACTCCCCAGAATGCAGAGTCCCCGGCTTACCAAGCAAAAAGAAAGAATCCGACTCCCCAGAAATGCAGAGTCCCCGGCTTACCAAACAAAAGGAAAGAAGCCGACTCCCCAGAAATACAAAGTCCCCGGTTTACCAAGCGAGAAGATCAGTAACCTCGAGGCACAGACAAAAGCAGAGTCCCCGACTTCCCAAGCAAAGCTCAGGGCACAAAAAGAAAAGCAAACAATCAACAAAGATCGTCCAGCAGCAAAACCGGCAAGAGAACAACAACAGAGCAAAAGAAGTAGCGTGAGACCCCTGGCAGCTACACTTATCCCCAACAGAGCAAAAGCAGAAGCAGCGTGAAACCCCTGGCAGCTGCACTTATCCCCAGCAGAACAAAAGAAGTGTTATGAGACCCTCCGGCATCCACGAAGAGAAGCAGCAGTAGTGTGAGATACTCCGGTAATTACCCTGTACCAACAAAGTGGTGTGAGTCCCTCCGGCATCCACAAAAGACCCGTTGCAGCATGAGACCATCCGGCAGCTACAACCCGTCAACAGCAGTAGCGTGAGACCCCTGGCAGCTACCCTGCACCAGCAAAGTGGTATGAGACCCTCCGGCATCCACGAAGAGAAGCAGCAGTAGTGTGAGACCCTCCGGCAACTACCCTGCATCAACGAAGTAGCATGAGACCCTCCGGCAGCTACAACCAGTCAATAGCGATAGCATGAGACCCTCCGGCAGCTACTCGCAAATACCAGTTGCAGCATGAGACCCTCCGGCAGCTACAACCTGGTACAAAAGGCAGCTACTAGCCAACCGCAGTAGTACCGACCCCTCACGAAGTCACAGGTAAGCACAACAAAGGTATGAAGACACATCTCTACCCCTTTCTTGCTTGTAGTCAGTATTGGTAATTCCGAACTACGATTTGGCTTGATTCCCTTCTTTAAGGGATACGTAGGAATCCTTTCCCAGAAAGGTCCAGCCATCAGATTCCCCGATTCACCCTTCTAGCCCGTTACCTTATCCCTTGATGCTCATTGGGATTGGGTCTTATTTTATCGACAACCCCACTTTTTTTCAAATGTGACGTTGCCGAGGGGCTCTGTAAGTACGCCAATCCAATTCACAACCTTTTAGATGCATTTTAATATAATAAAATTGCATTAAGGGGCGTTTTTGTAAATTCCCGGCCGATCTCGAGACTTTCGGAAACATTTTATAAGTTTCCCGCGAAGGAAGTACCTTTTGGTATCTTGCTCATGCAAAGGGACTTGTCGGGAATAAACCTTTTTGGACCTTTTAGGTATTTAGGCCTGACTGTTCCAGAAACTGGTTTTGGCGCCAAAAGAGGTTGAGCCACATTGTGTCACGCGACAACTCGAGGCCTAGAAAGTGGCTATGTGAGGTCGTGCGACACCTTGAGGCCACTAACTGCAGCCTATAAATAAGACCCTCCCCCTCTCAGAAATAGATCCCAACTTCAGCCTACTGTTACTCTGTAGAAATTGCATCATAACAAAGCCCCCCAAGCACAACTCTCTCTCTCTTCTACCTTCAACCTACCCAAATTCCTCCAATCCAAACCCATTTCCCAAACCAAAACCACTTGGACCTTCCTTGCACCAATTCTCTAAGGCTTCCAAGACCAGAAGCAACGAATTGAAGGGTTCTGTATCTAACTTGATACAGGATTCGTGGAAGCATCAAGGGTAATGAATCTCAAACTCTCTCTTCTCTCTTCCTTTTATTCAGTTCTTCATAATTCTATTGTCTATTTCTATTAGGATTCAGTAATCAGACTCTATCTGTCTAGATTACTGAATCCCAGTCGCAATCTCTCTGTTTAAAGTGTGTGATCTGTGTAATTGAATTACTATTGTTGAATATTTTCTTGAATTCGGTGTTTAAACCCTAAGGGGGTGTGGATCTACCCATATCCACACTCCTGGGGTCGATTTGTTGTTATTTCTGTATTTCGTATCTAATATGGCCAATCAATTAGATCTGTGTTATTTGTTGTTGATTCTGGTGTTCATTGTGTAAGGTTCTTCAGATGGCCTCTGTATGTCACGTGACACATTGTTCCAAGGTGATCCTGTGTGATGCGACATATGTGGTCACCGAAATCATGTGTCATGCGACATATCGTGACCTATCTGCAGAAACCTTTTCAATTGTAATCTGTTTTAGATTGTTGTAGAAGAGATGTGGCCTCCCTAAATAATGGGTTCACAAGTTGTAAGCCTCAATTCATATTAATAAGATGCATGTTTACCACACTTGTTTATTGTCAAC
This sequence comes from Adenophora triphylla var. japonica, assembly GCA_022495995.1. NCBI lineage: Eukaryota > Viridiplantae > Streptophyta > Magnoliopsida > Asterales > Campanulaceae > Adenophora > Adenophora triphylla. Next base: position 94,560 of record JAFEMH010004953.1, on the reverse strand, counting down.
ACTTGCACACACTTTTAGATTTGCTTGGATATTTAATTGAAAGACTCGTCTACGGACGAGGTGTGTTGGGTGAACTTTCGATTCTTCCCAACACGTAATCTAACCCCGAACCCGTGTTTTCTCTCAAAAAAAGGTTTTCAATGTTTCCTCTTAAAAACGGCGTGGCGACTCCTTTATCATCATCATTTCAAAATACCAAAATTTCGGGTGAGCGCACATTCACACGCCGAATAGCTTTCTCCGGTGAAGCCCCGACTTAGTTTACGTGTTTGTTATTATTTTTCATGCTATTCAATCATAAAAGATACAACCTGTCGATGAATTTGGGATGATACGAACGTTTTTGGCATAATCAGAAAAATTTCATGAAGATAATCAAATATCATAAGATATGATCAAAACTCAATTGTGTTGACAACAAAATCAAAATGAAACTATCTTTTAGACAAATGAAAAACATACACAAAGAGATTGCACAAATCTTGTGAAAAACGTGTTTTTATCAAGAAACAGATTTTTGAATCGGGCCTAAACCATCTCAACCGCATGGATGACATTTTTGTAAATAACTGTCTTTTATTTTGAAATACATGGTGATATTTTTGTAAATGAGTGTTTAGCCAAATTGACATGCGTACTATTTTGGGATAGTTAATTTAACATATGTAGTTAGACATGTCCAAATAGAACCGGGAACCGACGAAACCGATGGGTAGAACCGGAACCGGGAATCGGCGAGAATCGGGAAGCGCCGGAACCGGGAACCGAACGTAACCGGGAACCGGATTGAAACGGTTCGAATACGAATCCACCATATTGGGAGATGAGGAACCGGAGGAACCGGGAACCGGCGGTGAACCGGCGATTGATCAAGGTAAGTTAAATGTAATATTTAGCATTTATTTAGTATTTGTACTTGTAGTGTAGTGTTGTTTTATTTAAATTAGACTAGAGTTTAGATAAATGTTGTAAAAAAAAGATTAGTTAGCGTCTTTACTATCTTAAGAGGTTTGGATTTTAAAAAAAAAACAAAAAAAGTTAGATGGTGATGGAACCGGTGGAACCATTGGAACTGGAACCGAAATCGGCGGATAGATCCGGAAACCGGGAACCGGATTAATATGGTTCGAATACGATTTTGGCTATTTGGGTACCGGGAACCGACGATTCCGAAACCGGGAACCGGAACCGAAACCGTTTGTACAAGTCTATACGTAGTTATAAACGTAAAATGTCACTTGCGTACTTTACTTTCATCTTGCATGAAATTAAATTTTTATTGCAAATAGAGCGAAAAACAGGTGCTCCCGGATGTCCTAAACGACTATGCCATAAACTAGGACTAAAAGCTGAAAAAGTTGATGGAGAAGTGGGTGAAGAATCGGAACTGTTGGTGATGGGATATAGATCTCCAGTGCTATTACATCTCATGACTTGTACCCCCATCCGAATATCCTTCATAGAAAACCCAAAAGGATCAAACTCAATGGAAACATTATTATCAGTTGTAAACCGACGAACTGACACCAGATTTTTAATTAATTTTGGGGCATGAATGACATTAGAAAGTTTAAGAGGAGGGAAGGGAGGTGATAAAGTCTGTTGTCCATAACCCATAATTGGAACAGCTGTACCATCTCCAATAGTTATAAATTTATGAGAGTTGCTCAAATTAATATAGGACGAGAGAATACCTAAGTTGCCCGTCATATGTGTGGTTGCATCGGTATCCATGTAAAGACTGTCATCCAGAACGTTTAAGGACATCGTGTGTATAGCAGCTTCAACGTCTGTGGGAATATAGGTTGGAGAGGGACCATGGGCTGAATAAGCCTGAACTGGTCTTGGACCCAACACACCTTGAAGACCAGCTTGTGGCCTAGTCCAGGCACTTGTTGGATAAGGACAGGGTGGGCTGGCCCATGGTTATTGTGCCCATTGGGCTTGGTAATTCTGCCTTAGAGGTGTTTGTTGCCACTATTGCCTAGGTGACGATCCTGGAGATTCGAGATCGAGCTTTTGTTGAGGTGACGATCCTGCCAATTCGGGACCGAGCTTTTACTGAGGTGACGATCCTGGCGATTCAAGACCGGGCTTTTGTTGGTGACGATCCTGGCGATTCAAGACCGAGCTTTTTGTTGGTGACGATCCTGGCAATTCGGGACCGAGATTTTTGTTGGTTACGATCCTGGCGATTCAAGACCGGGCTTATTGTTGGTGACAATCCTGGCGATTTAAGACCGAGCTTTTTGTTGGTGAGTACTCGACATACTACTTGTAGATGCTTGACACACCTAATTGGTGACGATCCTGGCGATTCAAGACCGGGCTTTTTAGTTGGTGAGTACTCGACATATTACCTATAGATGCTTGACACACCTAATTGGTGACGATCTTGGCAATTCAAGACCGGGCTTTTTTGTTGGTGAGTACTCGACATACTACCTGTAGATGCTTGTCACACCTAATTTTTGACGATCCTGGCGATTCAAGACCGGGCTTTTTTGTTGGTGAGTACTCGACATACTACCTGTAGATGCTTGACACACCTAATTGGTGACGATCCTAGCGATTCAAGATTGGGCTTTTTGTGTTGGTGAGTACTCGACATACTACCTGTAGATGCTTGACACACCTAATTAATGACGAACCACATGTAAGGGCACTGAATCGGGCTTTTTGTTGGAATATGATTGACGCATGGTACTTGACGCTTTAAGAGGTGCTTGACGCACATGTCTGATCTAATTCTTGAAATTAGGCACTTGACATGCTTTATGCATTTTAATTCCAGCAAGAGGGTTAGTGAAAGCATTTACATAACAACATATATTCACTTAAGCATTTGTTTGTTCAAGACGATAAATGTGCACTCAACTCCAAGAACCAGTGGGGAGAATGAGTTCTAATATTGGAGAATTGAAAATTGTTTGTGATTTAGAATTTGGTTTAGAAGACCAACTCGTGAGGTCCATCTAAAAATCGAATGAGACAATTGTATGATAGTATTTCTTTGAGATAACCCAAGTTCGACGCTAAGGTTCAGGATACTTCAAGGATCTTTCGTTGTCGCATGACCTTTTCATCGTCAAGCCCCAAGTTTCTCATGTGATTATCATTGACTGAACAAGGTCTAAACCTCTCCAATGGCTTTTGCTATGTAGAACTGATGCTGCCCAATCCAAAGCACGTATTTTTCAAGGCTTCTCTTGACACTAAGCCCCAAGACTTCTTGTATGCCGTAGATGACTTCGTGAACAGGCTTGTGAGGCTGCGTGAATTGAAGAAGGGTCCCCTCCTTTTTCCCTTTGATTTTTTTTTTCTTTAGTGACGCACCCTGGTTTTTGCCTAGACCGCCCTTTCGGGTTTTCAATCTAGCGGGCATCTCTTTTACGTCTTTTGTTTATGTGCTCTAACTTTTGCCTAGGCCGCTCTTTATGAATTTTCAACCTAGCGAGTTTTTTTTTTTTGAAAAGTATGTTTACTCGAAGGGGACTCAGTTGGAAGAATCTCATTAAGGAGAAATATGAGATCTGAAGTTTAGTTGAGGAGAGACGAACTCTATTTTTTGGAAGGTGATCCAAGATTGAATTTTTTTTTGGGGAGTATATTCTCTGATGATGAGAGTGAGAAGCTCCTAATGCTGTTTTGATTACTCTTGAGAGTTTAAGTAGGGATTGAATGAGGGAGGAAAGGTTAGGAAGCCCCAGTTTTGATGCTTGGATTTCAAGAGTGTGTATGAGAATGGCTAAGAGGAAGCCCCTACACTCAACAAAGAACGCTACATGGCTCAAAGGTCTAGAAACGTTGTTCTACCTTTAATGGACCTTGAATCATCTAGAAATTTCTTAACGAGTTTGAAAAGAAAGTCAATCATTAGCACGACTTAAGGCTAAACATTTTTCTTTATGGATGGATGTTGAAAGTCTTCTTCATTTGCGTTGCCATTCGGGCTTCATTGTAAGAAGATGTTGAGGAATCCTCTTTTCTTCGTTGGTATCACTTGACTCTTCTTTTTTGTGGGAGGGTCCTTCTTGCCTTTGTTGAAATTCTAGCTTTGTTGTGGGGCGATGAAGGCTTGAGAGTTTTTCTTTTTTTTTCTCTTTTTTTTTTTGATGCTCTAATTTTTGCCTAGGACGATTTGAGGAGTTTCAACCTAGCGAGCTTTTTATTTATTCTTGTACTCTCAAAGCCTTGACTTGAGTAGCCCCACTCTTCTTGGGATGAATGTTGATAGCAGCGCCTTTGGCTTCCTTCGTTTGTTGACCTTCGACTTTCAACATGAGTAATGTTTAGCCTTAAGCCTTCTAAGGATAGTTTTCATTTCAAACTTGTTTAGAAGTTTCTATTTTTCGTGACGATTTAAGGAATCAGGGACCATTATTCGGCACGGATCAAATGATACTCATAAAGAAAAACAACTCTTGGGAAAGTGTTTAGGATAAAGAGATAACTTTTATTGATAAGAAAATTCGAAACAGACTCGATAGTTCACTTGACACAAACTAGAACGACTCTTCGAGAACATACTAGGAAGTTGTCCTAATCTATTTTTTTTTCTCAAAGGAAAAAGGGAGAGGACAATCGGAGCCCTAAGGTGGTGATGCTTCAGTTGATCTTGCCGGCTTCATACAAGTCTTGGATGGCATCCCTCAAATGATGGCAATCATTGGTGTCATGGCCATTATAGTTGTGAAATTTACAAAACAAATAGGGATCATGATTGAAACAAGAGCTTTTCCCAAGAGAGTTTCCTTCTCTAGGCTTTATTTTTCCTTTTTCTACGAGGATGTTGTTAATGTTAGATCATGTGTTGCCATGAATGTTGTCCCAAGTGTTGCAAACCAGTGATGCCACTGGTGTTGCCACAAGTGTTGCCATTTGGATTTGGCAACACTGAAATAGTTACTGTATTTTTCACAAATAATAATGTGGAAATTAATGTTTAAATAACAGTAGTTAGTCTGCTTAAAATGAGCTTGAATAGGTCATCAGAAACTGCCCAGGCGTGATGTTCGAAGAAGAGGAGGAAATTAACATATAAACATGTGTTTATATGATTAATTAATGACCAAGCAAAAAGAGATATTATTTAGCTATTCAGGGGGAGATCAAGTCAGAGTACAATGCATCTATAGCTGAGAGGTACAAGCAAGAGAAGCCAAAGAAGACTAAGTCTCCTACAAATGAGGCGAGAAGGCTAAAATGGAGGAAACAACTTCAAGGCTATTGCTGAACATTTTGAGTAGACTCCAAGTCTTTGTGGCCAATAAATAGTGCAGTGGATCTTCATTGAAGATCATCCAATTCAGAAAACGTAAATCTGAACAAGAAAAGGAATTCTGCTCTTCAGTGTTGCCATTCAGTGTTGGCAACACTCAGCCCGACACTCGAGAATTTCATACAGATTTTCATATTTTTGTGAGGTTTTGAGTGTTCATTTTCAGAGAGAGTTCTTTATATATTGTTTCTTAAGTTAATGATTGTTTATCATTAAAGGAACTTCTTTGACCTTGTATTGAATTCATATTATTAATAGAAAGGTCTTGCCCTCCTGGCACCCATCAAGTTATATATTTATATAACTTGATAAAAATTATATTCTTGTGTATTGTTTTTATTCTTCCGCTGCAAATTAGATTTATTTCTATTTATTTGTATTTTTCTAGAATTGGCGTGTGTTGTTGTTACTGTTGCCAATACTAAGGACAACACTTGTGAGTTTCGTCTCACTTTGTGAGTTTCGACTCACTTGTTTTAAGTCATAGACAATTTAAATTGGTATCAGACCCTAGCACTTGATATACTAAGTGTTTAGATCCTTTTGTCATGACTTATGATCCTTCCAACCCTAATCAAAAGAGATTACCGGTTTTAGACGGATCAAATTATGCTTATTGGAAGATTCGCCTACGCTCGTGTAAGTGCTCCAATTTGAGCTTGTTAGCATTTTCGTTAGAAAATTAACGAAAGTTATAACATTACTAACATTCCTAACATTCCTAACTTTTCTAACAAAATAAGGGTAAAATGGGCATTTCCATTTAAAGTTAAACCAAGAAAAGAATCTCAAAAAGCAAAAGAAATTGGAAAAATCCGAATTAAGCAAGTTGAAAAACAGCAATCAGTTTGAATTTTCTGAAAATATTCCTCCTGTCCAACAGCCTACACTGTAGCAGATGAACAGTGCACGCCTGCACACAGATCCGCGCGGATGAGTTTGCTTCTCACAGAGGGCTATAAATTGAACCCTCCTCTCTCAGTTTAAAGAACACAAATCACTCACAGCAACAACACACTGGCGAAAAATAGAGAGAAAACAGTGGGAATTCACTTGAATTGCCACCATTTTCTCTCCAATCTTTCCCAAATCTCACTCACTCACAAACACTTCAAATAACTCTCATACATACTCTCATACATATACTAACATAAGCTCAAATCACCCTTTAGGAGGAGGATTAGAGAGAAAACATAGAGGACTTCATTGTTATCTACTTGTTTTCTCTTTAACCAACTCAAATCATCAACCCTAAACACTTTCAAGCCCTAAACACATTCAAGCATTGAATCCATTCATACACAAAACACAAGGAAGATAGGTATAACCCCCCTCTCCTTACCCTAAAATTCTCTCATCCATGCATGCATTTTCAAGCTACAAAATGTAGTTTATTCATCTTCTTGTCTTAGATCCAAGAAGATCACCATGGAAGTTCATCTCCATGGATGATCTTCTACAAGGATCAACATTATTTTCAAAGCATTCTTACTTACTTGCAAAGAAAACACATTTTCAAAACCCTAAAACTCATTTTCATACATCAAATCTCATTTTCAAAGGATAAAATTCCCCTTCCCAAGCAAATGAAATGCTTAGTCCTAATGTACCCCAAGGATGGTTTGATATAGTTGATTCACCACTAAAATTTCAAGTGATCACTAATCAATACCTAGGGAAATGGGGACAAGCATGGATGCCAAACCCTCTTTAAAATCATGTTTTCCTTCTTGAGAAGTTGCTGTCCAGTAGCAATTTTCTAAGACCCCAGTCCATGGTCTAATTTTTTGGACAAAGATAAACTTGGAATTTGGTGTTGACTACAAAACACTTTTTGTAGCCAAGATCCAGAGCTTTCCAGAAATATTTTTACTCTATTTTTGGCGTGAGTAAAACTCCATTTTTCAAATTTTCCTTTAAAGGTCAGTTCATCAGTCTCTGGAAATCCAGATTTCACATCTGAGATTTCCAGAAGGTTTTGGTCCCCCAAATAATCTCCAAAATGGGAAGTTTTTTTACAAAAACCTTATTTAAGGTGTTTTGAACATTTTTTATTCTCGGACTTTTCCCAGATTCTGGAGTTTTCAAGCCCTAAAGTCCATTTCAAAATCAAGTGTCCACTGCCTTTTTCACTCTAGCAGAAATGGTTTCCAACTTCCAAAAATCTTTTGAGTACCAAAACTCAACCCAAAAATCACACCGAAAATCATGGGATCTGTCCAAAGTCTAATAAAGAATCCCCAATTTTTACTTTCCTCAGTTTCAACTTATTTTGGCCAAAATAACACACACACACACAAACAAATGGTTTTTAGCTTGGAAGACTCGTTTTACGAGGCATTCCGGGTGCACACTAACGTCCTTCCCGGCGTGTAACGTGACCTCCGAACCCAAATCTCTAATCTCGGGCATTTTTCAAAGTTTTGGCCCTTAAAACAAAAATGGCGTGGCGACTCCGTCTTTTTCCGATTTTATTTGATTTTCAAAGAAACGCAAAATCGAATTTTCCTGCGAAATTTTGGTGGCACATCGTCACAGTGGCGACTCCGCTGGGGACGTAAGCTTTTTCTAAAAAAAAAAAAAATGATATTTGGTATATTGGTGGAAACCATTAAACTTCCCGTTATCGCCTCCTAACACGAGTCGGGGATAAATTGTGGTTTAACAATCCCACGTACCGGTATCATTGTTTTCAAAAAAAAAGCTTTTGAGGGTCAAGCTTCCGTCCCGGCATTTAAAATCATTTGTTGTGTGTGTTGATTTTTGCACATTTTCGTGTTGTTTTGGCCGCCTCAGAAAAAGTCAAAATTTTGACTATCGGAACCATGTCCCTAACTGTTGGAATTTTTGTGCTTATGTGCTTATGTGCTCATTTCAAAAAAAAATCAAAAAAAAAAAGAAAATTTTCAAAAAAAAATCATGCACCATTCTTTTTAAGACACATGAAAAATTTCTATTTTACTCAGAAAAAGAAGATAGACTGCTTGCACACTACGCGCACGTGACCTTACACTGCACACTACGTCCCTAACCCGGGGAAATCCTTGTCGCGGCCCGTTTGGTCTTATTACGCCTCTCGGTGCAAGCACAGGACTACCCAAACATCCCATGGAGCCTCGTGTCGACCATGCACTTGTTCGTGACACACTTTGTCCGAGACCCGGTTGGTTTTTAGTCTGGTCTGTGTCATGCCCTGTCTTTGTATAGACCTTTCCTTTCAAGCCTTTGTCGGCATACCGACTCAATATCTTTCGGGGACCCTAATCAGTCGAAGTTCTGCCGGTTTTTCGCCGCAGGCTTTGACCAAGATATTGGCCGGCGCCTTGACTTCGGCTCGGCCGGCACAAATTATACTGCGACTCCAAAGCATGACGCTGAGTCATCAAGGATTAATGATTATTCCATGCCTAATTACGGCCTAATTGACGACAAGTCAAGATCAATTGTGGACATTTATCAGTCCAAATCATGCCGACTTTTTGTCGAGCTCTCGGACATGATCTTGACCTTTGACGTCAGCTTTGTCCGTAATTTACATCGAATGCTCGTTAAGACTCGATTACCCGCCAGACTTTTAGGATCGTTTTTCTTTTGGTCGGTGGGACCCGCTTGCCCTATAGGACCCTCGCCCGAGGCTGTCCACCCTGGGAGGTCGAAATACAGGTGGAATACGAGGGGCTTATAGACGTAGTGACGGGGCCCACTGATCCAGGGTCCAGAGTAGTTTGTGAAAAAGAAGAGCAATCTTTTCCAACCGATTAGGTTTAATAAAACATGTTTTAAGTAAATTTAAACAAATAATCGCATGTTGCATGAGCCCTAAGCCCAAACACCAACCTGTTCCGCTTTCCCGAGTCTGAACCACACCCTTTCGTGCCTTCCACAGTAAGCAAAGTTTGGATCAAGCCCCCGGGTCATCGTTTGTTCAGCTCAGTCATTCCGGAGTCAGATACTTCATCGGTTTCCTCCCTCGCTTCAGCTCAAAGTTTCAGAATGGCCAACTCAGAGGAGAACGGTGAGGGACGTTGTAAGTGCTCCAATTTGAGCTTGTTAGAATTTTCGTTAGAAAATTAACGAAAGTTATAACATTTCTAACAATTCCTAACTATCCTAACATTTCTAACAAAGTGAGGGTAAAATGGGCATTGTTATTTAAGGTTAAACCTTAAAAAGAATCTCAAAAAGCAAAACAAAAGAAGAAAACCAAAAATAGCAATGGCTGGAAACAAAAAGCATTTGTTAATTTGAATTTTGAAAAAGATTATTCTTCTTGTCCAAAGTGGAAATTTGCATTTAATGAACGATTGCATATTGCTGGACTGTCCGCGCGGATGAGATTGTCAATTTCAGAGGGCTATAAATTGAGCCCTCCAGTCACAAAAATAAGAAGGAAGAACACAATTGCACCGAACCTCTGGCGAAATATAGAGAGAAAATAGTGAGAATTCTTCAAAAATTGTCACCTTTTTCTCTCCAATCTTTCCCAACTCATACTCATCCACTCACTCTCATATTAAAGCCCTAAACACTCATACACTCAAGCCAAACACTCAAGAACACAAGGAAGATTGGTAAACCCTCCTCCTCCTAACCCTAAATCTCAACCATGCATGCATCTTCAAACTACAAAATGTAGTTCTTTCATCTTTTTTCTCTAGATCTAAGAAGATCACCATGGAAGACCATCTCCATGGATGATCTTCTACAAAGATCAACATTATTTTCAAAGCTTTTCTTGCTTACTTGCAAAAATGCACTTTCAAAACCCTAAAAACCATTTTCAAGCACTAAATCTTGATTTCAAAGGATAAAATTCCCCTTCCCAAGCAAATGAAATGCTTAGTCCTAATGTACCCCAAGGATGGTTTGGTATAGTTGATTCACCACTAAAATGTCTAGTGATCACTAACCAAAACCTAGGGAAATGGGGACAAGCATGGATGCAAAACCCCCTTTAAAATCATATTTTCTTTCTTGAGAAGTTGCTGTCCAGTAGCAATTTTCTCAGACCTCAGTCCATGGTCTTAATTTTTGGACACAGATGAACTTGGAATTTGGTGTTGACTACAAAATACTTTTTGTAGCCAACATCCAGAGCTTTCCAGACATATTTTTATCTTATTTTTTGGGTGAGTAAAACTCCTCTTTTCAATTTTTCTTTCAGAGGCTAGTTCATCAGCTTCTGGGAATCCAGATCTCATATCTGAGGTTCCCAGAAGGTTTTGACCCCTCAAATCTTCTCCAAAATGGAAAATTCCTTCGCAAAAACTTTATTTAAGGTGTCTAGAACAACTTTCATTCTCTGAGTTTATCCAGATTATGAAGTTTTAAGACCCTTGAATCCCTTTCAAAATCAGGTGTCTGCTGCCTTTTTCATTCTGGCAGAAGTGACTTCTCAACTTCAAAAGGTCTTTTGAGTACCAAATCTCAATCCAAAAATCTTCCAAAAAATCATGGGATCAGTTTAAAGTCTTAAAAAGATATCCCAATTTTTACTTTTCTGAGTTTCAACGTATTTTGGCCAAAACACACACACACACACACACACACACACAAATGATTTTCAGCTTGGAAGACTCGTTTTACGAGGCGCGTCGGGTGCACACTAACGTCCTTCCCGACGCGTAACATGACCTCCGAACCTAAATCTCTGATCTCGGGCTTTTTTCAAAGTTTTGGCCCTCAAAATTAAAATGGCGTGGCGACTCCGTTTTTTTCCGGTTTTATTTGGTTTTTCAAAGAAACGCAAAAATCGAATTTCTCCCGCGAAATGGCAACATCATCACAGTGGCGACTCCGCTGGGGACTAAGCTTTTTAATAAAAAAATGGTATTCGGTATATTGGTGGAAACCACTAAATTTCCCGTTATCGCCTCCTAACACGAGTCGGGGATAAATTGTGGTCTAACAATCCCACGTACCGGTATCACCGTTTTTTAAAAAAAAAAAAAGCTTTTGAGGGTCAAGCTTCCGTCCCGGCTTTGAAAATCATTTTCGTGTGTGTGTTGATTTTTGCACAGTTTTCATGTTGTTTTGGCCGCCTCGGAGAAAGTCAAAATTTTGACTGTCGGAATAATGTCCCTAAGCGTCGGAATTTACGTGCTTATGTGCTTATAAAAAAATCAAAAAAAAAAAAGGATTTTCAAAAAAAAAAAAAGAAAATTTCCAAAAAAAAATCATGCATCATATTTTTAAGACACATAAAAAAATCTCTATTTTACTCGGAAAAAGAATATAGGCCTTGCACACTACGCGCACGTGACCGTACACTGCACACTACGTCCTTAACCCGGGAAATCCTTGTCGCGGTCCGTTTGGTCTTATTACGCCTCTCGGATGAGCACGGGACTACCCAAACATCCCATGGAGCCTCGTGTCGACCATGCACTTGTCCGTGACACACTTTGTCCGAGACCCGGTTGGTTTTTAGTCTGGTACGTGTCATGCCTGTCCGTGTATAGACCTTTCCTTTCAAGCCTTTGTCGGCATACCGACTCAATATCTTTCGGGTCCCTAATCGGTCGAAGTTACGCCGGTTTTCCGCCGCGAGACTTTGACCAAGATATTGACCGGCGCCTTGACTTCGGCTCGGCGGCACAAATTATACAACGACTCCCGGCATTGACGAGTCATCAAGGATTAATGACTATTCCATGCCTAATTACGGCAGCGACGACAAGTCAAGATCAATCGTGGACGCTTATCGGTCCAAATCATGCCGACTTTTTGTCGAGCCCTCGGACATGATCTTGACTTTCGACGTCGGCTTTGTCCGTAATTTACATCGAATGCTCGTTAAGACTCGATTACCCGCCGAGACTTTTAGGATCGTTTTCTTTCGGTCGGTGGGACCCGCTTGCCCTATAGGACCCTCGCCAGGCTGTCCACCTGGGAGGTCGAAATACGGGTGGAATACGAGGGGCTTATAGACGTAGTGACGGGGCCCGGCTGATCCGGGAATCGAGTAGTTTGCGAAAAAGAAGAGCAATCTTTTCCAACCGATTAGGTTAATAAAACATGTTTCAAGTAAACGTGAACAAATAAGCGCATGTTGCATGAGCCAAAAGCCCAAACACCTACCCTCCTTCCATTCCCGGACATCGAACCTTTGTGTCCTTTCCCATGACTCCGCACAAAGCTTGGTTTCGGGCACCGGGTCACCGTTTGATCGGTTGGGAAGAGTCAAGCGCGTCATCGGCTTTGCCGTTTGTTCCAACTCACGGGTTTGAGAATGTACGCATCGGCCGGTAATGATGGGGATAACGTTGCTCCGTCCTCCAAAATCCCTCGAACAGACCGTGTGGATCAGTTGGTAGAACAAATGAGACTTCGACATGAGGCTCAAATTGATGACCTGCGGGGGTAGTCGCAAGTCATGGTTTGACTATCGAGTCTCAATTCCGATGGCACTTTTACCGCAAAGACGAAGAGGGTTCTCCTCCTCTTCTTAACGATCCGGATACATCGGGATGCTACCCCAAGATTCCTATGTTTCCACCGCGGGACTCCACGCCCGCCGACTTACGGGGCAGCGGCCCCCAAACAGCGATCGGGGACGAAAGAGTTCGGTATCTTGTCGGTTGTCCCCTCTCAAAGTGATGATCCCACAAATATCGGCTGAGTGATGAAAATCGAGGAGCAGTTGAAGGAATATGGTCGGCCATCAAAGTCTGGAAGAACGCCGAAACAGGACGGCGAGCTGGATTGAAGAGGCCACACGCCACTTCGGGACCTTAACAATATCCCAGCGGCCAGGGGCTACCTTGAAAGACAAACATGTGCCCGTTCCCGGGACCTCAATATCTCTCATTATCCGGCGAGTCCAATCACTCGCTACCGAGATGAGTCCGGCGGCGAGATCCCCGGACCGGTTCCACTCAAAGTCATTCCGGCCACCGCTCAACACGAGGTCCCAAATCCGCCACCGGCCGTAGTAGAACACATTTGGTGGGATATTTGTGACTGTCCCGATTGCCTTGAAAGGGACTATCGGGGCTGGATACACGAGGACCGTCCTCCTAAGAAAAAGAAAATTTCCTCCAGGCCAAAAATTGAAGGAGAGATTCGAGGCCGGTGATAACGGTGTGGGAACGCTCGGGGAGCCATACAGGGGATTTGATTATTATGTACTCTACTCCGGTCGAGTCTTCCCCAAAGCAAAAAGGGGTGAAAGAACGAGAAAAGCCTTGCCAACGACGAGTGAGACCTTCGGATGCAGTGCTGCGAGAACGAGAAGTCCAGCCCCCTCGGGGTCGACGAGTTCGGTTTGTCCGGCTCCCGAATATACACCGATGAAGAAAAACCGACGCGATCTGGCGCTCCACTCAATCAACATGTTGACTAGAGATGGCAACCGCCACAAAAGGCATCGGTATAACCCGGGGGCTTCGGCAAAGACTACGCCTCGCAAGAAAAAGGCACGAAGTGGCGGCTTGATGACTCTCCATCCCGAGACAAGGACCAAATCTATGATCCTCACCTATATGGGAGTATGATCACCTTCTGCGATGAAGATTTGCCAAGAGATGTCTCCCAACACAATGAAGCTTTGTACATCACTATTCGGCTCAACACCATGTCACTCCACAGGGTATTAGTGGACAATGGATCATCGGTAAATGTCCTTCCCCTCGGCATGATGAGGGCCCTCGCATAAATGAAAGGCGCGTGATCCCATCTACCCGGACTGTCAAAGCCTACGACGGTTCGTCTCGTCCCATGCAGGGGACGGTGACTCTGGAACTGCAGTACGAAACCCAAATGGTGCCCGCAAGTTCCATGTAATGGATATCCCCCTCCCGAGTTCACAGCCCTACTAGGGCGCCCTTGGTTGCATCACATGAAAGCCATAGCCTCCACTCTCCACCAATGCGTCAAATTCATCAACCGGCGGGGAGACCTTGAAGTCATAAGGGGTGACGGTTTCCTCATAGGGAGCGAAGGCGAAACAATAGCCAAGAACACCCACGAGTCAAACACCGGGGCTACATCCTTCAAGAGGCAAGTCTCGCCCGGCATCCTTTGGAATCTAGCGATGCCAACTATGTCGACACACTCAAGCAAGCGAGACTCAGAAGAAGTTCGATTCATCAAATTTAATTGCTATTTCCAACACTTGGAGTTAAATCTTGGAAGGAAGCTTTGAACGCCGCCATGATACGAGCACACAAGTCCCGGTCCTCAATCACAGATTTGTCGGTATGCAAACCCATTCTTTGGCCTCGCCGGCGAGGAGATTTTCATGATAAAAGTCGGCAAACACCGGCGGACTCGGCTCGAATCTATGAACGTCGTGTGGGACGTCCTCCTTGCTGAACTACTGCCAAGCCTTTCCGCTCGAGTATGGGACATGAGATTTTTCTAGCGGCTCACCGAGACGCAATGCGTCCTTACATACGGATTGAGCGGCGGTCGGATTGTGGCGAAACGGAAGTCCCAGAATTGAGGAAGATCCCTACATCCACATGCTCGGCTTTCGGATGCCAAACACAATTGATTACGGTTCGAGACAAAGAGATGATAGCAACGACTGAAGAGGGAGCACAGAGACCACGCCTTTCCCGGGTTGTGAAGCCACCGACAGCGATGCCACTAAAGAATTGGGAAACTCTCTCAGGCCCGTCCGCGACCAAGGAGGAAATGATCACCAAGCTTGGATTGGTCCCCGTCCTTTCGTGTCAACCTTTGTAAAATCCTCAGGAGTCTCTCATTGTTGAGTTCGAGTCTCTCAGAGTCGTCCGATGGCCTTACGCCTGAAGACTACGAATCTGTAGCGAACGTTGTATTCCCCTTCGTCTTCAATGAAATGACGAACCTTTCTGAGTATCCCTTGATTGCCACTTTAACTAATGATGAATTAATTAATAAAATTTTTTTTAATAATAATTCATTAGATAAAGAAGCAGACACATTAAACAAAAAAAAATCAAACAACAAAAAAAAAAATCTTTAAGCAGGTTGTCCGGGAAGAGGAAAATCGAGCCCAAGCTGCCGAAGAGATTTTGACGAGTGAGAATTTGGGAACTGCGGAAGAGCCTAAGAGACGCAGATTGGTGATTTCTTCGAAGGAAGTGGAAAGGATGCTCTGCAAAGTCCTACAAAATCCTCAATTCAAAGAAAGTTGCCCTCTTCATCAAAGAAAACATCATGTGCAGATACGGGTTGCCGTAGAAATCATCTCGAGATAATGGATCCCACTTCGAAGGGGAATGTGAAAAGTTCTTGGCGGAATTCCGAATAACCCGTCACAAGTCATCACCCTACAGGCCCCAAACCAACGGAGCCGTCGAAGCGGCAAACAAGACTCTGGAAAATATCATCAGGAAGATGGCTGTCCAAGGCGGAGATTGGCCCGAGAAGTTACACTGGCACTCTGGGGCTACGGAACATCGGTCGAACGGCAACCGGGAAACACCTTTTGCCCTCACATACGGAATGGAAGCCGTACTCCCAATCGAGCTGGAAATCCCCTCGCTCAGTATCTGCTGGAAAGCGGATCAACGAGGTCGAATGGCTCCCGAGTCGCCATGATGAATTGGCCCTACTAGACGAACGCCGATTGAAGGCCATGGAACACATCCGGGCCTACCAAGGAAGAATGGCGAGCCTTCGACAAGAAAGTAAAGCATCGGGAGATCCGAGAAGGTGATCTCGTTCTAAAAGAAAAGCCCCGGTCCGTATCAACCCTCTCGGCAAATGGGAGCTGTATGGAGTCGGGCCATATGTCGTCCGGAAGATCTTCTCACGGAGGAGCCATGCAACTTGCGAGACCTCGACGGGAATCCCTTTGTACACCCGGTGAATGGTGACAAGGCTGCGCGAGATACTACGCGTAAAAAAAAAAACAAAAAAACAAAAAAACAAAAAAAAAAACAAAAAAAAAAAACAACAAAAAAAGAGTGCTAAAAGAGTAATACCCAACTAGGTTAGAAACCCGAAAAGGGCGGCCTAGGTAAAAAACAGGGGTTGCACCAAAAAAAAAAAAAAAAAAAAAAAACAAAAAAAGAGTGCTAAAGAGTAATACCCAACTAGGTTAGAAACCCGAAAAGGGCGGCCTAGGTAAAAAACGGGGTTGCACCAAAAAAAAAAAACAAAAAAAACAAAAAAAAAGAGTTCACCGGGTTGAACTACGAAGACTGAGCTCCTCAAAATGAGGGAACGTAGGCAGCCGGAAACGGTTCGGTCTTAAGCACAAATAAAAACCACACTTTGGCATCAATACAATTGATCAGACCATGAAAGCGTCTCGAAAAACTCTAAAAGCAATTCAAATATTCATTACAAGTTAAAAGCTCTTTGATGAGTCTAAGCCCGATTCATTCCTACAACTGGCAACCTGCTAAAGGAAAACTAAGATACATAATCAAACTAATGTGTCTGTCATGGCAAGAAAGGGATACTTGGAAACCTCAGAGTCACTCCAAGCCACTCGTACTGGCCTCTCCCTTCTTCTTCCCCCTCCGAGTCTTTCTCTTACGAACCGGAAAAATGTCGGTATTCCTCCTACCAAGCTGCGGTATAGGAACAGGGTCTATCAAACCGGCCTCTGTCAGGGCCTTAGTAGCCCTAGCGTCATCCCTCATCTCCTGTAACCTAGCTGGTAACATAGGAGCCCTCCTCTCCTGTCTCTTGACGTAAGCCTCATAATCAGTCACAGCGTCTCCGCTCCTGTCATGAGGGTTGGCCCTCGCCTCGGCCCTCCTCCTCTCAGAAACAGTCTGGTCCTCCGCACCCATAATGGCCTCACGCCGCCTCAAAATAGCCATCTGAGTCTCTCCCAGATGCCCCTCGTACCAATCCAGGTACCAAGTGGTCAGGAACACCGGTCTCGGACGCCTGAGAATGACCCGAGGAGGAAAGGCATCATACCTCCATGCTCGGGAAAGAAATGGAAACACCGAGGGATCATCCATGGAAACAGGAGCCACCACCCTGGTGGCTACATCATCAAAGCCCTCCAAAGGAACCTGCTCCAAGCCAAACTGCCTAAGGACCAGAGCCGGAATGTAGAAACTGGACTGAGAAAGCCCCGGAAGCATAACCACATGGGACCCGTCCTGAAGCACTCTGCGAGTCTCCACCCGCCAATGAGGCACCAACCATCTGATATCTTCAGTCTGGCGACCCGCCATCCAACGCTCCCACGAGCCCTGATCATCAAAATCTACATCAACACCTCTCTGGCAAAAGTCCAAGGCACGATCATATCGGAGGTTTCCCGAAGAACCCCAAACGCTCCATCGGCCACAGGGTCAAGAGAAACGGGCTGCCCCCGTGCATGTACCGCCGTCCGGTAGCTAATCTGTCGAGAGCATGAAAAGTCTCCCCAAGAATCAAAGGAACGACATCTCGCCGGGCGACAGTGAACGACAACATCCGGCGAGACCGATGGCAGATCCCAAAGGAATAGACCATGAACAGGGTGCCAAACATACAAAGTGCAAAGGCATCCCAATAGGCATCATCCACCAAGCCTAGGCCCCTAAATCTGTCGGGAAGACCGGAAATATCGAGATGATCGGGACCGCGGATCATACCTTGCGCTTCCTCCGGGGAAAGATGAAGGAGGACGCACAATCTGTCAGCCAAAGAAGCCCCTCCGGGCAAAGGGACCGCTATCTCTTCCACCTCCGGACCTCCAAGCAAGGCCCGAAATTCTTCGACAGTCGGAACAATCTCGTTGAAGGAAAGGCAAAAGACATGCCTTCTAGTATCCCAAAACGAAGAAGAAGCTCTTAAGAGGTCATAATCCGGAACCAATTCTTTGAGAGACCACAAGCACCTCACCTTGTACCGTTCTTCAAAGAAAGACCTTCTCTCATGCATAATTTTCCGGGACCAATCCTTGAACTTGTTGAAAAATGACATTTGGGATTCTTGGGATAACTTTGAGGGAGCTCTTCTAAGGTTTTCCATGGTTTTTCTCTCTTCCTCCCGAAAATGGGTTTGTTTGAATTTGGAGGTTGAAGAAGATATTTGAATTTGAAATAAAGCAAAGCGGATTTAAAGCAAAATCAAAGGACAGTGTCGGACGCGAGGTCCCCTCCGCGCGGACATGTTTGTTTTCATCGAAAAATCTGCAACGGTTCAAGGCTGCTACACCAAAAGAGGAATATTACGTCAGGTTGCTCGAAACCGGTGCAAAAAAAAACCTCCCCAAACCGGTCAAACACTAACACCCTTGCAAAAAAAAAAACAAGGCTCATGCAACATTGCATTCACACTGCATTACATAATAATCCTAAATAATTACATTCCAAAAAAAAAAGAGCATTAATAATCCTAAATTATTACAAAAAATGTGCATCTGTCTAAACAAGTACAATCTCAAAAAAAAAATCCCAAAAGATAATCAATCAGAATCCCCAGCGCCTGACGTCTGTCCCCGGTCCCTCTTGCGGCTCGGGCCCGCCTCGTCAGGAGCCCTGAAAGTCTCGGGCTCAGAATCGTCCTCATCTCCAGAAAGAGGCTCGTCGGGACCAACCGGCACACTCTGATAGGGTAAACCCGGATCCACGAAGAAATCGAATCCGAAGGTGAAGGCGTCAGACTCACGAACATACGGAGACGACCCACCATGCCGCCGAGACGTGTCCACTGCCGTACGGATCCCCAAGAATGACGTGATCCGAAGGCAGTGCCGCGCGGTGAACAAGGAGAGGAGAAAGAGGGGTCTCGGAAGAAGTCTCAGGGAATAGGAGAAGCCTCCCGTCGGACGGAGTGCCGGCCGTGGTCTCCTCGCCCTAGCACGAGGTGCCCCGCAAGCAACCATCCTCCGTATGAATCTCTTAGCCCGATCACTTGCTTCGTCGGCTTCTCGACGACCACCTCCGTAAAGCGCACAAAAGCAAAAGCGTCAAAAAAAAAAAAGAGGTGATGCTAAAGATGATGAAACAAAAGAAAGAAAAGAAGGGGAAAAGGTGAAACCATACCTTCATACCGGACGAGGCCGGAAAGCTCGTGGAAGTCGCTCGGGTGAGGGATCTGCACCCTCGATCGGACCCCATCCTGGATATAGGAAAAATCCGTCCAGGGTACCGCGGGATCCCAAGCCCCTCCCTATCCAAAACTGAGGCATCCTCGGCCTCCTCAAGACGAACGTCGCATACGGCTCAATCGCCACGAAATCCGAGAAGTGCTTGGCCGGCTCTGTAATCATCCCGGAGTCACGGACCGATCACTCGGGTGCATCATATCGGCGGGAGGCTCCACCGGTGTCAACAATGGCGAATTCACGCCATGCGACGCGTCACCCTCTCTCCCGAGATAGTAGACGTCGCAAGTCGGGCCCCTCAAAATCCTCATTGCCTTTGTCCGGATCTCGGCGCCCTTCGGGTGCGCTACCTCAAAGCGATCCCGGGGAAGAATATCATCCCCTCATCTGTCTCGGCCTCCGTCGAAAGGAAGGCAATCCGCGTACACGAGAGTCGTACGCCCCCTGGAGCTTATCTTTTCCGGGCATGCTTGGACCAAGGCTGCATGGCCGGATACGCCCGACGTACGCCTCGAGGCTGCCTCCACACCGTGACGTGGAAGAACTCCGAGCGCCCATACTGCGAAGGCAAAGATCGAATCAATCCAAGTGCAAAAAAAAAAGAAGTGCGTGCTCAAAGGAAAGAGGGAAAGCAAAAAGAGAGCTTATACCTCCAGGAGCAACTCAAAGCGGTACAAGGAGCTCACGGCCTTCCATTTGTATCTATCAGAGCGAAGTACGGCTCGGCCCGGCCGGCCTCCCCGGAAATATCTCCAACCGTCTCCATGTCCTCCAAGGACCTCGGCAAGGCAAGGCGCCGTCCCCTCGGCATGTCCAAAAGCGTGCTCGAGAAAGCAAACCACGGGAAGGACCTAGCAATGCTCGGCGCTAAACCTATCCTCCCCGGCCTCGTAACTCGCGATGGTCTCCACAATCTTACCGTAGACCACGGCATACTCCATCCCCATCCCCTTTTTGGGAATAGGGGAAAATCCAAGAAGATCCTGCAGGTCCGCGTCACTGTAGCCATCTCTCCACTCAATGCTGCGTCCATTAAAGGACAGACCCGTGATCGCAGCATAGTCAGAAGGCGTAACAGTCGCCTCGCCCCAGAAGAAGTGGAATGTGTGGGTCGCATCCCACCAATGCTGCGCTAGAGCGAACATCAAGCCCTTGCTCTTAGGGAACTTGACCAGTCCCCTCAAGCACTCGACGAACTCCCAGAGCCCCGTCTCAACAACGATCTGTCTCGGACTCGGCAAAGCTCCTCGGCCCGCATCCGGAAGCCGGTCCCACAAGTCAATCACAGACTCCACCGATCCTCGAGTCTTCATTTTGTTCAGCTGCTCCGTCACAAAACGGTGTCCGCCCTGTAAAAAAAAAAAAGGGGGAGAGAGAAAATGTCAAAAAGATTGCATTTGCATTTACATTAAAAAAAAAAAAAATTCGACAGCATAACAGCATACAATGAGCATAGCCCCATTTTTCTCGCATGAAATAAAACAATTTTCAGCAAGTCCCAACGCATTCATCAAAAAAAAAAAAGATGCATTCCTACGGAAGTAAAAACTCCGTCCCATGTTCAAAAAAAAAAATGCATACATGCATATCATCCATCTTACATGCAACGGGAGGAAAAATCCGTCCCACTTTTCAAAAAAAAATCCTAAACATACATACATCTCATATTGGCAAAATGCCCATTCTTTCCAAACAAAATGCATGCATTGCATCATCATTCATCAATATCAAAATTCAATCATCATCATCAACATGCAATATTCAAAAAAAAAAAAAAATTACAATTCTTCGAATTTTCACATACAATTTTCGGATACAAAAAAAAATGTGGCGAAAATGCCAATTCTTTTCCCAAACAAAATGCACATTTTTGGGACACTCACAAATTCATTGCAACATTGCATATCATCAATATCAATATTCAATTTCAAAAAAAAAAAAAACCAATCATAATTCTCGAATTTTCACATGCAATTTCGGATACAAAAAAAAAAAATGGCAAAAATGCCAATTCTTTTTCCCAAGCAAAATGCACATTTTGGGTTACTCATATACTCATTACAACATGCAAAGCATCAAAATCAAGATTCAAAGCCAAGAACATCAATCATTCGAATTTTCAAAAAAAAAATTCAAAAATCACCCAAAATTTTCAAACAAGAAATCAACAAAGGGATCAAAGGGTTTCAAAGTATACCGTTCGGAGATGCGGATCCGAAGCCCAATGTTGCCAAGCATCGGGATAATGCTCCTCCGTAACCGATTGCGAGAGGTTGTAATGCCTCCTCATCCGGACGAGCTCCAATCGCCTCTCCGCTATGGGACCACGTCCTTGGCCTTGAAAAGCGCCTTCCCCGTGTTCCATTGCTTGAAAAATTGAAGAAAACGGACGAATTTTGAAGCTTCTAGGGCCAAAAATGGCTGTTCTCCTCGTTTCTGTCTCCCTCTCTCTCGGCAATTCAAAAATTGGGCTGAGGAAGAAGAAGGGCGTTGGCCCCATTAATACCCCTGACTTTCCATTCACGCGCGCGGATGAGATTGTCGGGGTCAAAATGACCCTTTTGCCCTTTAAAATTTCGGGACTGCAATTCGGTCCCAAACTTGACAGAGTTAACCAAAGTCAACCAAAGTCGGCCCCTTGCCAAGAAAATTACCCCGGCGGTCAAACGTAAGACCGAGTGCCACCGAGAAAGATAACGAGATCTCGTATCTTTCATCAAAATCATCCCCGGCGAGTCAAACGTAAGACCGAGTGCCCGAGAAAGATAACGAGATCCCGTATCTTTCATCAAAATTACCCCGGCAGATCAAACGTAAGACCGAGTGCCTCGAGAAAGATAACGAGATCCGTATCTTTCATCAAAATTACCCCGGCTGATCAAAGCGTAAGACCGAGTGCCCGAGAAAGATAACGAGATCCCGTATCTTTCATCAAAATTACCCCGGCGATCAAACGTAAGACCAAGTGCCTCGAGAAAGATAACGAGATCCCGTATCTTTCATCAAAATTACCCCGGCAGTCAAACGTAAGACCGAGTGCCTCGAGAAAGATAACGAGATCCGTATCTTTCATCAAAATTACCCCGGCGATCAAACGTAAGACCGAGTGCCCCGAGAAAGATAACGAGATCCCGTATCTTTCATCAAAATCTTCCCGGTCAAACGTAAGACCGAGTGCCCGAGAAAGATAACGAGATCTCGTATCTTTCATCAAAATCATCCGGCGATAAAGCGTAAGACCGAGTGCCCGAGAAAGATAACGAGATCCGTATCTTTCATCAAAAATTACCCGGCGATCAAACGTAAGACCGAGTGCCAGAAAGATAACGAGATCCGTATCTTTCATCAAAATCATCGGCGGTCAGCGTAAGACCGATTTCCCAGAACGTCAGCCCAGGCTAACGAAATCCCAGCAAAGTTAACGGAATCCCAAAAGCCAACGAAATCTCGAGTAGTACTCGAACTACGAAAGGGCTTGATTCCCACTAGGGATACGTAGGTAGCCTATCATTAGGTCCGGCCCCTCGACCAAAACGGTCACCCTCTCCTTCGGCGGCGACGAAGTCCACCGAAAGGCCATTTCAAATTAAGGTCCGAGGCACCTAAAAGGCCATCATCATCAAGGTCCGAGGCACCTAAAACGCCATCATCATCAAGGTCCGAGGCGCCTAAAAAGCCATCTTCAAGGTTCGAGGCACCTAAACGCCATCTCCAAGGTTCGAGGCACCTAAAACGCCATCTCCAAGGTTCGAGGCACCTAAAACGCCATCTCCAAGGTCCGAGGCACCTAAACGCCATCTCGAGGTTTGAGGCACCTAAGACGCTATCACTAGGAAGCGATAAATCGCAATCATCCCCGGCAGAGACCGAAAATGGTCATTCCTATCCCCGGCGGAGCGGATAGCCATCGAGACCAAAAATGGTCATCTCTTATCCCCAGAGTTTCTTTCCGGTAACAAGTGTAGAACTCGCTCATCGGGTTCGAGGCACCTAAACGCCATCATCTCCGGGGTCAAAGACCCGAACTACGGCAGCTTGATTCCCGTTCGGGATACGTAGGTAGCCTATCGCTAGGTTCGGCCACCCGATCACTCGATCATCACGCCAAATATGGAGCCTTACTCTTATCGACGACCCCGCTTCCTTCGAAGCGCCGTCGCCGAGGGGCTCTTGTAAGTGCTCCAATTTGAGCTTGTTAGAATTTTCGTTAGAAAATTAACGAAAGTTATAACATTTCTAACAATTCCTAACTATCCTAACATTTCTAACAAAGTGAGGGTAAAATGGGCATTGTTATTTAAGGTTAAACCTTAAAAAGAATCTCAAAAAGCAAAACAAAAGAAGAAAACCAAAAATGGCAATCTTTGGAAACATAAGCTGTTTAATTTGAATTTTGAAAAGATTATTCTTCTTGTCCAAAGGCGAAGTGCATTTAATGAACGATTGCATTTGCTGGACTGTCCGCGCGGATGAGATTGTCAATTTCAGAGGGCTATAAATTGAGCCCTCAGTCACAAAAATAAGGAGGAAGAACACAATTACTTAGAACCTCACGGCGAAATATAGAGAGAAAACAGTGAGAATTCTTCAAGAATTGTCACCATTTTCTCTCCAATCTTTCCCAACTCACACTCATCCACTCACTCTCATATTCAAGCCCTAAACACTCATATACTCAAGCCAAACACTCAAGAACACAAGGAAGATTGGTAAACCCTCCTCTTCCTAACCCTAAATCTCATCCATGCATGCATCTTCAAACTACAAAATGTAGTTCTTTCATCTTTTTTTTTTAGATCTAAGAAGATCACCATGGAAGACCATCTCCATGGATGATCTTCTACAAAGATCAACATTATTTTCAAAGCTTTTCTTGCTTACTTGCAAAAATGCACTTTCAAAACCCTAAAAAACCATTTTCAAGCACTAAATCTTGATTTCAAAGGGTAAAATCCCCCTCCCCAAGCAAATGAAATGTTTAGTCCTAATGTACCCCAAGGATGGTTTGGTATAGTTGATTCACCACTAAAATGTCTAGTGATCACTAACCAAAACCTAGGGAAATGGGGACAAGCATGGATGCAAAACCCCCCTTAAAATCATATTTTCTTTCTTGAGAAGTTGCTGTCCAGTAGCAATTTTCTCAGACCTCAGTCCATGGTCTTAATTTTTGGACACAGATGAACTTGGAATTTGGTGTTGACTACAAAACACTTTTTGTAGCCAACATCCATAGCTTTCCAGACATGTTTTTATCTTATTTTTTGGGTGAGTAAAACTCCTCTTTTCAAATTTTCTTTCAGAGGCTAGTTCATCAGCTTCTGGGAATCCAGATCTCATATCTGAGGTTTCCAGAAGGTTTTGACCCCTCAAATCTTCTCCAAAATGGAAAATTCCTTCGCACAAACTTTATTTAAGGTGTCTAGAACAACTTTCATTCTCTGAGTTTATCCAGATTATGAAGTTTTAAGACCCTTGAATCCCTTTCAAAATCAAAGGTCCACTGTCTTTTTCATTCTGGCAGAAATGGCTCTAAACTTCAAAAGGTCTTTTGAGTACCAAATCTCAATCCAAAAATCTTCCAAAAAATCATGGGATCAGTTTAAAGTCTTAAAAAGATATCCCAATTTTTACTTTTCTGAGTTTCAACTTATTTTGGCCAAAACACACACACACACACACACACACAAATGATTTTCAGCTTGGAAGACTCGTTTTTACGAGGCGCGTCGGGTGCACACTAACGTCCTTCCCGACGCGTAACATGACCTCCGAACCTAAATCTCTGATCTCGGGCTTTTTTCAAAGTTTTGGCCCTCAAAATTAAAATGGCGTGGCGACTCCGTTCTTTTTTCCGGTTTTATTTGGTTTTTCAAAGAAACGCAAAAATCGAATTTTTCCCGCGAAATGGCAACATCATCACACCATGCTCCTCAATCTCTGGGTCAGCCAGCTCCCCAACTACAGACCACTGGATCCATGCAGCCTGACGGGACGAGCCAGTTCGCAGCCCCTCAGTGGAGACAAAATCAGTACGGAATGTCTTCTCATGGTTGGGGGTACCTCAGAATGCCGCAGCAAATTGGGATCCCGCCTCAGTTTGGAACCGATCAATCCGGACCTTCGCAGCAATAGTTCAAAGTGCCACAGCAACAGTTTGGAATGCCACCACAGTCTGGTCCGGGGCAACAGTCAGGAATCCCTCCTCAGAATGATGCTAGCTCAGCTGCTCCTCACACAGCCTTCACAAACCCATTTCTCACTCAGGGTTCAATGGGTTACTAAGCCTCCATCCCTGTTTCATCAGAATCACCAGGACCGCAGTACCCCCCTGTTTATACTCCCTCGCCTCAGCCAGGCATGCAGTTCAACAACCAGGGACAGCAACCCGCATTTAAGCCTCACTCTGAAAACTCGAGCTATCCGGCTACCTCAGGTCTGCCTCCACCTTCTCTGCCAATGGAAAGCCAACAGCAAGTCGCTGGGTTTTATCCCTTTTCCCAAGCTCCTACCTACACTCCCCAGGGTAGTTTTGGCCAAGGACAGGTTTTCACCTATGCCCCGGAATACGGTATCCCTTCCACCAGTGTGCCGCCAGTGGTAACTCCTCTCTCCAGCTCAGTCACTGGTTTGAACGCTATGGCTCCACCACAGGACCCTCACCTGGCCTGGTTCATGGAACAACACAAGGAGATGAAAGCACAAATTCTTTGAATTGAATTTGCTAAGAAAGCTGCCTTCCAGGCCTACGGATCTGGACTCCATTGTGCCCCTGCCTCACAAGTTTGTGATGCCTAATCTAGACCTGTTTGATGGGACTGCATGCCCGAAGACTCACCTGGATACATACACTTTGGCAATGAAAGCTAAAGGATGCACAAATCAGCAGTTGGCCGACTACTTCAGTCTCTCTTTGAAGTCAGGGGCTTTGAAATGGTTCTTCCGCTTAAAACCCGAGGCCAGGGCTACATGGGACCAGATCACTAGTGCTTTCACAGAGAAGTACAAAGCCAACTTGGAATGGGAGACAAACAGAGTTGACTTGTAGACAACAACGCAGCGCCCTGATGAGAATATTAGGGATTTTTATAAAAGGTGGAACTTGAAGCTCAGTGAAATGGCCATTCCTCCCTCTGACGAGGAGCAGTTAGACATCTTCCAGTCATGCTTGAAGCCGCATTTAAGAACTTCCCTTAGCCACTTCTCCTACTCGGACTTAAGGGCAATGGTCAATTCCGGGGCTAAATTTGAGAAGGCTCACAATCAACAGCAAGTTGTTGCACCCACTTACAGATACCGGGCTTCCTCCACCTCCAACACGGCTCCTGCCCAGCCCTATGCGGGACAGGACTGTAACAATGCCACTTCCTTTGTTCCCAAGAAGCCTGATGCATCCAGATCCCGGCTCCAAGGCTTGGGAAACCTTGGGATGCCTTTGAGTGATATCTTCAGAGGTTTGGTAAAAGAAGGTTTGCTCCGGCCTTTAGATAATTATCAACCCAGAAACCCAATGCTCCTCTGGATACTTTCAAGCATTGTGCCTTTCATCAGTACCACGGGCACCTGACAAATGATTGCGTCCCCCTGAAAAAGGCAATCCAAAGTTTGATTGAGCAAGGGAGGTTAGAGGTGCCTGAAGGGCCCAACACTATCAGTAACCAGTTCCCTAGAAATAACAACCCGAATGTCAACATGGTCGAGTTTGGTGATTCAAGCCTTGTGGGCATAATGGAATTTGGCTCGCCCCTTTGTGAGGTCGGTGAATCAGCCATCACAGGCAATGAAAATGGTTGGATTAAGCAAGAGATTGCCAAAGAAATCCTGATGGAAAGATCTGCAATAGCTCCCATCTCAAGCGTCGAAGAGTAGATGCATGGTCCAACAGCAAAGAGCGGCTAGACTAGGGGATACCTATCTTTAAAATAGTCTTTCAAGTCAACCTTCGTAGGTTCTAGTACTTCTCTTTCACCTAAGTCCTTCCTGGACATTTGTCGTTGTAGTCCATTTTGGACATAGTAGTTAAATGTCTAACTTTTATATAAGTCTTTTTTCTTTTCTTGCTAGACTCGAGACATCACTTGCACACCCACGTTACACTTAATCGAAATGGTTTTATCCTAGACGATCACTTGTGCTGCTCAACCACTAATTCTTTGAAATAATTAATATTTAAATTAATTGGAATGAGAAAATCAATTGATATCCTTCTCAAATTGGGGCTCACCAACTCCCCATCTTGCATCTCATATACTCACATCATCCTCGTCATTTCGTTGCTCGATGAATTTGCACGGATATTTTCTCATTTAAGGCTTAAGCAAGCAATGAAGACTTAATCTCAATTAGGTCATCCGGTAGGAATGGCGGTTGAAGCCTTTCACCCATAGGAAAGCCATTACCTCACCCTCACCAAACAATACCTTTCATTTCAAGATCGGCGTGTTTTGAAACCCAGTTTAGCCATCATTTTTGCTCCTTACTGAGAGAAGTCCAAGCAAGGCCAAGAAGTTAACTTCGAGAGTCGGCAATGCACAAAATATCTCGAGCCATGAAGGAAGGACAAAGATAATCCTCAATTCCTCAGGAGGCTTTCCAAGTCAAAAAAAAAAAAAAAAAAAAAAAAAAAAAAATAGAAAAAAGGTGCAATGTCGATCCTCACAATTCAGTAAAAAGTCTCCGACTCCTCAAGAAGCTCTCCAATGATCAAAAAGGAGCCCGAATCCTCGCAAGTTCGCAAAAGTTCTCGACGGCCTGGACTTCCTCTCACCATTACCTTAAATCAATCCCAAGCCATCCTCTCGCTTTTAGAGGATATTCCCATTACCATTACCCTTGCCTTTGGCCAAAGTCAAAATCTGACCTTTCATTCTTAGAGGCAATCAATCCTCATCGCCGTAGATTTCCCAAACACAACCCTGCAAGCCAACTTCTCATCTTTAGAGGTTCAGTCAGTAAAAGGCCCAGCCGACCTCTCATCTTAAGAGGTCATAATTTCCCAAATCACCCGATGGTCGATCGAAGCCCAGTAACCCAGCTGTAATTCCTATCGGATAGCAATTTCACCGTAAAATCTTTAAGATCTAAATCAAATTGATGTTTCATTGCTTGCTTAAATTGGAATCCAATCCATCTTGATTCAAAATCATCAATCAAAGATTGTGCAAATTCAAATCTGATTCATTCGATATTTCATGTGAGCATAATTCATTTCTACTCCACAAACACTTGTCGTGGATGTCTCACTGGGGCTCCGCATCCGTGTATTTCATGGACACTCTAAGGGGATATGTTATTCGAATCTCCAATCCTCAAAATCCTCAAAGGACCTCAAAATCTTGAATTTTTACATTCATTCTCTCTTCATTCGGGATAAGCCCGAACTACGGCGACCTGAGCTCCTCATAATGAGGGGAACGTAGGCAACCATAATTGGTCCGGTCGAAATCACAAACAAATCTCGAAAAAAAAATCCGGTCTCATCAAGGATCGTCCCTACACACTTTCCGAGCTTGATTCTCGATATCAGTTGGCTTTCTCCTTGCGATTAATCAAAATATTTGTTCATATCAGATTTAGGGGTTGAATAACCCGAACATTAACAAAGGGTTTTAAGCAGCCTTGTGATCATCACGAATAAAACAAGTTTTCAAGTGTCTCGACAAGTCTTCTCTCTCTCCATCATAGGGAAATAGAGCCAAACACTGTCTTTCTGTCAGCAGGGGCTTCCATACACTTTTCCACACCTTGTGATGCTTATACTCTCTCAAAAGAGTCAAACCTAAAGCGAGAGTGTCATACACAAAAATCGGGATTCACTCCCACTTTTCGAAAGATGTGCCCCTGCACGTAAACATTTCCGAGTCTTGTCCAGTGACTGGTTGACTAAGGTCTGAAAAGATGGGTGCCTTCTCGGCCACATAACGACTCTGTCTGCAATAAGACTGCTCTGAGTTTCTTCACGTTGGGGCTTTGCTAAGCGGTTCTCCCAGGTTCTCCTGTATCAGCTCTTCAAGCTGGGGCTTCTATAGTCATCTTTGGGTCCACATTGGGTTCTTCACTACGAGATAGATTCGATCTTTGTCAGATTATTTTCAGGATTGCTTTGCATTACCAATCAGATTGGGACTCTGCTAATGACAACAAGGTTATAAGATTGGGGCTTCGCCAAGTCACTTCTTCAAAATTTGGACTTTGCCTACTCAGTTCTTCAAACCGAGGCTTTGCCAAAGAAGGGATCTTTCCTCGCTTTAATAGAATCCGGGGGCTTTGTCAAGCTGGTCCTTTGGACCTGAATTTTATCAAGTCACAAGAAAGGTCTAGTCACATCAACAACTAGATTTTCAGCTTCAGAACTTGGTACATAGCAGCTTCCCGTAGCATCGGAATTTAAGATCTGGGTTTCTCCCGGCATTAGCAATTTCATCAAATCATTCTCCGAACAAGGTTTCGGCCAAGTCACAGCTCACCCAAATGAAAGAAGTTTCACTCATATTGACGTACTCTAGAGCCTGTCGGCATCAGCTTCAAATGATCAAGATTGAGAGGGAAAATTTCAACCAAGACCCGGGACCCGAATCCAATCTCATCAAAATTGAGGTCCATGTGATACTGTTCACAAAACCTCATTAACAACCGCTGTTTAAATCGCGATCGAGGACTCTCACCCCCCACTTGCTCAAAATATGTTCCGAACAGTTTCCAGACACATACATCCCAAGGCATCCCCTCTCATCACCATGCATCCCCACAAAAATCTCCCCAGGGCTCATGTAGCATGCGCAAAACTTGAATCAATAGGAACAATCCTAAGAGATTGAAGATCATAAATCATAATTTCCCTGCCAAAAGCTTAGGCTAAGTGCATCTCCAAAAGCAAGTAAATGCATCATCTCGCGAACATATGCAGTGATACTCTCATAATCATTTTGATTCTATGCATGCATCTGTCATCATGAATGTCATATATGCATCTTCCTCTCTACTAACAAATGCAGCAAACCGCCAACAAAGACCGCCCCGCGAACGGCAATCCAACAACTCTTCATCGCCATCAGCCGTAGCCTCAGTCCTTCCGGCAGCTACAGGTAAGCACAGCTCAGGTATGAAAGCATATCCCAGCCAATTACTTTTTTCGAAAGCATCGATATTTTTTCGGGCGACTTCCCTAAAATAGTCAATCTCTCGGGTGACTTCCCTAAAATAATCAAAATTCGGGCGACTTCCCTAAAATAGTCGAAATTCGGGTGACTTCCCTAAAATAGTCAATCTCTCGGGCGACTTCCCTAAAATAGTCATTCTCTCGAGCGACTTCCCTAAAATAGTCAAATTTCGGGTGACTTCAATAAAATAGTCAATCTCTCGGGTGACTTCCCTAAAATAGTCAAAATTCGGGCGACTTCCCTAAAATAGTCAAAATTCGGGTGACTTCCCTAAAATAGTCAAAATTCGGGTGACTTCCCTAAAATAGTCAATCTCTCGGGCGACTTCCCTAAAATAGTCAAAATTCGGGCGACTTCCCTAAAATAGTCAATCTCTCGGGCGACTTCCCTAAAATAGTCAAAATTCGGGCGACTTCCCTAAAATAGTCAAAATTCGGGCGACTTCCCTAAAATAGTCAATCTCTCGGGCGACTTCCCTAAAATAGTCAAAATTCGGGCGACTTCCCTAAAATAGTCAAAATTCGGGTGACTTCCCTAAAATAGTCAATCTCTCGGGTGACTTCCCTAAAATAGTCAAAATTCGGGCGACTTCCCTAAAATAGTCAAAATTCGGGTGACTTCCCTAAAATAGTCAAAATTTGGGTGACTTCTCTAAAATAGTCAATCTCTCGGGCGACTTCCCTAAAATAGTCAAAATTCGGGCGACTTCCCTAAAATAGTCAATCTCTCGGGCGACTTCCCTAAAATAGTCAAAATTCGGGCGACTTCCCTAATACAGTCAAATCCTAGGGTGACTCCCCTAAGAACAGTCGATCTTGGCTACAAAGCCCGTGGCCTCTCGTTATCGCCACCTCTTGGACGAACTACATACAGGCTTGATTCCCATCCGGGATACCTACCATAGGTCCAGCCACTTGACCAACACGGTCACCCTTTTCCCCGACAGTTCTCGAATCTTCCCTAGCGAGAACACCTTCAAATAGTCTCTCTCAGGTACAAAACCTCAGCTTAGGTTCATACTCCTGAACTAAGTCTCCACTTAGGTTCATACTCCTGAACTAAGTCTCCACTTAGGTTCATACTCCTGAACTAAGTCTCCATTTAGGTTCATGCTCCTGAACCAAACCTCAACTTAGGTTCATACTCCTGAACTAAGTCTCCACCTAGGTTCATACTCCTGAACCAAACCTCAACTTAGGTTCATACTCCTGAACTAAGTCTCCACTTAGGTTCATACTCCTGAACTAAGTCTCCACTTAGGTTCATACTCCTGAACTAAGTCTCCATTTAGGTTCATACCCCTGAACCAAACCTCAACTTAGGCTCATACTCCTGAACTAAGTCTTCCTACTCCTGGACTAAGCCCCCATTTAGGTTCATACTCCTGAACTAAACCCCAACCAAGGTTAACCCCCTTCCAAAAGAACTCAACGGCAGTAAAACGTAAGTCCGATTTTCTCCGAGAAAGATAACGGAATCCCGTCTCTTTCATCAATTTCATCAACGGCAGTAAAACGTAAGCCCGATTTCTCCAGAGAAAGATAACGAAATCCCGTTTATTTCATCATTATCATCAACGGCAGTAAAACGTAAGCCCGATTTCTCCAGAGAAAGATAACGGAATCCCGTTTCTTTCATCATTATCATCAACGGCAGTAAAACGTAAGTCCGATTTCTCCGAGAATGATAACGGAATCCCGTCTCTTTCATCAATTTCATCAACGGCAGTAAAACGTAAGCCCGATTTCTCCAGAGAAAGATAACGGAATCCCGTTTCTTTCATCATTATCATCAACAGCAGTAAAACGTAAGTTCGATTTCTCCGAGAAAGATAACGGAATCCCATTTCTTTCATCAATTTCATCAACGGCAGTAAAACGTAAGTCCGATTTCTCCAGCGAAAGTTAAGGAATCCCTCGATTCCACTCCCAGCAGCTTTCGAACTACGTAAGGGCTTGATTCACACTAGGGATACGTAGGTAGCCTATCATTAGGTCCAGCCACTCGACCAGTACGGTCAT
The DNA here is from genome assembly GCA_022495995.1 of Adenophora triphylla var. japonica. Lineage (NCBI taxonomy): Eukaryota > Viridiplantae > Streptophyta > Magnoliopsida > Asterales > Campanulaceae > Adenophora > Adenophora triphylla. The sequence goes on along the minus strand of JAFEMH010004953.1, from coordinate 62,106 downwards.
CCTTCCCTCGGCAGCAGACGTAAGACCGATCCCTTCAAATGAAGTCCACCAAAGGACTATCCTTCCCAAACCATCAAGGGAAATCATTTCAAATCAAGGTCTGAGGCACCTAAAACGCCATCTTCAAGGTCCGAGGCACCTAAAACGCCATCTTCAAGGTCTGAGGCACCTAAAACGCCATCACTGCTAGGTTGACGCCTCAAAATAGTCACTCCAGGGTCAACATCGAAAGACTCGAACTACGATCGGCTTGATTCCTCTTAAGGATACGTAGGTAGCCTATCATTAGGTTCAGCTACTCGATCACTTGATCATCCTGTCAAATATGGAGCCTTACTATTATCGACGACCCCGCTTCCTTCGAAAGCACCGTCGCTGAGGGGCTACTGTAAGTGCTCCAATTTGAGTTGTTAGTATTCTCGTTAGAAAATTAACGAAAGTCCTAACATTCCTAACATTTATAACAATTCCTAACTTTTCTAACAAAGCAAGGGTAAATTAGGGATTGCTATTTAAAGTTAAACCAAGAAAAGAATCTCAAAAAAAGGTCAAATTCCGAAATGGGAAGCTGCTGGAACAAAAACTGGTTGCTTAATTTGAAAAATATTCCTCCTGTCCAAAGCCTGCACTGCAGCAGATGAACAGTGCACGCTTCATACAGATCCGCGCGGACATCTATGTCTCTCCCAGTTGCCTATAAATTGAACCCTTCTCTCTCAGTTTACACAAGACAATTCACTCACAGAAGCTATACTCTGGCGAAAAATAGAGAGAAAACAGTGGGAATCCTTAGATTGCCACCATTTTCTCTTGAATCTTTCCCAATCTCACTCCAAACATTCTCAAATCACTCTTAAACATACACAAGCTCAAGCTTAAATCAACATTAAAGAGGAGGATTAGAGAGAAAACATAGAGGACTTAAGTGTTATCTACTTGTTTTCTCTTTGACCAACTCTATCATCAAACACTCTCTAAACACATTCAAATCTTGATACTCCTCAAGTCAAACTCCAAACCAAGGAAGATAGGTATAACCTCCCTCTCCCTACTCTAAATCTCTCTCATTCATGCATGCATCTTAAACTTTAAAGATGTAGTTTGTTCATCAACTTATTTGTTGTTCATCTTTGTTTGACCTAAAAATGTAGTCACCTTGGAATGAATTTCCATGGATGACCATTTAAAAGGTCCAAATCATCTCTTACTTTCTTAAAAGTGTTTTTTTTCCTAAAAATCATTCACTAAAAAGTGTTTTCCAAAACCTATTTTCACAACAAAAATATTTCTTTCAAAGGATAAAATTCCCCTTCCCAAGCAAATGAAATGCTTAAAGTCCTAATGTACCCTAAGGATGGCTTGATATAGTAGATCACCACTAAAATGTCTAGTGATCACTAATCAAAGCCTAAGGAAATGGGGACAAGCATGGATGCAAAACCCCTTTTAAATCATATTTTCCTTCAAGAGAATGTTGCTGTCCAGTAGCCTTTCTCTAAGACCTCTGTCCATGGTCTAATTTTTTGGACACAGAAGAACTTGGAATTTGGTGTTGACTACAAAATACTTTTTGTAGCCAACATCCGTAGAATTCCAGAAATATTTTTACTTTATTTTTTTTGTGAGTAAAATTCCCTTTTTCAAATTATTTTCCAAAGGTCAGTTTATCAGTCTCTGGAAATCCAGATTTCATATCTGAGATTTCCAGAAGGTTTTGGTCCATCAAATCATCTCCAAATGGAAAATACTTTTTCAGAAACCTTGTTTAAGGTGTTTTGAACAACTTTCATTCTCGTACTTTCCCCAAATTTTGAAGTTTTAAAGCTCTTAAATCCGTTTTAAAATCAAGTGTCTACTGCCTTTTCATTCTGGCAGAATTGGTTTCCAACTTCAAGAAATCTTTTGAGTACCAAAACTCAACCCAAAAATCATGGGACTTGTTTAATGTCTTATAAAGAGTTCCCAATTTTTATTTTTCTCAGTTTGAACTTATTTTGGCCAAAGGAACACACACACACACACACTCTCACACACACACACACAAATGGTTTTTAAGCTTGGAAGACTCGTTTTACGAGGCATTCCGGGTGAACACTAACGTTCTTCCCGGCGTGTAACGTGACCTCCGAACCCAAATCTCTAATCTCGGGCATTTTTCAAAGTTTTGTCCCTTAAAACAAAAATGGCGTGGCGACTCCGTGTTTTTCGATTGATTTTCAAAGAAGAGAAAAATCCAATCTCTCAAAAAATGGCAACATCGTTACAATATCTACGGTTAATATTGAACAGTTTGGTGATTCGGTTTATTGGTTCGATTTGGTGGTTAGGTCTCGCGGTCTCGAACCGTGGTTTGGGGGTCCAAACCGCAGACCAAATCGAACCACACAGTTTGACAACTTTTGAAACCGAATCAAACCACAATTACTTGAAAACCGAACTAAACCACATGGTTTGATTTGGTTCGATTCCGAACCGCGGTTTGAACCGAACCTCTTACACCCCTAGTTGTAATAACCCCTATATACTATGCCTAATTACAATACTAATATGACAAATTACAATTTTGTCATCAAGTCCAAACGATGTCGTTTCCTCTGTCAATTGTCTTACTCAAACAATTCATCAGGCCTTGTTTGAATTCTTGAGTACCTTGAACCACAGTATTGATATTGGTATTCATCATATGTGTGTTGGTTACATTATCTCTAACAGCCCTCCCACAAGTTGAGGGGGGGAGAATGTTTGAAACCCCAATATTGCAAAGCATGGACCAATGAGGAAATGAACCGAAGGATTTAGTAAATATATCAGCAAGCTCGAGTCGAGTAGAAACATAGGTAGGAATGAGCAAACCGGATTGCACTTTCTCCCGGACAAAGTGACAATCTAATCGATGTGTTTTATTAGAGTATGATACACTGGATTCAAATCAATGGCGATGGCAGCAGCACTATCAAAGAAAACATTAACTAGAAGAGGAATGTGAATGCCAAGATTAGCAAGGTGAGATTGCAACCACAAAATCTCATAACATGCAGTAGCAAGAGCACAATACTCAGCTTCAACTGATGATCGAGCTAAGACATTTTGTTTCTTGGAGTGTCAAGACAACAAGGATGTTCCCAAGAACATACAGAACCCAGTAACTGATTTTCGATCAATAGGATCTCCTGCTCAATCACTATCACAATAGGCCTTAAGAACAAAATCATTATGCCTTGAGAAGAAAAAACCTTGACCTGGAGTACCTTTGACATATCAAAGGACTCTATGGAGAGCTTTGAGATGAGGTTCTCATGGATCATGAACAAACTGACTAAGAACATGTGAAACAAAGGCTAGATCAGGTCTAGTAACAGTCAAATATATGAGTTTGCCAACTAGCTGCCTGTATAAAGTGGGATCAGCAAGAGAAGAACTTTGAGAAGCCAATAACTTGGTATTCGGATCAAGAGGAATATTGAGGGTTTGGCATGAAGTAAACATGCACTATCAACTAAATCCAAAGCATATTTTCTTTGATTTAGATGAATCCCTGTGCTAGATTGCAAGACCTCCAAACCAAGATAATATTTAATGAAGCCAAAATCCTTTATGTTGAATTAAGCATCTAATTAAGACTCGAGAGACTGCTCAACATGAGAGTCATTGCCGGTGACCAATATATCATCGACATACACCAAGACAACAGTAAAGGCATTATCAGACTTTAAGTGAACATAGAATAATCAGCATGAGACTGTGTATACCCCAAATGAAGAAGAGCAGTAGTAAGCTTGGCAAACCACTGTCTGGATGCCTGTTTCAAACCATATAAACTTTTTTCCAGTTTACAAACTATACCATTGCCCAAGGAATGGGAATAACCCTGTGGAAGATCCATGTAAACTTCCTCTTCTAACTCACCATGAAAAAATGCATTATTGAAATCTAATTGATAAATGGTCCAACCTTTAACTGCAACAAGAGATAACAAACATCTGACAGTAACCATTTTCACAACAGGTGCAAATGTCTCTTGATAATCAATACCTTCATTTTTTGTGTAACTCTTGGCCACTAATCTATTCTTGAATCTCTCAATGGAGCCATCAGAATGATACTTCACTTTAAAAACCCATTTACAGCCTACAGTCCTTTTGCCAGAAGGTAAAGGTACCAATGACCAAGTATTATTGGATTCCAAAACATGGCTTATACCCACCTCTGATCTTTCACAGCTTGAGCATTCTAGGTTCAGTCACACTAGCTACTGCATTAATGAAGTGAAGGGAAGAAGGAGAACAATTATGATAAGAGAGGTAATGATTGATGTCAAATTTAGAAATAGTGGACACAAGGTAGTCATTGAATTTGTAAGGAGGGTGTCTAATTCTATTACATACTCTATTGGGGACAGAAGGAAGTGGATTAGCAGTGGGTGGATGAAGGAGGAATCACAGTATGAGATGAAACATGGTCAGAAGTGGAAACATGAGTAAGTTGAGAAGAAGTGTGCACATCAAGAATAGGATTAGGATCATCAACTGGCCAAGGCAACTCATCCTGGGGTTGAGAAGAATCAGAAGAAGAAGAGAAAGGAAATCAAGACTCATGAAACACAACATGTCTTGAAACAAAAACTTGATGTGAATCAAGATTATATAGGTGTATCCCTTTTGGCCAAATGGATAACCCAAGAAGATGGACTTGATTACCCTAGGAGCAAATTTATCAGAGGCATGTGTTGAAGCAAAGCAAAGGTACCCAAAGGTTTTAATGTGATAATAAGAGGGACTAGTATTGTAAAGGAGCTCAAAAGGAGTTATAAACTTGATTGCACTAGTGGGGAGCCTATTCAAAATATAGGTAGCAGTGATAAGAGAATATCCCCAAAACTCAATTGGTAAAGAAGCTTGAAACCTTAAAGCCCTAGCAATGTTTAAGAGACTCTGGTGTTTCCTTTCAATAACCCCATTTTGTTAGGGAGTATCAACACATGAACTATAATGAAGACTACCAAGATTAGCAAGAAAGGGCCTAACATCTTGATTGAAAAATTTAGTCCCATGGTCTGTTCTGACAGATTTTATGATGGTATTGAAATGAGTGTGAACAAACTTGTAAAAAGACTTGAGAAGATCAAATTCATGACATTTACTAGGCATGAGATATGTCCAAACAATCCTAGAGAAGTCATCCACCAAAGTCAGAATGTATTTGTAACCATTTAGAGTATCAATTCTATAAGGACCCCATAGATCACAGTGTACCAGTTGAAAAGGTTCAATGGATTTAATGGAACTAATGGGAAAAGGAATTTTATGTTGCTTAATAAGAGGACAAATAGTACACTGAGATATGTTTTTAGTACAAGTATCCTTGGAATTCAAATGTTTAGACAAGACTGGAATTTTCAACCGAACATCAAGAGAACAATGCCCCAATCTCTTATGCCAAATAGCATAATTAGAAGAACTACTAACAACATTAACAAAAGGAGAAGAAACAACATTTCCATGAAGCAAATATAGTCCATTATGCAGTTCCCAGTAGCAATGACTTTCATCTGTAGTTGGTCCTGGAAAGTGTATAAGGATTTAGTGAAGGAAACATTGTAATCACTGTGGGAAAAATTTTTAGAAATAAAGAGAATATTGAAGTGAAATAATGGTACATGGAAAACATTGTGTATGGTCAGATTGGGAGTGATATGGACAGAACTAACTTTTGTAATAGTGAGATGATGGCCATTAAATACATTAGAGACAGATAATAACAAGTATGATCAGTAGACATGAATCTAAAACCCAAGTGTGTGGAGAACAGAGTGAAGCAACAAGAGATTGGTGAGTAATATTGGATAATGTCACACCTGCCATGTGTGTGGTCACTCCAGAGGACATGCTGGAAAGATGATCCTCAGGTGTGTCTTTAGCCTTGATCATTACCATAAGTTGGTTAATCTGTGATTGTAACTTCTCAAACTCAGAAGTGCTTTGCCCCTTTTGTTGTTCAGAACTATATTGCATTATCTTGGGATTACTTGGACCAGCTGTGGGGTGTTTGTCTTGACTTCTGGTAAACTTCCCTCTATTCAGAGAGTGAACAGGATGACCAATGGGGAAACCATTTAACTTTTAACATTCAGACTTTGTATGGCCTTCTTTTGAACAATAATTGCAAAAAACTCCCTTATTGAACTTTGAAAATTGAGATTTGTTTCCAGGTTGATATGATGCAGCAGCTATGTTGATTGGAATGGGACTACTGACATTATCATTAGAGATCACTGCTACCATTGAGATATTCTCAGGGACATAACCTTGTCTTATGGTCTCTTCTTGCCTAACCATAGAGTAAGCTTCTCCTACACTTGGTAAAGGCTTCATCCTCAGAATTTGACCCGTTCTATGAATAAAACTATCATGGAGGCCCATCAAAAATTGTATCAATTTCTTCCTCTATTCTCACTCTTCCTGAGCCTTAAAAGCACCACATGTGCAATTCCTACAAGTGCAAGATGTGATAGTATCTAGAGCATTACTTTCATCCCAATAACCTTTCATTTTGTGATAATAGGATTCAACAGAAGACTGTCTCTGTTCTAGACAGTGGAGGTCCTTTTCCAATTGGAAAACTTAGTGTCCATCAATGCTCGCAAAACGTTGACTGAGTTCATTCCACATAGTGGAGGCAGACATAACATAACGTAGACTGCTGCTAATTGACTCATTTACGAAATTGAATATCCACAAAAATGACCATATCATTAGCTCTAGCCCATAGATTGTAGGTTATAGAGTTTCTATCAGGTACTACAAAAGTGCCATAAACTAAACAAATTTTTTTCTTAGCAGAAAGAGCTATTTCCATTAATCTTTTTCATGTGCTATAATTGTCACTACCAGAGAGTTTAACAGAAACTAGAATCATACATGGATGATCGTTGTTGTGTAGAACAATGGATGCATATTCGAATCAAAACTAATCTCCATTGTAGAAGAGCTGGAGGAAGAACATGAACTGGAATTCGTGGTTGTAGCACCAGAAGCCATGGTAATTGATCTATGCAATCAGGAGAAATTGAATTAGAAGAAGAAAAATTGGGCAATTGTGTAGCGATGCGATTTTAATGAACACAGAGTCGCCACTTATTATTTATTTAGGAAAATCATAAGAAAAACCTTTTTGATAATTTAAAAGAGATTCGAGGGTTAAGTTATGGAATGAGAAGGTCGAGGAGCACCCATTCCACCCAATCTGGAGATTGGTCTTGCCAATTGAGTATTATCAATCAAAACAATTAATAATTAAAGAATAACAAGTAAACCCTAATTAATTTCTTAATTAGGAATGTTGGGTTGTATGCTTTGAGGTCACCTCCATAGATTGAAAGGACTCTAGGCTAACCCTTTTGATAGAATTACACTACTCTAAAACCAATTAGAGGGATTAAGAAGAAGAAAGTAAAAATATAAGGACTCTAGGCTAACCCTTTTGATAGAATTACACTACTCTAAAACTAATTAGAGGGATTAAGAAGAAGAAAGTAAAAATATAGGAGTTTACCTTGTGTTTAGGGAGTGTTTGGTTTAAACATAGTTCTAAGGTTTTCCTCGATCGAGAAATGATTTGGACGGAGTTTCGCCTTGATTCTAGGCTTGAACCTTGATGTTTCATCAATCAACAAGGTTGATGGACGAATTTGGGTGTTTTTTTAGAGTGATTTGCAGAAGTATTTCAAGGAGAGAAACCATCAAATTGTGTGTGTTGTGTCTTTCGACCGTCGTCTCAACCGTCCCCCAAAATACTGAAATTCATCAAGTATTTATAGGAGATGAATAACTTGGTCACCAAAATTAGGAGACTCAAGTGGACTAGGATTCCTCCTAGGGAAAGTTCCAGAACTCTAAGATCAGTAGAGACCCGAATTGGGTGAGAGTTTATCAAGAAAAGAGGTTGAAATCGACAAGGGAAGTGAATTTGCACATTTTGCAGAGGTTTGTCTCGCGCGGGACAACTAGTCAAATGACTATTTTGTCCTCTTCAGGTATTCCGTTAGTCAATTAGGTCCAAAACTAACAAGGTTAGTTAGAAACTTAACGAAACATGGCGAAACTAATATGCTTTCATCAAAACACAAAAGAGAGATGAAGAGTAGTGTAATCATGTAATTATTGGTTCAGAATGGGGTGTCTACAGAGCCCCTCGGCGACAAAACTTATGAAAGAAGTCATGTCATCGATAGAAATGACATCATTCTGAACATTGGGATGGTCGTGCTGCACGGCTGCCTACGTATCTCTAAGAGAGAATCAGACCAAACGTAGTTCGACTACAAAATACTAAAAAGACTGTTTTAGGTATTTTGAAAAGCATTTTTGAAAAGCCAATTTGAAAGACAAAAGGTAAGATCGTACCGAGGAATTAAGGACTTGATCCAATTCTGATGATACCCGGTTTGTTGATGAAGTTGTTGAAGTGTGCCACCCAAGGTTACTGATGTAGCTGAAGTTGTTTGAGTGTTTTCGAACCATGGATAAATTCATACTGAGGAATCAAGGACTTGACCCAATTCTGAAAATATCCGCTTTTGATGATGCACCACCCGAGATTACTTATGTTGTCGTTGTTACCGAGGTTATGGACTTTAAAGTTACTGAGGTCACAGACATTGTTGACGTTGTCGAGGTCACGGACTTTGAAGTTTGCTGAGGTCACAGACTTTGTTGATGTTGTCGAGGTCACGGACTTTGAAGTTTGCTGTGGTCGCAGACTTTATTGATGCTCCACCTGAGGTCACAAGTGTCGCTGCTGTTGCCGAGGTTATGGACTTTGTTGTCGATTGCTGCCGTTAGAGACTTTGAAGTTGTCGATGGAGGTTCTGTTGGCTCCTGTAATGTAAGGATATATGCATGCTGGTCTCGGATGGACCCAGATGATTCTTACTTTTCTGTACCTGTTAGCACATAAAGATTCCAAATAGATTTTTCAGATTTTAGTTGTTTAACTGGACTTATGCGGTGGTGCCCACGTCTTTTCGTATAAATGGCCAGTTGGTCATTTTGGTGGTGAGTTTATGGATGAGTATATGGTAAATGGACATGTAGGGACATTTATATGGATTTATATTTGAGATGGGTGAACTATATGAGTGAACTTGTGTTTGACAAGTTGGGACCAAATCAGGTTTATGCAGAATATGTTGCTAGTCAGTGAGGTTGTCTAGTGCGAGAGTATCGTACTGTTTCTTCATTGTTGTAGCATTTCGATGAGTAACCTTGTCTGAACACATCTAGGCCTGTTGCGAATCTTCATTCTTAATTTTCCCTTGAATCGTGTCTCTAAGAGATAAACGACTACAAATATGTCGACTATCGTAATGGTTTTATATCTAAGTCTCTTTCCTGTCTTAAGCCCCAAGTTGCTTGAATGTGGTAGATGACTTTTCGAACAGGCTTGTGAGTCTGCTCTCCTGATTTAAAGATGATCGAAGAAGGCTCTCCTTGTTGATTTGATGATGTTCGATGAAGAAGGTTGAAGAATAGTCTCCCTTTGTCCTTGATTTCTCTTTTTTTTTCAGTGACGCACCCTGGTTTTTGCCTAGACCGCCCTTTCGGGTTTTCAATCTAGCGGGCATCTCTTTTGCATTTTTTTTTTGAAAATAGTATGTTAACTTGAATAGAACGCAGTAGAGAAAATCTTTATTGAAGAGAGAGAAATGAGATCTCTTAGTTAGTTGAGGAGAGACGGACTCTATTATTTGGAAGGAGATCCAAGCATTGACTCTTTAGAGAAGTGTATTCTTTAATGATGAGAGTGAGAAACAAAGAGGAAAGCTCCTAATGCAGATTTGATTATTTTGAAGAGTTGGGGATTGACTGGGGGAGGAAAGGTTAAGAAGCCTCAATTTTGATGCTTGGATTTCAAGAGCGTGTATGAGAGTAGCTAACAGGAAGCTCCTAAACAGTGGCGGATCCAGGATTTTTAAACCAGGTGGGCTTGATATTCAAAAATATTGTAAACAGTAACAACCATGAAAAATAACTTCATTGATCCAAAAAAGAAGTTACATATTGTCGATGACTTAACGAGTTTTAAACATTACATACAAGCATATAAAAGAGCATAAGCTAACTAAATCTAACTCTACGAGTCCCTAAAGCCTCAAACTCTTTAATCACCTCGTCGTTGCTAATACCTGCAGCATATTCTTTCTCGATATGAAGTACCATACAATCACCAAGAAACCCATCATCCATCTTGTTTCTAAGTTTATTCTTGATAATGTTCATAGCTGAAAATGCTCTTTCGGTGGTTGCGGTAGAAACAGGAATAGTCATAACTAAACAAATCAACCTGTAAAGCATAGGAAATAATATTGGCTTCCTTGTTTCAGCTAATATTCGGCACAAGTCTGCAATAGATTCCAACTTCTCAAATTTTGGATCCTTACGCATCACTCTCTCATAAAATGGACACTCTAATTCTAGAGCATACATTTCAGTATCATCAAAGTCCCCAGGATAAAACTTCTTTGCAAGATCACATACACCATCAAGTGAAAAATTTCTAAAGTTATCACGAGGATCCAATGTTGAGCTAAGTATAAGAAGTTCTGATGTTTGGTCTGAGAATCTTCTGTCCAACTCACTCGGCTGAAGATCAAGTAGAGCATTGAATACATCAATACGGTAATGATGTTCAATCGTAATGAAATCTCTTTGTTGACAAGCGCGACCCGTACCATCCTTGTAACGAGCACTCATATCAGGCATATCAATATCATGCTTGAGACAAAAAGATTCTACATCACTTAACAAGTTTTCCCAACCTTCTTCCCTCATCTCTTGAATAAGTGATTTTGTATGTCCAACAAAATTCATTGCATCCACAAAGTCAATCGACTTTTTCTGTAATGTCTGACAAAGAACTTCAGTTGTCTTCATAACTTTGTGCATCAGAAGCAAACAAAATACAAAATCAAATGTTCTCATAGATTTAAGAACTATCTTAGCTTCTACTCGTACTTCTGAAGAGGCACTCTCAATCATATCCCAAAGTGTTTGTTTGATTGAACTAAACAGCTCAATCAAACCTCTAATAGATCGAAAATGTGAGCTCCATCGAGTAGCACCGTGTCTTTGCAATGTACGAACTTGATTAGCGCCGGAACCTGACTCAAGATGTCCACATGCTATCAAATTAGCAATTTCCTCCTTTCTAACATATTTTAATGCAGAATGTCGCTTAGCAGAAGAATCTACAAAATTCACAATTAAAGTCAAGGTTGAGGTAGTGTTAGGAACACTCACAATCTTAAAAAACCTTTCTCGGATCATACCTTGACAATCAACAAATCTCAAAATAATGGCCATTTGTTCCTTACTGGAGATGTCTACCGCTTCATCAACAAGAATACAATACTTTGAATCTCCTACTTCTTCACGTATTTTGTCCCGACTTTGTTACCAAGAATACTTAATATTTTCTTTTGAATTGTCGGACTTATATACTTGGCATTTGCAGGAGCATTCAACACAACTCTGTTAACCTCCACACTCATTCTTGAAAAAGAATTGATAACTTCCCTGAAGTATCCAGCATTCAATGAGTTCTCATATTCATCATGACCTCTGAAAGGAGCACCTTGATTAGCCAGCAATCTAACACTTTCAATTGATGCCTTAAGCCTCAACCGATTGTCTTCCACATCTTTAGTAGATTTTGAAAGAAAAGCTGCTTCAATTTGTTTGTTCGGGTTCATCAAACCATCCCATTTTTGCATTGCTTCATTATGGGGAGATTGAATACCTCCAACATGCTTTACAAATGCATTATCACTCCTCTTCCAGGCTTTAAACACATCTCTAGTAAACGGTGTATTTGTATGGTGAGAATCTTGGGTATCAAATAAGAAACAAGGGAAGCAATATGCACTATCAGACTCAATTGAATACTCAAGCCATGGATTATCTTTGAACCAAGAAAACTGAAATTTACGTTGTTGATTCCCATGTTGAGTTAAGGGATATGGACCCTCAGGTTGACATGGACCCATAGTAACATAGACCCTTCTAACATAATCACGTTCATTCACCGGATATTTCCATATAGCACATCTCTTTCCAGGATCCCTTTCAATAGCATTGACATAATCTTCTTTTTGTAAAGAAGGCTCTAAAGACACCGGTTGGACATTTGTAGTTGGGGAGGAGGCTACCATAGGCTCGGGAACATCGTGTGAACTTGTAGCTTTAAAAGTAGACTTTGAAAACCACGAATCAATAAATTTTGTTCGCTTTGATTGCGGCTTCTCACTTGTCATTTTAGCTTAACACACCTAATGATTTAGATTTTAGATCAATTATATTCAAATCATGTTATAAGAAAATAAACAAAATATAACGATCTATAACTATAATAAATAAGTAATTTATATTTGTAATAGGTACAGAATCCCCTAAATCAAAAACTAAATATCTCAAGAAATCATTTTGCTCCCTCCGTTATACTAAATGAAATTGCAAGCACAATACAGAGCTATTCAATGGAGACTGAAGGGGTTACAAAACGAAATCAATCTACCAAGCACAATACAGAGTAACAGAGTTACAGAGCTATTCAATGGTCATTTTCAAAATGAGTATTCAAGAATCAAGAGCAGTTCTGATTATGAAATGGAACAGCCAATAAAATGGGTCAAACAAATTAAGCATCAGAATCAGATGGAGGAACTTAGTTTCAAGCTTGAATCCAGTTTAAAGCAATTAAGCAAGCAAGTTACACTAACAAGCACAATACAGAGCTTTCACTCACAAGGTGTTTTCCAAGTAAAGAGAGAAAATCAGAGGAGGATTAAGCAATCAAAACCTGTAAGGGAATCCGGAATCCGGTGATGATGGTGAAATCCGGCGGTCGCCGAGGGCGGAGAAGAGAGGGAGGGGACTGCTGCGGCGGTCCAGGTCTTGCGTTGGCGTTGCGATGAAGAGAGGGAACTGCTGAGGTGAGGCTGAGTGATGAAATGAGGTTTAAACCTTTGGTATTCATTAAAACTTGCCGTGTAGTTTTGGGTATAAAAAGAAAAAAAAAATTATGTGGCGTGGGAGAGATAGCGTGTCTTTGTGGGTATAATAAAAAAAATTTTTTTTTTTTTTTTTACTAAAAATCTGGGGTGGGCTTGAGCCCTACCCACCCCTTACTTGCATCCGCCCCTGCTCCTAAACTCAACAAGAAATGCTAGTTAGCTCAAAGATCTGGAAAAGTTGTTCGACCTTTTAATGAACTGTGCATCATCTAGAAATTTCTTAAATAAGTTTGAGAAAAAAGCCAATCATTAGTATGACTTAAGGGTAAACATTTTTCTTAATACTGAATGTCTTCTTCACTTGTTGTAAGAGGATGTTGAGTAATCTTCATTTCTTTTGTTGGTATCACTTGACTCCTCTTCTTTGTGGAAGAGTCCTTCATGTATTTGAAGTTCCACCTTTGTTGTGGGGGTGATGAAAGCTTGAGAGTTTTTTTTTTTTTGTACTCTCAAAGCTTTGAATTAAGTAGCCTCACTTTTCTTGAAATGAAGGTTGACAGCAGCACCTTTGGCTTTCTTTTTTAGTTGATCTTTGACTTTCAGTAGGGGTAATGTTTAACCCTTAAGCCTTCTAATGATAACTTTCTTCTTAAACTAGTTTAGAAGTTTCTATTTTTATTTTCGATGATTTAGGGAATGGAGGATCTATTATTTTGTATGAATTTAAATGATACTCACGAGGTAGAACAACCTTAGGAAAAGTGTTTAGGAAAAGAAAATGACTTTGATTTCGGAGAAATTAAAAACATACTCGATAATTTAGATGATACAAACTAGAGGAGGTGAGAAGTACTAAAAAGACAGAACGACTCTTCGAGTTCATACTTGGAAATTTAAAACCTAATCTACTTCTATCAAGGAAAGAGGGAGAGGATAGTTGTAGCCCCAAAGTGGTAAGTGTAGATTTCTTCTCGGAGTTTCATCTTCTTCATTTATTACAAGGAAGAGGATTGGTGATGACGTTGGGACGCTCTAACCCTCCATTGTCAAAGAGGTCTTGGATGACGTCCTTCAAGTGGTGGCAAGTGTTGGTGTCATGGCCGGTGAAGTTGTGGTACTTGCAGAATAAGTGATGAGCATGATTAGGACCCATATCCCTAGGAGGACCACCTTCTCTTGGTTTGATCTTTTCATTCTTGACAAGCACATCGAAGAGTTCTTCTTGAGTGATTCCTTCAAGTTTGTCATAGTGCCTCTTTTTCTTTTCGGGAGGAGGAACAGCAGAATACTTGCCGGTGTTAGGGCGGTTGAATGCAATGGCATTGACTGAAGCATCCTTACTTGTGGTGGATTTGTTGTAGCGAAAAGTACTTTCCTTCTTTTTACTTTTTAGGAAGTCATCAATCCTAATCCCGAACTCATAAGTTCATTGAAACTAGGAAAGTAATTACCGGCGAGCTTCTCTTGAAATTCATCACGGAGGCATTGGAGGAAGATGTGGATTTTCTCTTTGAGAGTAGGTCTTTCGACAATTTTAGTAAGTTTGAGTCTCCATCTTCTAGGAAAGTCAGCAAAAGACTCCTTCGGGAACGCGGACACAGGTGGTGCATCATGTTGCTTGGTTAGTTCAAGATCCCTCCTAGTAGGGCGGTAAGTGGAGTTGTCTTCAAACTGCTTTTGAAAGACTAAACATGCAGATAACCAGTCAAGCCTTGTAGTCATAGGAAGAGATATGTACCAATCCCTTGCAGCACCCTCCAAAGTTTGAGGAAAGGATTGGGCCAAGATTGTGTTATCAACGTCCACTTGTAAGTACCCAAATCCGGATCGTCAAAATCCGTTAAAAGTTAACCGGAACCCGTTAAGTTCCCCGTTCTCGAGTCAACGAGACATCCCGGGACTGCCCCGTGCATCCCGACATCAAAGCGTACTCAACACACGTTATCACACGTAAAAGTATGGCTTTCCCCGAAAAACGTACTTTTCAGGGTCTTCCGGGATTAGATTTCCCGTTTTCGAGCGTCTCGACCTTCCGGAGGTCATAACTCCCTCATACGAACTCCGTTTTGGGCCCACCACATATCAAATCGAACGCGAGAACAAGATCTACGCATGTAACTTGTTCAAATCAGGAAATATAGCCAATTTCAGTTATAGTCCGGCCGGACTCTTTCTGCAGCTTAGAAAGACGTGTCACATTCAAGGCCAAATGACCAAAATACCCCCCAAATGCAAGAGAGGTCCGGCCGGACTCTTTCTGCAGGGCAGAAACCCATCAGGTTAAGCAAAGTAACCCACCATGCTAAGTAAAGAAAACTTACCCACCAAGTTTCTCCTCCCTCCTCCTTCATTTCCACCCTATAAATACTCCCTCCTACTCTCATTTTTAACACAAAATTCTCCTCCCTCTTCACCCCAAGCAAACAAGGCTTGTCTTTCTTTCGCTCTTCGGGGGCCCTCGTGCTACTCGTCGGCGGAATTCTCTACTCTTCGGGGGCCCTCGTGCTACTCGTCGGTAGATTCTGACCGTAGGCTAAATCGACACAAGTCGAAACGCTGCCCAAATCCCTAGGTTCCTAAGCACCAAATAAAAGGGGAAACTCTGCCCAAACACTTCCGAAACACCTTTCCGTATCCCGTATATGCCCACCGAGCCAAAGGAGCCGACCCTAGCCATAGGTAGCTCCCTCTCTCACTCTCAAAATGTAGACGCCTCCGTCTAACGGGGTCCGATACGTTTTAGCCCCTCGATCCTCTTCTCTTCCCGTAAGAGAAGTAATCACGGGTTAAAACGGCGTTCCGACCCCGTTCCGTTTACTTTTTATGTCATTTACCATTCCGGATCGATCGATCCGTTGATCGTCATTTAATTTCTGTCATTTACAAATCCGAGCCGATTGGCCTCGTTGATCGTCATTTACAAATCCGAGCCGATTGGCCTCGTTGATCGTCATTTACAAATCCGAGCCGATTGGCCTCGTTGATCGTCATTTACAATTCCGAGCCGATTGGCCTCGTTGATCGTCATTTACGATTCCGGATCGTTTGATTCCGTTGACACTGCTTTAAATACTGTCATTTACAAGTCCGACCCGTTTGGATCGTGATAGTATTTACTTTTCAAAGTCCGAGTCGCAACCCGATTCGTTGATCGCATATCATTTAATACGCATTTTTCCCGTAAAAATCGTTAACAATGTAATGCCCGGTTCAAAACCGGAGTTCGTCCGTCGAACTCTCTTTCAAAATGCGCAAAATGACGTTTGTCATTCAAACGCTCATCTTTCAAACTAAAAGCCGCCATTTGACACTCAAAATCATTTAATACGCATTTTTCCCGTAAAAATCGTTAACAATGACTTGCACAACTCAAAATCGACGTTTGCCACGCAAACGATCATTTCAAACTCAAAATCGACGTTTGCCACGCAAATGCTCATTTCAAACTCAAAATCGACGTTTGCCACGCAAACGCTCATTTCAAACTCAAAATCGACGTTTGCCACGCAAACGCTCATTTCTGTCTCAAACCGACGTTTGTCATTCAAACGCTCGTCTTTTCAAAAGTCACCTAATCAACGTTTGACATTCAAACCAAGATTAAGCTTGTCATTCAAGCCCCCCATTTCAAAAGACACACACACACACACACGATTTCGAGAAAGGTAGAAAGACTCGTCATGCGAGGCGTTTCGGGCGATCTCGTAATACTCTACCCGAAACGTAACGTGACCTCCGAACCTAACAATCTCTGGTACTAAAAAGCTTTTTACTCGTTTTTGCTGCCAATAAAAATGATCCCCATTTTCAAAGTCTTTTCCTAAGTTTTTGCTACCAATAAAAACGACACCATTTTCAATAGCCGTTTCTCAACGTTTGGGCTCAAAATACAAAAACCGCGTGGCGACTCCTCATTTTTCCTTCCCATGAAGCGAGGTCTCAGACACCAACCCTCCGCGAAAGACAACCGCTTTCGCTCGCGCGAATCCGGGTAATTTCAGTTGGCGACTCCGCTGGGGAGAAGATACTTTTTTCAAAACTACCGTTGTTTTCTAAAAAGCCTTCCGTGGGTCAAACTTTCGTTTACCCTTCCTCGTTTTCGTGTGTGTGTGTTCCTTTAAACCTCGAACGGTTTTTGCTTCAAAGGCATTACATTGTCAACTTTTCAAAATCTTACCATGTTTGTGCATTCCCATTCATGTTTGATTTTCATGCTATCTTTTGAACTGTGCATCATAAATTCTTTAAGACACATTCTGAAAAAAAATCTATGTTTTTACTCAGAAAAAAGAATTTTAGTGACCGCACATTACGCGCACTTGCTGCCTCGGAACACCGCACTTCACGTGCTCTTGCTGCCTCGGTACACTGCACACTACAACCCCTAACCCGGGATGGCCTTATCAGTTGCACCCCGATTGGTCTGCCAGACACCTTTCGGGGGCGCACGGGGTCGTCCCAAACATCCCATCCTAGCCCGTGTAAGCCATGCACTCTTTGTGTCACACTTCGTCCAAGACCCCGGTTGGTTTTTGGCTTAGTTCGTGTCATAAAGCCTAAGTGTATTTTTTTACGCCGGGCCTCGCCCCGAGTCAAGCTTGAGAGGTTGAGACCGAAGGTCGTTCCCGACCCAAAGTCTCGAGCTCTTCAGCCTTGACTTTGACGCGGAGCTCTGCCGAAAAATATACCCGAAGGTTCAATGTGACACCATGTCACCAAACCTCGCCGTATGCATCGTGCCAGCCACAACTTGGCCAACGCCAAAAGCTAAGGTCCCTCGCACAAGCGAGTCGGGAGAGGTCATGCCCAAATTTTGGCACGATCCCCGCCTTAACTTAAGGACGTTGACTTCGACCGTGGCCCGTACGTCACACACGTTGAAAGTTTGCATGATCAGCTAGCCTTAACTTCACTTTTTCATTTGTCGGTGGAACTCGCTTGCCTTATAGGACCTCGCTCAGGATTGTCCGTCCCGAGAAGATGATCTACAAATGGAAACGAGGGGCTTATAAGCGTAGTGACGAGATCTACTGATTAGAGCTCTAGGGTTAGTTGCGAAAAAGAAGACACGCTCTTTTCCAACCATTTAGGACTCTGAGAAAAATGTGTTTTCAGTAAACTTAAACAACAATTGCATGGTCCCATCTCGGGAATCTTTAAAATATTGACCCTCGCGGTCCAATTCTCAATCGCGACCTTCCGTGGTCCGATATCTCATATCTTGACCCCTCGCGGTCCTACTCTCAATCGCGACCTTCCGTGGTTTGATGTCTCGTGTCTCGACTCCTTGGTCTAATCCTCTTGACTCCTACGCGTCCTACAATCGCGACCTTGGTCCGATATCTCATATCTTGACCCCTCGCGGTCCTACTCTCAATCGCGACCTTCCGTGGTCCGATATCTCATATCTTGACCCTCGCGGTCCTACTCAATCGCGACCTTACACGTGGTCCGATATCTCATGTCTCGACCCCTCGCGGTCCAATCTCAATCGCGACCCTCTCGGTCCGATATCTCATATCTCGACCCTCGCGGTCCAATCCTCAATCGCGACCCTCTGGTCCGATATCTCATATCTCGACCCCTCGCGGTCCAATCTACCCTCAATCGCGACCTTCAGTCGTCCGATATCTCATATCTCGACCGCTCGCGGTCTAACTCTCCAATCAATCACGACCTGCAGTCACGGTCCGATTTCGGTCTCATATCGCGACCCACTCGGGCGGTCCAATCCTCAATCGCGACCTTCACGTGGTCCGATTTCAATTCTCGTAAATCGTGACCCAACCCGATTCAACCTTCAATCGCGACCTTCCGTGGTCCGATCTCAAATAACCAATCTCGACCTTCGCGGTCCGATCTCACGATCTCATTCCCGACCTTGGCGGTCCGGGATCTCAAATAGCCAATCTCAGACCTTCGCGGTCCGATCTCTCGGATCTCCAATCGTAGACCTCGCTGGTCCGATCTCCAATTCTCTCCTATCCGACCTTCGGCAGGTCCGATCTACAAAAGTTGATCTCAGTCGAGACCTTCACGGTCCGATCTTTCCACTCTCCAATCGAGACCCCTGAGTCCCGGGACTCTCGAGATTGATCTGAGCTTGCCTTCGCGGTCCGATCTTCGATCTCGATTCCCTGTCCGAGACCTTCGCGGTCCGATCATGCGATCAAAAGTGAATCCCGATATCTCGCGGTCCGATCTCCAGTCTCCAATCTCCAATCGAGACCTTCGCGTGGTCCGATCTCAAAAGTCAATAGCTAACCCGACCTTCGCGGTCCGATCTCCGATCTCCAATCTCCAATCGAGACCTTCACGGTCCGACTCATAACTACATCCCACCTTCGCGGTCCGATCTCTTGATCTCCACCGAGACCTTAGCGGTCCGAATCTCAAATCTCGCTAATCTGCGGTCCTACTCTCCGCGACCTTCGCGGTCCGATATCTCTCAATCCTATCGCGGCCCTCGCGACTTCAAATCTCTTTGATCGCCCTTTCGAGTCCGATATCTCATGATCTCGACCCCTTCTCCATCTCAATCGAGACCCTTCGTGTCCGAAATCTCAAATCGTGACCTTCGCGGTCCTCCACTCAATCGAGACCCTCACGGTCCGATTTCAAATCTCAAATCTCGACCTTCGCGGTCCAGCCTCATCACCTGGCTGATTTCAAATCTCAAATCGACCTTCGCGGTCGAGACCCCTTCGACCTTTCTCGGATCTCAAATCTCGAATCGTGTCGCGGTCCAATCTGAGTCTCCAATCGGACCTGCTCTCCGATCTCAAAAAGTGACGATGCCCGACCTTCGCGGTCCGAGGTCTCGATTTCAAATCTCAAATCCCGACCTTCGCGGTCCTCCTCAATGATCGAGCGGTCCCGATCTCAAATCTCAATCGAGACCTTTGGAGCGTCCGATCTGTAACGATCAGGACCCTCCGGTCCGATCTCCTATCTCTCAAACTTCGCGGTCCGATCTCAATCGTGACCCTCACGGATGTTCAAATCTCAAATCGACCTTCGCGTCCGATCTCAATTCTCCAAGACCTTCGGCCGAGTCAAGTCAATCGTGACCTTCACTGGCATCAACCGACCTTGCGCACCTGAGACCTTCGCAGTCCGATCTCAAAACTCAATCCTCGACCTTCGCGGTCCTTCTCTCAATCATGTCATCGATCAAAGTTTGCACCCGCGACTTTTCCGACCCATTTCGTCTGACAACCTGCATTCTGCTTCGCAGCCCGCTCCGATGGCTCTCGAATCGCGACCTCCGACTTCCACTCAGATTACAAGACAAAGGCCTATCCGATCGCCAAGTCAAACAGAAACTCGCGGAATCTCAAATGAAGATGGATCAAGCTTGAGCGGTCCCGATGTCGATCACCAATCGAGAACAAAGAGTACTAGAAAGTAGGCTACCATCCTCGAGATTTGTCAATTGTCTTTTGGTCAACCTTCGTAGGTTCTAGTACTTTTCGTTTCAATCAAGTCCGCCTGACATTGTAGGATAATCTTAAATTTTCTATAAATAAGTTTTTTCTCTTCTTGCTAGACTTCGAGACATTATTTGCACACCTACATTACAACTAATGAAATGGTTATATCCTAAATGATCACTTGCATTGCTCAACACATAATCTCTGGAAATAACTAATGTTGATTAATCGGTGTGAGACCAAGTCGACGGTGCCCTCCCCATACACTTTCCTTACCCCACAAAGGCCTCCATTAAGCCACACACATCCTAAAACATGTCTCCACCATCACCTTGACCAAGTCAACGACGGCGGCAATATCAAGGAACAACAAAGGTCACTCAACATCTGGAAGATTGACCCCATGTCGACAACAACCTCGGAGCTCGCCTTCTGCGCATCGAGAAAGTTCAAGAGCATGCCTTCGTCCTCAAGAACTTCAAAAAGAAAAAAAAAAAAGAGAGAGAGAGAGAGAAAAGTTCAAACAAGAACTTCAAAAAAAAAAAGAGAGAGAAAAGTTCAAACAAGAACTTCAAAAGAAAAAAAAGAAAAAAAAAGAGAGAGAAAAGTTCAAAGCGAGAACTTCAAAAAAAAAAAAAAAGAGTGAGGCGAAGGGCCCAAGACCGCCAATCACAAGCTTGACAGGACGGGCAAACAAAATTAAAGCTCGAAGAATGGAGGTTGTCGATAACAATGGAGCGGCCAAAAGCAAAAGGCAAAAACACATCATAAGCCCTTACGCTACATTCGAATTCTTTCTCCCCGGTGAAAGACGATCAAGTGATCAAGAAGCAATGGAATCAACGAAGAAGCCACAACCAACACCACTGGCCGAGGAATCACCTCGAGGCCCGTAGCCTCATCATCCAAACTTCCCCATCCGAACCTTTTCACCAAAGGGACCACAAATGTTCATACCCTTTTCCCATAGCCAAGCACCGTTCCGCCGAACTACGGCGACCTCGAGCTCCTTACACCGAGGAGAACCTAGGCAAACAGAACGGTCCAAAGCTAAACACATACAAATCCTACGAACCCGGTCTCATCAATGACCTTCCCCATACACGTACCTTTCTTTTCACACACACCAACTTTGATTCGCGACATCGCTGACTTTCTTCTCAGTGTTAATCAAGACATTTGTTCATATCGGGATTAATGGTTGAACAACAAACCTGAACATTAACAAAGGGTTTAAAGCAATCTTGTGATCATTATGGATAAAACATAGATGTCTCGACAGTCTTTTTCTACGATAATAGGAAAAATTAGAGCTAAACACCGCTCTTCGTCGCAAGAGCTTCCGCCACTGCTCCAAACCTCTCTGCGTCATACTCTCCAAGAAGAGTCAAAAAGCGAGTTTTGGTGCCTCATTAAACTAGGCCATCCATATAAAATCGGGATTCGTTCCCACTTCTCTAAAATACGTCCTTGCGCGTATACATTACAAGCCATTCCTCTTATACACATTGGTTGACCAATTGAAAAAAAAATCAAGGACGGTTGCCTCGTCAAAGCCACATGGAGTTCAACCTGGGATTGGGGTACGTATTCACTCTAGAATCCCCACGAGATGACTGGCGATTCCTTCAATCAAGCTTCACAAGTCACTTCGATCAAGTTTGCCACGACTTTGCCAAGAGCTTTTTCATCCCACGGGTCTACTTTGAGTTTCAGTGCGGGGCTTATCGGAAGCATCTTCCGGCATTATGGTTTTAATCGGGAATGGCTTCGATTACTTGATAGACTCAATCATAATCACCTCATGACACCTCTGGGCACGGCATGGCAAGAAGTTTTCCAAAGAAGTCTTCCTTCCTTCAAACAAAGACAAATTCCTTACCACCCCGAAGGGAAAGCGAAAATATCCCCGCCGACACCAGTTCAGGCATCGGGACATAAGAAAGTATCCGATCTCTGCAATCATGACAAGCCAACAAGCATATAATCCCTCAAGGATAAGCCAAAGTTCAACTCATCAAACCTCAAAGCAATATGGAGGCACCACCAAAACCTCCACCTCTCCAAATGTTGGAGGACCCGATCCTCACTCGGCTCAAGCGAGACTCAAAGCGAACATTTCCCTTTAGTCTCGCTCACCTCTTTCATACCCTCACAAGCTCAAGCTAGAGGAAAGTTTGGCCCGCACCATGGTCCCCATGGACGCAACCTTAAGAAGTAATCCGAGATGATCGACAAACATCATCGCTTCACCCTCATGAATTTGGACCTTCCAAAATTTGAAGCTGATCACAATGAGCCGCTCCACATCACGGTTCAGCTCGACGAGCGTCGCCTTCCTCGTGTGCTGGTAGACGGAGGTTTCGGAATGAATGTCTTGCCCGCCAAGATGATGGACCTGCTTGACATCAAGCCCACAGATTTGAAGCCTTCAGTCCACACTGTCAAGGCCCAAGACTCCACTTCCCGTACAGTTCTCGGGGTTGCTAATCTTAATATTTGGTTCGGCAAGCGGGTGATCCCCACCGAATTTCAAGTGTTGGACATTCCTATCACTTTCACAGCCATCCTGGGGCGACCCTGGCTGCATCAAATGAATGGTGTGGTATCCACCCTTCACCAATGCCTCAAGTTCATGCAAGGCAACGAGCTAACCAAAGTCTACGGCTGTAAGTACCCAAATCTGGCTCATGCCTTCCGGTTAAATTTCCCGGCAATTTCGGTAAGTTTTCCGGTAATTCCCCAGACCTTCCTAGTGTTCCGGAAACATTCCGGAACTGTTTTTAATTAAATAAAGGCTGAAGGGAATCCTTCCTAATTAAGAAACACGTTTTTCTTAATTAGGAGGGAAGGTTCTAGAATAATGCCACCTTGCATGGTTCTAGAATGCTGAGTCACAATGGATAAGCCCGCACGGCTGCATTAGCTCGCTGCCTCTGACCGCACGGCTTCATTAGCCTTATCCAGATTGCCTATAAATAGAGCCCTCCTCTACCCATTTCAAAAAAACAACAAGACACACAATAGAGATACAATACACTCACAAACACAATCAGACGTGAAGAACACCCTTGAAGGCTCAAGAAGGCGAAGAAGAAGCTCAAGAAGCCATCTCCCTCCTCCTTGAAGACCCAAGACGAACCTCTCCTCCTAGCTCCGTCCGAAGAAGCGAAGGAAACGATTGGTAACCTCGCACACCCTAACCTTGCATCCTAATTGCTCTATACTTGCTCATTGCATTCATATATCTTGCTTGGGACTTGGTAGATTAAAGATCATTTCTTTATCATTCCCCTTCCCCTTTGCATGGATTAAGACCTCATTTGTCATAAAAATGTAGTCTTTTTCATAAAGGTGCATCCTTTGCACCTAAAATCCCTATTTTCCAATAAAAATGTTATCTTTATGCATCATTTGCATATAAAGATCAAATCTTTTTCAATAAAAATGCATCTTTTGCATTCAAAAACCTTTTCTAATGCATCATTTGCATAAAAATCCTATCTTTATGCATCATTTGCAATAAAGATCCTTTCTTTAAATCAAAAAGCATCATTTGCAAACATAAAAATGTCATCTTTTCATTAAAGAGTCATTTTTCATCATGCATTTCCCCCTTTCCCCAACCTTGGAACGGACCGGTGTAAAAAGATCCTATCTTTGCATCGTTCCTTCCATTAAAGGTTCATGATTTCTTTAGGAAAAGGATAACCTTGAACCCTATATCTCCGATTATCGCTTAAGAATGAGTATGAAGTCTCTATACGAGCTCGACCGTCTTAAAGCGTAGGATTGATGGGCTAAGGACATTCCTTCCTAAAGAACCTCATCTTTGACCACAAAGAGAGTCATTCTCTCGATCACGCAAGTCCCGAGGGTCCCGAGGTTAAAATGCGATGATCACAAGTCACAAGATGAGGACGGGATCATAATCCCAAATACATAAATTCCAAGGAATCCCGAGCGACAACCAACAAATGGTTTGTACGTCCGGAAGATAACTTGGGACATTTCCCCCTTTTACTCTCAAACACATGCACACAAAGAAAGCACGCAAGCAAGCACGATTAATGAAATCTTGGGAGACTTGCTCCGGCAAGGCACTTTGGGTGAACGCCAAACGTTCTTCCCAAGGGGTAACTTAACCTCCGAACCCAAGTAAAAACCTTTTTTTCAAAGTTTTGAGGTAATCAAAATGGCGTGGCGACTCCGTTTTTCAAATAACTCGGATGTCTTCAAACTCGCGTGAATCCAAAACAAGAAATTTGGGGCACACATTCACAACGGCGACGGCGTCACCACCGAGGGGACCTACACCAACGACATTCCAGTGTTGGAGATCAAGCATGACGACGATATGGCATTAACTGGATTCACCTTGGAGACTTCCAAAATCCAAATATGCAGCGTGGACCTTCCACTATTCTGGGACAAAATCCCTCCCGCCATGAAGATGATGAAACTCATGAACTTCATCCCAGGACTGGGGCTCGGCAAAAGGTTACAAGGCTAACACCAAGTCATCAAAGTCAAGGACCACACTACAGTCCAGAGGCTCGGTTATATGCCAACACCAGCCGACATCAGGAAAAACAAGAGGCTCGCCAGCACCAAGTCAGCAGCCCGCAAAAGCAGAACCTACAAAGGCATACCCAACCTCCGACCTTACAGTTTCGACCTCACCCACTACTTCGTCAAAGGATCGACAACGGGGGTGGGGGCGCGAGGAGGCGTGATGAAGACGAGAAAGCGATTACCCATCTCTTAGAGAGATTACCCATCTTTTCGTGAGATTACCCATCTTCTAGAGAGATTATCGATCTTTTCGTGAGATTACCCATCTCTTAGAGAGATTACCCATCTTTTCGTGAGATTACCCATCTTTTCATGAGATTACCCATCTCTTAGAGAGATTACCCATCTTTTCGTGAGATTACCCATCTTTTCGTGAGATTACCCATCTCTTAGAGAGATTACCCATCTTTTCGTGAGATTACCCATCTTTTCGTGAGATTACCCATCTCTTAGAGAGATTACCCATCTTTTCATAAGATCCTCTCCCATTATCTCCTCGTGAGATCCTTTCTCGCCATCTCCTCGTGAGATTCCTTTTCGAGATTCTACATCTCGCTATCTCCTCGTGAGATTCCTTTTTGAGATGCTACATCTCGCTATCTCCCCGTGAGATTCCTTTCCGAGATTCTGCATCTCGCTATCTCCCCGTGAGATTCCTTTCCGAGATTCTGCTTCTCGCTATCTCCCCGTGAGATTCCTTCTCGAGAGTCCGCATCTCGCCATCTCCTCGTGAGATTCCTTTTCGAGATTCTACATCTCGCCATCTCCTCGTGAGATTCCTTTTCGAGATTCTACATCTCGCCATCTCCTCGTGAGTTCCTTCCCGAGATCTTGCATCTCGTTATCTCCTCGTGAGATCCTTTCTCGCTATCTCCCCGTGAGATTCCTTTTCGAGATTCTACATCTCGCTATCTCCCCGTGAGATTCCTTCTCGAGATTCCGCATCTCGCCATCTCCTCGTGAGATTCCCTCTCGAGATTCCGCATCTCGCCATCTCCTCGTGAGATTCCTTTTCGAGATTCTACATCTCGCTATCTCCTCGTGAGATTCCTTTTTGAGATGCTACATCTCGCTATCTCCCCGCGAGATTCCTTTTCGAGATTCTGCATCTCGCTATCTCCCCGTGAGATTTCTTTCCGAGATTCCGCATCTCGCCATCTCCCCGTGAGATTCCTTTCCGAGATTCCGCATCTCGCCATCTCCTCGTGAGATTCCTTTTCGAGATTCCGCATCTCGCCATCTCCCTGTGAGATTCCTTCCGAGATTCTGCATCTCGCTATCTCCCCGTGAGATTCCTTTCCGAGGGTCTGCATCTCGCCATCTCCCGTGAGATTCCTTAGAGATTACGCATCTCGGCAATCTCCCCGTGAGATTCCTTTCCGAGATCTCTGCATCTCGCTATCTCCCCGTGAGATTCCTTCCCGAGATTCCGCATCTCGCCATCTCCCCGTGAGATTTCTTTCCGAGATTCTGCATCTCGCTATCTCCCCGTGAGATTCCTTTTCGAGATCCTACATCTCGCTATCTCCTCGTGAGATTCCTTTTCGAGATCCTACATCTCGCTATCTCCCCGTGAGATTCCTTCCCGAGATTTCGCATCTCGCCATCTCCTCGTGAGACCCTTTCCTATTATTCTCCCTCATGAGATCCTCTCCCGAGATTTCACATCTCGTCATTTCCCCTACTCTTAGTAGTGGACACGTCAAACGACCCCCTCTCCAGGAGTCAAGTCCCAGTTAGTTTTCACTAACGCTCGTCTCCAGACGTTAAATTCCCTGTTAGTTTTCACTAACGCTCGTCTCCAGACGTTAAATTCTCAGTTAGTTTTTACTAACGCTCGTCTCCAGACGTTAAATTCTCAGTTAGTCCACACTAACGTTTGTCTCCAGACGTTAAATTCCCAGTTGACGTTTGACATTCAAACGCTCAATCATGTCCCCGGACATTCCAGTTACAATTCCGTCTCCAGACGTTAAATTCTCAATTGACGTTTGACACTCAAACGCTCAATCATGTCTCCGGACATTCCAGATACAATTCCGTCTCCAGACGTTATATTCCCAGTTGACGTTTGACATTCAAACGCTCACTCCTGTCTTCGGACATCAAATCACAATTCCGTCTCCTGACGTCAAAATTCCCATGGGTTTTCACCAACGTTCACTTCCTCGGCAGCCGCAATAAGCCCGAACCCCAAGGCACGAACGCCTTGCAACATTTCTCCTTCGGCAGCCGCAATAAGCCCGAGCCCCAAGGCACGAACGCCTTGCAACAATTCTCCTTCGGCAGCTGCAATAAGCCCAAACCCCAAGGCACGAACGCCTTGCAACAATTCTCCTTCGGCAGCCGCAATAAGCCCGAGCCCCAAGGCACGAACGCCTTGCAACAATTCTCCTTCGGCAGCTGCAATAAGCCCGAACCCCAAGGCACGAACGCCTTGCAACAATTCTCCTTCGGCAGCCGCAATAAGCCCGAACCCCAAGGCACGAACGCCTTGCAACAATTCTCCTTCGGCAGCCGCAATAAGCCCGAACCCCAAGGCACGAACGCCTTGCAACAATTCTCCTTCGGCAGCCGCAATAAGCCCGAACCCCAAGGCACGAACGCCTTGTAACAATTCTTCTTGGCCGCCAGTCGTAAGCCCGATCGTCCCACCTCAGCGGCCATCAAGGTAAGCCCGCACAACAATCCCACTTCAGCGGCCATCAAGGTAAGCCCGCACAACAATCCCTCTTCGGCCATCATCGTAAGCCCAAACACCATTTCCGTCGAACTCGGAACCTTCAAAACCATTTCCGTCGAACCCGGGACTTTCAAAACCATCTCTCTCGTGAGATTCACCCATCTCCCTGCGAGATCCTTCCCCGAGATTTTGCATCTCGTCATCTCCTCGTGAGATTCTTTTCTATTATTCTCCCTCGTGAGAATCAGTCATCTCCCTCGTGAGATTCACCCATCTCCCTCGTGAGAATCAGTCATCTCCCTCGTGAGATTCAGTCATCTCCCTCGTGAGATTCACCCATCTCCCTCGTGAGAATCAGTCATCTCCCTCGTGAGATTCACCCATCTCCCTCGTGAGATTCAGTCATCTCCCTCGTGAGATTCAGTCATCTCCCTCATGAGATTCAGTCATCTCCCTCGTGAGATTCACCCATCTCCTTCGTGAGAATCAGTCATCTCCCTCGTGAGATTCACCCATCTCCCTCGTGAGATTCACCCATCTCCCTCGTGAGATTCTCCCATCTCCCTCGTGAGATTCAGTCATCTCCCTCGTGAGATTCACCCATCTCCCTCGTGAGATTCAGCCCATCTCCCTCGTGAGATTCAGTCATCTCCCTCGTGAGATTCACCCATCTCCTTCGTGAGAATCAGTCATCTCCCTCGTGAGATTCACCCATCTCCCTCGTGAGATTCGCCCATCTCCCTCGTGAGATTCAGCCCATCTCCCTCGTGAGAATCAAACCATCTCCCTCGTGAGATTCACCCATCTCCCTCGTGAGATTCACCCATCTCCCTCGTGAGATTCACTCATCTCCCTCGTGAAGTTCAACCACGCCCTCGTAAGTTTCAGAAATCTTAGGTTCAGACGCCTCACAATAGTCTCCATTCAGGTTCGGATGCCTCGCAATGGTCTCACTTAGGTTCAGACGCCTCACAATAGTCTCCATTCAGGTTCGGATGCCTCGCAATGGTCTCATTTAGGTTCAGACGCCTCACAATAGTCTCCATTCAGGTTCAGATGCCTCGCAATGGTCTCACTTAGGTTCAGACGCCTCACAATAGTCTTCATTCAGGTTCGGATGCCTCGCAATGGTCTCACTTAGGTTCGACGCCTCACAATAGTCTCCATTCGGGTTCGGATGCCTCGCAATGGTCTCACTTAGGTTCAGACGCCTCACAATAGTCTCCATTCAGGTTCGGATGCCTCGCAATGGTCTCACTTAGGTTCAGACGCCTCACAATAGTCTCCATTCGAGGTTCGGATGCCTCGCAATGGTCTCACTTAGGTTCGTACGCCTCACAGTAGTCTCCATTCGGGTTCGGATGCCTCGCAATGGTCTCACTTAGGTTCGGATGCCTCGCAATGGTCCCATTTAGGTTCAGACGCCTTCAAATAGTCTCCCTCGGGTTTAGACGCCTCCAAAACAGTCTCTCTCAGGACGAACTCCTCCTAATCATTCCCCACGTGCGGCTCCTTGCACCCGTGAACTACGATCGGCTTGATTCCCGCTCGGGATACGTAGGAATCCTTTCGCTAAGGGTCCAGCCATTTGACCGCCCAGTCTCTCCATAAGGCATCCCCGATTTGGATCCTTATCTTTTCGACGACCCCACTTCCTTCGAAAGTGCCGTCGCGAGGGGCTAACTGTAAGTACCCAAATCCGGATCGTCAAAATCCGTTAAAAGTTAACCGGAACCCGTTAAGTTCCCGTTCTCGAAGTCAACGAGACATCCCGGACTACCCCGTGCATCCCGACATCAAAGCGTACTCAACACACGTTATCACACGTAAAAGTATGGCTTTCCCCGAAAAACGTACTTTTCGGGGTCTTCCGGGATTAGATTTCCCGTTTTCGAGCGTCTCGACCTTCCGGAGGTCATAACTCCCTCATACGAACTCCGTTTTGGGCCCACCACATATCAAATCGAACGCGAGAACAAGATCTACGCATGTAACTTGTTCAAATCAGGAAATATAGCCAATTTCAGTTATAGTCCGGCCGGACTCTTTCTGTGCAAACTTTAGAAAGACGTGTCACATTCAAGGCCAAATGACCAAAATACCCCCAAATGCAAGAGAGGTCCGGCCGGACTCTTCTCGCAGGCGTAAACCCATCAGGTTAAGCAAAGTAACCCACCATGCTAAGTAAAGAAAACTTACCCACCAAGTTTCTCCTCCCTCCTCCTTCATTTCCACCCTATAAATACTCCCTCCTACTCTCATTTTTAACACAAAATTCTCCTCCCTCTTCACCCCAAGCAAACAAGGCTTGTCTTTCTTCCGCTCTTCGGGGGCCCTCGTGCTACTCGTCGGCGGAATTCTCTACTCTTCGGGGGCCCTCGTGCTACTCGTCGGTAGATTCTGACCGTAGGCTAAATCGACACAAGTCGAAACGCTGCCCAAATCCCTAGGTTCCTAAGCACCAAATAAAAGGGGAAACTCTGCCCAAACACTTCCGAAACACCTTTCAAACACCTTTCCGTATCCCGTATATGCCCACCGAGCCAAAGGAGCCGACCCTAGCCATAGGTAGCTCCCTCTCTCACTCTCAAAATGTAGACGCCTCTCGCCTAATCGGGGTCCGATACGTTTTAGCCCTCGATCCTCTTCTCTTCCCGTAAGAGAAGTAATCATGGGTTAAAACGGCGTTCCGACCCGTTAGTTTACTTTTTATGTCATTTACCATTCCGGATCGATCGATCCGTTGATCGTCATTTAATTTCTGTCATTTACAAATCCGAGCCGATTGGCCTCGTTGATCGTCATTTACAAATCCAAGCCGATTGGCCTCGTTGATCGTCATTTACAAATCCGAGCCGATTGGCCTCGTTGATCGTCATTTACAATTCCGAGCCGATTGGCCTCGTTGATCGTCATTTACGATTCCGGATCGTTTGATTCCGTTGACACTGCTTTAAATACTGTCATTTACAAGTCCGACCCGTTTGGATCGTGATAGTATTTACTTTTCAAAGTCCGAGTCGCAACCCGATTCGTTGATCGCATATCATTTAATACGCATTTTTCCCGTAAAAATCGTTAACAATGTAATGCCCGGTTCAAAACCGGAGTTCGTCCGTCGAACTCTCTTTCAAAATGCGCAAAATGACGTTTGTCATTCAAACGCTCATCTTTCAAACTAAAAGCCGCCATTTGACACTCAAAATCATTTAATACGCATGTTTCCCGTAAAAATCGTTAACAATGACTTGCACAACTCAAAATCGACGTTTGCCACGCAAACGATCATTTCAAACTCAAAATCGACGTTTGCCACGCAAATGCTCATTTCAAACTCAAAATCGACGTTTGCCACGCAAACGCTCATTTCAAACTCAAAATCGACGTTTGCCACGCAAACGCTCCTTTCAAACTCAAAATCGACGTTTGCCACGCAACGCCATTTCTCGTCTCAAACCGACGTTTGTCATTCAAACACTCGTCTTTTCAAAAGTCACCTAATCAACGTTTGACATTCAAACCAAGATTAAGCTTGTCATTCAAGCCCCCATTTCAAAAGACGCACACACACACACACACACGATTTCGAGAAAGGTAGAAAGACTCGTCATGCGAGGCATTTCGGGCGATCTCGTAATACTCTACCCGAAACGTAACGTGACCTCCGAACCTAACAATCTCTGGTACTAAAAAGCTTTTTACTCGTTTTTGCTGCCAATAAAAATGATCCCCATTTTCAAAGCCTTTTCCTAAGTTTTTGCTACCAATAAAAACGACACCATTTTCAATAGCCGTTTCTCAACGTTTGGGCTCAAAATACAAAAACCGCGTGGCGACTCCTCATTTTTCCTTCCCATGAAGCGAGGTCTCAGACACCAACCCTCCGCGAAAGACAACCGCTTTCGCTCGCGCGAATCCGGGTAATTTCACCACTGGAAGTCACATTTTTTTTATTTTAATCCTAATTTTGGTCGGACGAAAAATCCGTTTTGGGGGTTTCTAACGTTCGAAATCCAAACCTAAGGACCTAGGGGTTGAAGTTATCTCAAGTAACATCGACTTTTGTGCAATAAATTTGGTGAGAAATTTTTCTCTTTAGGGGCAAATTCTAAGGGACAATCATAGGGACATTTCCGAAGGGACAAATCTGAAGCGACAATTTATTGATTTCTTTTCCATGGCTTATTGCACAAAAAACGATCTTAACAAGGGATTACAAAAACTCCAAGATCAAACCGAACGGTCACGAAGTGTCCTAAAAAGTAAATCTACATGATATGTGGCGATTGTAAGTACCCAAATCTGGCTCACAGCCACCAATCTGAGTTTTCTAGCAATTTCCCAAACTTTCATGAAGTTTAGGGGAAATTCGAGAACTTTTCATTACTTTCTGAGCAAGGAAGGACCTACCAGGAATTACAAAACTGGATAGGATCTCACTGGAAAGAAGGTTCCAAATCTGCCACCTTGCCTTGTTCTAGAAACAGGCTGAGTCGACAGAAAAAGAAGCCATGCGACCTCTTTTAGCGGAAGATGGCGCCGCGCGGCCTTATCTGTAGCCTGGCAGAAGCCTATAAATTGAGGCCTTCTCTACCCATTTTCAAGAACAGTTTTGAAGCAATAAATCTCTGCAAATATCTAAACACGAATTCTCTCTCCTAAAACCTAAGAGCCCACTCTCTCTCCTAAACCAACCTAATCCTAATCTATTCCTAATATACCTATACTCAAGAAACACCCCTAAGAAGATAGAGATCAACCAACAATTGGTAATCTCTCCTTCTCCCTACCCTAATCTACATCTATACACTTTTACCTTCTTTAATACTTGTTGATTACTTGCTATTATGAGATAAAGTTTCAATCTTTGCACTTTATTCTTGTAGATCTACTCTCACATTATATTATCTCTTTTATTACTTGTTATCATGTTGTAAAGTTTCCGTCTTTAAACTTTGGCAATGTAGATCTATCATTCCTCACTCCCCTACACAAGTGATTCAAGGGAATCCTCTCCCAAGGATGAACAAAGACTTGTTCTAGGGATGATTCACCTAAAGATGATGTGGTCCTTTTTATATTCCTAGATAAAAATGCTATCTTTGTTTACTAAATGCTCCCCCTTTGTCCCTAAATCTAGCCTTTCTATGATTGTCCACCTATTGGGGTACTAAGGACATAGGATGAGCCATAAAGATCCAATATTTGTATATAAATGTCTTAGATCTATACTTCCTTAGTATTCTCCTAGCATCCTAAGTGGGATATTAGTGTAAAGTTCCAATCTTTACACTAATTTCTCCACAAAATGCTATAAAACTTGCTCCAAGGATCACCTAAGTCAAAATAATGACTCAAAGGTGTAGGGCAAATTTAAAGATTCAATCTTTATATACTAAAAATCATAGATTTACATCTTGCTTACTATCCTTAGTATGTAAAAATGGTGGATTTAATGTAAATTTTCAATCTTTACATCTAAATCTCCATGAAAGATGTAATCTTTGTCCCCCTCTTAGAATGTCCCATCATAAAGCTTAAAGATCCAATCTTTGGTTACACCTAACCTAAGAATTCCCCAATGAAGGTTGGAGTAAGACACACCTAGGCCTTACATGACCTAAGTGGTAGATAATCCAATCAAAGGGTTGAAAAGGTTGAATGGTGATATCCGCGAGCTCTAAATGGACATGGGATCAAAATCCCGAAAATATCAAAGTTCAAGTCACCCTAGACCTAGAACCTTCCAAAAATGGTTCCTAGCTTAGGAAAAGGCTTGGCATATTCCTTTAAATATGTAAAAAATCTTCTTTCTCTTTCTTAAATCACACACACACACACACACTTGCACAAACTTTGGACCCTTTGGAAGACTTGCTTTTGCAAGGCCCCTTGGGTGAGCGCCAAATGTTCTTCCTAAGGGATAACTTAACCTCCGGATCGAGTATATTTTTCCATTTTTTCAAAGCTTTGAGGACTATCAAAATGGCGTGGCGACTCCGTTTTTCATTAATTTGGTGTTTTCCAACGATGAGGTGACTCGGCCCTCGAAATGATTTGCAAACTACCCATGCGGTATTGCATGCGTGATCGTGGGTAATTCACAGTTGGCGACTCCGCTAAGGAACGATAAATGCTTTCCAAACTCCTTTTCTCATAAGAATCTTTGGAACATTTACGAGGGTTAGCCTTCCGTCCCGGGTCTAATTTTTGTGCTTGTGATTAAATCTTTTCCTTTTTTTTATGCATTCCTTGTGCCATTTTTTTGGCTTGTATATATTCTGAACAATAACAGGTACAGTTTTGAAGCTGAAAATTGCCCAGAATCTCTGGATAAACATTTTGGAATTGCAACGGTTTGGAACCTGAAAAATTGCTGGATCAAGCCGTGCAGCCTGATCTGCCCTATACCAAGCCGCGCGGCTTTATTAGCAGTTCCACCAGGACAATTTCTTCTGGCATTAATCTGGAAACTGTGGCAACTTTGGGACTATTCTGTCCAGAATCTGGACTGGTTTTGCAGACCAGAAAATTACGTGCTTATGTGATGCACTTCCTCGTCCTAAAACATTCTTTTAAGACACATATTGAAAATCTCTATTTTAACTCAAAAAAAAAAAAGAATTTTAAGTGACCGCACACTACGCGCACTATATACTCATGTACACTTTTGCACACTACGTCTTCAACCCGGGATGGTTATTCAAATGCAGTCACGGAAGGTGTTACGACGCCCCCGGGCGCGTACGGAACCATCCCAACCTCCCCTTGGCTTAACCCGTGTCGACCACTGCACTAGTCCCTGGCACACTTTTTAAAACGTGACTTTTGGTTGGTTTTTGTCTAGACCGTGTCATACAGCCTTGTCGTATACCCTCGTAAAAGTCAAACCCAAGCCAATGCTAGAGTCAAGATTCCTCGCGCAAGCGAAGCCATGCCAAAATTTCGTTAGGCAAAATTGGCAAAATCTTGACCCCCGACATTGACTTTGACTTTGACTTGCATGGAGTATGCAACCATGCTCAATGTGACGCCGTGTCATTCGATTTTTTATGCTCGACCTATGCCTATTATACTCTTTGTATAATGCCGAAGTCAATGACTATCGCGCAAGCGAAGCTATGTCGAAATTCCGTTAAGGCTAAAGACTTGACTTTGACGGTTATGACATTGACTATAATCCGCATCGCTCGTGCATTAAAATTCCTATGATCCACTAGACCCTAGGACCATTCTACTTTTTTTGGTCGGTGGGATCCGCTTGCCCTATGGAAACCTTGTTCGAGGTTACAGGTTGAGGGGTCCATAGACGTAGTGACGGAACCCACTGATCCAGGATCCAGAGTAGTTGCGAAAAAGAAGGGCAACCTTTTCCAACCAAATAGGGCTAATCAAAAGACATTGTTTTAAGTAAACTTGAAGATTCTTAACTGCATGTTACTTGAGCCTTCAGCCTAAACACCTACCCCCGAGTCCAAACCTTGCCTATCCCTTTTCCGCAGCGAGAAAGAAGTGGGTGAGAATACTGGGTCAGCGACTTTTCACCGCGTGTAAATCTCGGTGCTCGCATGGGCAGCTTCATCGGTTTCCGCCTGCCTCTACTCAATGGTTTAGAATGGCAGATATGACAGAAAACAGTGGTGGTACGGGTAATCCGATGTCTAGAGAGGAAGAGTTATCCCTCGCCTTGGAAAATAGCGGCAAGGTTCATGAAGAGGAACAAGCCTAGCTCATTGAGGCTCTCCGCCGTCATGGGGTTCAGATAGTAGTTGAAGCAAACGGTTCCTTGGCCATGATTGAAGATGAGACTCCAGAAACAGTGACTTCAACCCCTCCATCCTACAATCAATGACCTCCTCCTATGACATATGATCCCCCACCAAGGATTACTTCCCCTCAGTTCCTCCCAGTATCTCAGGCCATCAGGGCTCCATCACCCTCAGCTCCTCAAAACAGACCAAGCTTCGTTCACTATTAACAGCGACTGAATGATACCCCAGTCTCTCAGTCTCAGCAGTATCCCCTAGGATTCACTCCTCCTCCTCCTCAGTACGGACCATCCCAGCTGACTTCAAAGCCTCAGAACCAGTCCAATGATCTCCTTAATACTTGCCCTACAACAGAAGATCTCCCATTTCCAGCCTTGCCAACAGGTCCCCACGAGGCTCCTTATTCCTTCTTTTACCCCGAAAGCTATGGATCCAATCCCTATGCCTTCGACTAGTCTTATGGAAACTAGGGACAAGGTCAAGTCTACACCTATTTCCCTCAAACAGATCCTCAGGTCATGGTGCCATCCACCAGTGTGCCACCTATCGTACTGCCTCTCAAAACTGATAACTCTACCCCGGAACCAAGAAATCCGAGAATGTTTGCTGACCCTAACATGGCCTGGCTCGTGGAGCAGGTCAAATCCATACAAGAGAAGTTTGGTGAACTAAGCACTAAGAAAGCAGTCTATCAGATCACAGATTCGAGCAAGATTGTTCCTCTTCCTCCAAAGTTCCGAATGCCTGAGATTGAGAAGTTCAATGGCACAGACTGCCCCCGAGCTCACATCGAGAGCTACCTTCTGGCTATGAGATCCAAAGACTGTACTTATAAGCAGATGGCTG
This sequence comes from Adenophora triphylla var. japonica, assembly GCA_022495995.1. Classification (NCBI taxonomy): domain Eukaryota; kingdom Viridiplantae; phylum Streptophyta; class Magnoliopsida; order Asterales; family Campanulaceae; genus Adenophora; species Adenophora triphylla. Next base: position 25,791 of record JAFEMH010004953.1, on the reverse strand, counting down.
ACCATTTCCAACTGTCATTAAAGGGTTCAACTCTCAGATGGTTCTTGCATGTAAAGCCGAGGCCCGAGCCACCTGGGACCAGATTAAGGAAGCGTTCATGGAAAAGTACAAGGCCAATTTGAACTGGGAAACTAGCAGAAATGATTTGCAGGAGACTTTGCAGCACCCAGATAAGCCGGTAGGTGAGTTTTACAAGAGATGGAATTGGAAGCTTAGTGAGATGATGACTCCATTGAATGAAGAAGAACAAATGGAAATCTTCCAGTCCTGCTTGAAGCCCCAGTTAAGGGTCCAGATTGGCAACTACTATTATCCCGATCTCCGAGCAATGGTGAATGCGGGCACCAAATTTGAAAATGCCTTCAATATGGCACCAGCAACAGGAACCGGCAACTCCTACCGGTACAGAGCACCAGCCTCAAACACTCCAGCCTGTGCCGTGAAGGGAAAAGAAACAGTGGGGGCGGTCAATTACATTCAGAATGAAAAAGTCGGACAGAGCTCAGGTCAAACCGCTGCAAAGCCAAGGCCTCGCCTCTACACCGCTGAAGACTTTGGGATGCCGTTGGAAAAAGTATTTGATGGCTTGGTAGCCGAGGGGCTTATGAGACCTCTGGAGAATTGGAAGCCCAAGAACCCTAACATTCGGTTGGATGAGTCTAAGCATTGTCGGTTCCACAGATACCATGGGCATACCACCAACGATTGCACTTATTTGAGGCACCTGATCTCCCGCCTGATTGAGGAAGGCAAGCTTGAACCGCCTCGGGGCCCCAATACAGTCAAAAACCCTCTTCCAGCCAATGACCGAGTGAATGTGATTGAGTTTGGAAATCCAGAGCAGGCAAATGTAGTCCGGCTCAGGGACCCCAAGATTATAGACATCCTAGAATTTAACGTCCCTTACGTTGAATTGCATGGGAAATGGAAGGATCTAATTGATGCCTCAGACAGGGAAGGGCAGTTTGGCCCTATAGTGGGGACCGATTTCATTAATGTCATTGAAGCAAGATCAAATTGTGGACCAACAACTTGCTGAAGATACACTTGCTGAGGAAGAAAAGGAACCCTCTCCCTACAAAGATGTGTCCTCAGATGTGCCCACATCCAAGCGTACATCCTCAAGACTGATAACCAAAAAGGGTATTCATGTATCTCTCTCCTCTTCTACTGCTTTGACCCATGTTTCCCCTAAATTCCTATCTCTAGATGCCTCTGAAAGGCATGAGCAAATTGCTAATAAGGTTTTGATTAGAGAGATGAAGAGGGACAGGGAGAGTTTCTTCAAGCTAGGTCTAGATAAATTTCTTGAAGATAGAGGGTTGTTGTTGGCTTTTGATCACCCCAATCCATTCTTTCCAAAGATTGTGTATGAATTTTATGCCAACCTGACCAAGGGTTTGAACAACCCTTCCTCCCCCATGTTCTTTACTGTGTATGTCAGAGGGAAATTCATTCCTTTTTCCCTCTCTCTTATAAATACCTTCCTAGGGTTAGAAGAGGTGGATGATGAGGTTTGTGAGATTTTAGAGGATGAACTAGTGTCCATTTTAACTCATGAAAAGCTAAATGCTTGGCCCACAAAACCAAAGGATCTAGGTAGTGATTCACTCACCTCCTTCTATTGATTTCTCCATCTCATTGTTACTGTCAATCTTTGTCCATCAAACAACAAAACCTCAGTCACTAGGGTTCATGCTGATTTGCTATATAGGTTGGGTGCCAAAAAGAGCATTAACATTGGGGAGTTCATATTTAGAAAGATCTGTGGATATTGTGAATCTCCATCCAAGAAATGATCCCTTCCTTACCCCTCCCTCATCTCTCAAATTCTAGTGGCTCAAGGGGTTAAAGTTAAAAAGGGTGAAGCTAGAGGTGAGTGAGTTTGAACTGCTCAAAGAGACCAAAACCCTCCTGGGCCCAAAACAGAGATTTGTGGATCTACCATTAGGGGCTGAGCCTGTGGATGTGAGTCAGGATGTGGCCATATCTAGCCACACATCTGCAGATTCTTTTGATGCAAACGTGGAAGTCCTTGATGCAGAAATTGTTGCAGTCGATGCCCTCTCTACTGCTCTCAATGCTCAACTGATTGCCTCCCAAACACATGCCAAGAACCTTAAGGTTTTGAAGGTGGATCTCTAGAAATGAAAGACTACACTTTCTAGTAAAAAAGGGAGAGAAGAAGAAAAGGATGAGGATGATACTGATGATGTCTTTGTTGCTGCTGCTGATGCTTCAGAATGGGGAAGTTGAGATGCTTAAACTCAGGGGGAGTTTTACTATTTGTTCTTACTGGTGAATGAAACATAAACAATATTTGCTTTTGATATTTGCTAAACAATATTTATTAGTTTTTAATTTGGTCTGTAATCTCTAAACAATTATCTGGATGTTACTTTATCATAGTTTGTTGAACTGCGAGTTTTGGTACTGACTTCTGTCTATGCAGTTTTTGTGTGGATGTGTTGACACATCTGTACATACATCCATTCAGGGGGAGATTTATAATATGAAAATCTTGATTAAATGATCTATATTAGATAAATTTTTATTTTGATCAGAAAGTCCAAAATAGGGGGAGATTGAAAGAGTGAGATTTCAGGGAATATTTACTTCCCTAATTCGATTCCAATTGGTATATTTGATAAGAGGATTTTATGACTTTCTTGCAAAGATTTATATTGTCCTATTTGGAAAAGGACATTGTTAAATATGTAAATAGCATTTATTTATATAAATATATTTAGACTAGGACTAACATACTAACAAATATCTTTCCTTGTGAGTGCCAATTTATGTTTCTTGTAGGAATTGATTGCATCAAGAAGGAAGAGTTTGATTGATTGAATATCTTCTCAAAGGTGCTTATAAATACAAGACTTCAGCAAAAAGAGAAGACACGGCTTTAGAGAATTATTTGGAAGACAATAGCTTTTGTTCTTCACGGATTCAATATTGCCTTTTAGGTTGTGAGTAATGTTGTGACTTACATTCGAACTCACATCTAGGTTTTCATTAAGTTCTTTGTTCTACTTCTGATTAGAATAGGCTCTCATTGGGAAAGGAAGAATGTTCTTAGTGTAGAAGGTGGTTAGAACTAGTTTAGTATTTTAATCTTTTTGTTTTCACTTATTCAGATTTCTTTCTGTAAATCAGATTTTAATAGTGAAAAGTTTTTTGGGCTTAAAGCCTTATTTGCGGGGTTAGAACCAGTAAACGTTTAAATTTTTGTGTTCTTTTATTTTATTTCGCTGATTATTGGTGGATGTGTGAACAGCTGTAAGTCCCATCTTTATTCACATCCGTGTTCTGTTGAGTTGACTTGAATTCTTAGCTACACGAAATTTTCAGAAACGAAAAGAGTAACTTGTTAAAAGAAGATGCATGATAATTCAAAAAAAAAAAAAATTTGAATCTTTATTTATTTCGGAGTATAATTCAAAAATATTTTTTATTTTTTTTTTGAATATTCATTTATTCTGAAGTGGAAGAGGATTTTTTTCTTTTTTCTTTTTAAGTATGACAAAGATCCTTGTCATAGTCTTCACGATGTTCCCACAATAGGCTCTAACCCATATAAAAAAAGTCCAAAATTGTGTCAATCAATAGCCTACCATGATGCCGCTTCTTTTCATGACCAATGGCAATGGGTGAAATTATTCAACATTTCCATCCAACTTAGAGCGGTCGCCCTTGATTTGCGGATCGATCTCACCTCACCTCACCTCACCTCACCTCACCTCACATTCTGATAGTTAATGCCTTGTATAATAAATAAGAGTAATATTCTCATTTGTCAATTACTTTAATCTTATAAAAATAATTTTATTTTCAAAGTTACTAGGTGTAAATCATTAAACTTTCATAAATTATCAACCAATAGGATGAAAGTCAAATCAAAAAATTCAGATGAACCAATAAATTAACAAGAAAACATATTGTTTTTTTTTTTTTTTTTTTTTACAATCTCTCAGCTATAGCCACCGAGGCAATGAGAGAAATTAAATATTAGCCATCACATGATGTATGATGTATTATTGATGTGAAGCTTGACTTTTAGTACTGAGTCAATACTTGTTGATAGACAATAAATAAGCATCATTAAGATTAGTAATAATGGAATTAAAAATAAATTGACAAAATGTTTAAACAATAAAAAATAAGACTTTTATTATAGGACAGAGAAATTACTATTCCTTCTAATAATAATTCATACTTCCTCCTCCCGCTACAAAGTTCACAGTTACTGTTTGCACGCAAATTAAAGAAAAATTTAGTGGAATAAGTGTTGTGAGTATGAAAAGTGAGGTTGGAGAGAAAAAGTGAGGTAGGAAATAGTGAATTGATTGGTGTTGTGAGTATAAAAGTAAAGTAGGAGAGAGAATTAGTGAGTGAAATAGTAAAGATTCTTTGTCATTTTAGGAAGTGTGAAGTTTGTAATGGAACGCCCAATGAGAAAAGTGTGCAGCTTGTAGCGAGGCGGAGGGAATATTTATTTATAAAAAGAATTCAAAATATCACACCCGCCTCTTATTTCGTTCTCGAATGAAAAATAACAATTTTACTATTTAATTTAATGGTAGAAATAAACTGCCATTAGTAAAGCCAAGCATCACTTGGTGAAATTTAGGGTTCAATCCCTCTACTTGCCTCCTGCCTCGGGATATCAATTAAAAAAAAAAAAACTAAACGCACCCCACATTTTAGGGGGTAACGGTACGATTTAATCGGCAATTTGGGACCAAAGTTAACAAAATCACACGATTTGATATTATTTCTAAGAAGAATTGGTTACCTTGACAAATCACATGATTTGACCTAATGATTATAATCTTTGTTCTACACCATCAAACCAAATTGAACTAAATCGTGGTGGTTCGAGAGTGAATTATCCATCAAACTTGGATCTATAAGATTTACGTTCACTTGTAAATTGTATTTAACACTCGATATGATCTAAACTACAATTTGAATCATGTCCGAATCGCAACGGGAAACATGGTAGTCTATGCCTAATATCAAAGAATGCCAAGGAAGACTGCAACCGGAAAAATAATCAATGTTCAAACATAAATATATATTCAATTTTGGTAGAATATTTTCATAGTGGAAACAAAAAGTCTATGATAATCAATGTCACGTCAATTAAAACATTATATTTCAAACTACTCTATCACTCCAAATATCAAAAGAAAGAGTCTTAGTTTAATTTTATATTTGATAAAATATTCAATCATTATAACATTTACAACAATTTGTAAAGCCATACTCCCTCCTAAGAGTCACATGTTGATTGAGACTTATTTCTTTTTTATTCGTCCGTTTCATATCAGTATAAACTGTTCAAAATGACAAAAAGTTTACATTCATTCTCTCCCACTTTACTTTTATATTCACGACCAATCAATTTACTATTACTTCACTAATTCTCTTTCCTATTTTATTTTTTACTCTCACAAACACCTCCCACGCTTCCACTGATTCTCTCCCCTATTTTTTTTTTTTTTAATTCTTGTGCTTAAATTTTTGATCTACACTCACGTGGTGATACGAAGAAATTTCACGTGGAACGTAGAAAGTGAGACATCCTGCGTGATATTTTAAGAATGAAGCTTCTTTTAGTTGAACTTGCCCCTTTTAAAGAAGCAGAATTGTTGCAGCATCATTAGTTGAAGCTAAAACAGGGTCAGTGGCACCATCTGGATCCTAGATTGCAGCTGAACAAGAAAACTCCTGCTGCAACAGTTCCAAACTCCTCTTGCATCATTGACTTCACATAGATTGCTCTAAAATTAGAAGCTCAAGCAATGTTGGGTTCAAAATGTGGGACCTGGTTCATTTTGGGCACTACAAAAATCATCACCAACCATAGAGTGCCGGTCAGAGCTGCTGACAGTCACTGTGCCGCTGGCCATCTCCCTCCTCTATTCTAGCAGATCGTAGGGTTAGAGAGAAACAGAATAAAAGACATGGTGTTTTGAGGGGATTATTGGCAGGCAGAATTTCAATAGAGGCCTGTACCCAGTATTTGTTACGAGCCTATAAACTAAACCAAACACGCAAAATAGTTTACGAGAAACCATTTAACACACAAACATCTAAAATAAACTCAAATCAAACAAGCCCTTTCTCTTTTCTTATCTTTTTTTCATTTTGGGCTAAGGGAACTGCTCTAATTCAATATCGAACATTTTCTTACCTTCAATGCAAGTCTTCTCATTCCAGTTTTCTTTCTGAAATCGCGTATGTGCAGTCGGTCTTAATGGCTTTCCAACTCCCATATCTCTTGGGAGCAATAACATCAGTTTCCAAGTCCATGCGTGAATTATCAAACACAAACCAAAATAACTTTAACCACCTGTTAAATAATGACTAGTAAAGCTATTTCCCCCTTGGCACGCTTTAAGTTTCTGCAATCCCCTTCGGTATACACCTTTTATACATGACCATATTGCCCCTCATCCTAGCTCTGCCATTTAAGTTGAGAAAATGCTTCATGAGATACAAGCTTTCTAAATACCCAATGTATTATAAATGCATGTATTATAGAAAAAAAAGTGTCAAATGCATTACTCTTGATTACCTTGGAGCCTCCCAAGGGAAATTGCTCAAAAAATCCCATATATTGGCAATTATTCTTCCACTTGCAAACGTAAGTTTGATTTCACATCAAGATTTCCGATGGGAACTGGCAGCTCCTTTTATCCACACTTTTTCATCCATCTATAATCCATCTATATCAAGATCTGAAATGCACGAAAAAATTCGGCAAATGGGCTAAAAAAAAATACCAAGATACACGAAGGCTTCAACATACATGATAACTGAAATGCACAAGGAGTACCTGGCATGGGTGAGGGTTGACGGGTATTCACATTCTGGAGGACTCGGGTACCTATGTTAAAACTAATCCAGGTGAACATCAAGAACTTTGATACAAAGAAAGAAAAGCAGAAAAGGATATAGAACAACACCTCAATCTTGAATTATGAAATACATGGTTAAAAAATAATCAAACAAAGGCGCAAATATATTATCTATCAACACAAAAACAGAAAAAAAGTAGAAAAACTTTACAAATGATCCCAAATCTTCCTAGGACAATAATAAAAATCAAACATGCAAACGGCTTGGTCAATTTGCCACCATATATATATACCCAAAGCAATCAAACCTTGATAGGCAAATTTCAAGCACCATCCAAAATGTTTATGCTTTGTAGTCACCTTAAGGGAATTACATTTGCAACCCCGTACGGAAGAATTCAAGCAATAACTTCATCAAAAGCCAATCTTTGATGCTTTCTTCGAATCCTTTCCTTCATTTATACATCTGAATAGAAGATGAAAAATACTAAGTGGACACTCATTTGGCACATAAGACGTAAGGCCAAATAGAGGATCAAGAAAATTACATACCAACTACTTGGCTTAAGAAATACGATTTAACGGTCGAATCCAGCTGCTTGATGTCCCAGGTTTGCTACCAAGGCCATGATCAATGTCTGCAGAATTATTTGACTCTTCTTGTTTATGAATATTTCGTTTGAAAGTGGGTGCCATGGAAAATGATGTAGATGGCATTTTGCCATTTGTAATGGTCTGCAACAATCAAATTAAACATCAGCTGTAGTTTGAATATCGCTACTCCCACTGAAATACAGGCAGTAAGAGAGAAAACTCAAGTAGCGAGAAGAAGATTTTACGGTCATAATTTGTTGTATTGACAAGTCGAAAACGTAAAAGCATTCTTGAAATGTTTCACAAGCCGATAGAAACCCTATATTATAGAGGTAGTGGGAATAAAGCAGAAAAACTATAATCTATCTTTAACTATCACGCACCAACTTACATGTTTCTCAACTGGGTTATCCGCAATTGGTTGGTTTGATCGAACACGGGTGTGCGCAACAGGACGGGCAAGACTACTTGATTCTCTACGTTCTGAAGCTTCAGCTAGATACGAACTATCATTACCACCTGGAAGAGAAGAGATGACCCAAAACTTATTTTTGGTCAATAACACAAGACAATTCCTCATCAATGGTAAGAACTCGAATACATGGTTAAGGCTGCATGTATAGCATCAATGGCCATTGTTGTATACTGAAAATGTTCGTTTCGGGAACATATAAACTAATAAACATGTATATATAAGGTGAAAAATAAAGAATGTACCTCGACGCTTGTCCATATGTAAATGTGTTGCCCGGGTGCTGGTCATCCCAGAGACTGGCTGTACATTCTTAGATTGTCCAGTAACCAATAAAAAGTACAAGTTAGAGAAAGTAGAGGTGTATGGACAAGGTAGAAACTAAGTTCAAAGAGTTCTTAGAAAGGTATGTGCATCAAATACTTACCGGAGATTGAGGTTGTGCTTTTGTCCTTTGTGATTGCTGGTATTTTAGAATAGTCCAGTCAAATACATAATCAAACTCATATCCTGCCAGAAGAGTAAAATGTGAATAATACTGTAAAGATCAAGTTTCCATAAATAATGGGAAAACGTATATTGTGCTGAGGTGTTTTCTTTATCATCTACATAACAGCAATAGACTAATAATGAGGTCCTCAGTTATATTTTATGTAGTTCAGTAATAAGAATACAAATCTTGAAGCAGCAAGAACATGGTTACTTGTACCTTCACGAGTAAACAAATCACGGAAAAGGCGCTTCAAGAATCCATAATCAGGCCGTTGATCAAACGTTAGAGAGTGGCAATAATGGAAGTAAGATGCAAACTCCACAGGATGAGACTTGCATAAAACCTGTTCATATAAAAGTTTCATTAGATAAAAACCAATGCAAAATGAACCACGAACGGGAAAGAGAAAAAAGAAAAGAAAAAGTTTTGATCGTTAACTGAATTCTCGCAAAATTTAAGGCAGAAATTGAAATTGCTTGCAGTTTGACAGGAATCAAGTTAATAGCATGAACCCATTTCAAATCACGTAAGAACTAACTCATTAACATACCTCAATGGGAGTTGACAACTTCTTTTCACAAATTTTGTCATACTTTTGCTTCTTTGTTGCAGCCTTTAGACCCTGCCATGGAAGACTAATGCCAGAAGTAACAAATTAGTTCAGATTAACTAGGAAAATAGGAGCCGTATCACCAGCTCAGCAAAATAACACAATATCCATGAGGTGCAAATTCAGTACTCATTAATATCTAGGCCCTACTAGTTCAATTAAAAGTGGATAAGAGATTGGTTTGTACTATGCACCTTCCTCTTAAAAAATAGAGAAAAACGTAGCCAAGAGACTCCAAATCATCCCGGCGGCTTTGCTCTGAAATCAACAAATCTTAAATTAGAATGAATTCAATTATTAACTCCAAATATCACATAAGTTAATGGATGACTCAATCATACCAATTCCCAAATGAGTATTGCAACTTGCATATCGTGCAGTCCCTGTCAAGTTTTTGTTCTCTCTGAATGCAAAAGGAAAAGAATGATCTGTATCGCAACCAGCAACAGGAGAGAGAGAGAGAGAGAGAGAGAGAGAGAGATTACCGGTAAGCAATATGACGATTGGTATTGGGGTCACGGTATCTTTTAGCAAGTCCAAAATCAATAGCATAGACCTGATAAGAATAGATTTTTTTAGATAGCATCATTAAAGCTAAGATAGACAGCCAACGAATCCAAAAGAGAACAGAAATTCTTGTATACTGAAGGCTATGCAAGAACGCTACCTGATTTGCTTTCCTGCCAAGCCCCATTAAAAAGTTATCCGGCTTGATGTCTCTATGCATAAACCCTTTAGAATGCATAAATTCTATTCTCGTAAGCTGCAATTATGAAAGGTAAGTTAGCAAACAATTGATAGCTAGTGTATCGTCAAATTACAAATGCAGATGAGGTTTATATTACCATCTGATCAGCCAACATTAGAACTGTCTTCAGCGAAAATTTCCTCCCACAGTAAACAAACAGATCTTCAAGACTGGGTCCTAGCAGGTCTATAACAAGGATGTTATCATCTCCATCAACACCACACCATTTTATGCTAGCAATACCACCTAATAGTCATCAAACTGAAACAATCAATGATCGGATCAATTGAAAATGATCAAAACTGGTGATATTAAATACTCCCTTCATCTCACAAAACGAGTCATACTCCCATTTTCGTTTGTCCCAAAATCAAAGTCGCACTTTTAAACTTTAAGCTATAATATTCTACTATTTTCATTGTTTTTCTGTTCCTTTCTGAAAACCTGATATCTCCGAAAAATTATCTTTTTTCATTTCTGAAAATATTTTCAAGGAAAAGATACATACTGAAAAATGAAATATAAGTTTGGTCTTCTAAAATACTCCCTCCGTCCCATTACAAAAGGTACAAAATGAGTTTTGCATAAAAATTAAGGAAAGTGTATAGCGGAGTAAGTGTTGTGAGTATGAAAAGTGAGATAGGAGAGAGAAAGTGGGATAGGGAATAGTAAGGGGATAGATGATGTGAGTATGAAAAGTGTGTCCCATGAATAAATAATTATTAAAAACTTTATTTTTTGGGCTTGTGCCTTTTGTAATGGAACACCAAAATGGGGATTTTATGCCTTTTGTAATGGGACGGAGGGAGTACGACTCATTTTGGAATGGAGGGAGTACATGCCCTTAACTCATGTATGCCATGCCACTGTACAATGATATGATGTACCATGACATTGAAACTAATACAACACTTACTTCCTCCCTGTAAAATGTTATACAGCTTGGCTTCATAAACCAATTGCGGATGCTTTGTCTGCCTGCTTTCCTAGAAACCAAAACGAAAAGTTAAATCATTAAACAACCCAATGCTTAACTCAATCAACAGTTAATTACAGAAACAAAGCAAAATAAGCTTTCTTTTTTTTTTTTTTCCCTAAAATCAAATCTCCATTCTTTTACCACTATAGTCTATAACTGAACTAATTTTTTTTTATTTTACTTCCCTCAGAGAGGGATTCAACAAGTTCATCTCCAAAATTAATAAACCCAAATTCTAGAAAGTACAAATAATCAAAATCAAAACACACAACACAACACAAGAATAGGAACTTCACAAAACAGAGTATACAGCAATAAATCTTACAATCTTGACAGCAACAATCTCAAAAGTATCCACATGGGTAGCTGCAAGAAATTCAAACATAACAAAAATCATCAAAACCAACAAAATCTTGATCATCAAAAATCAAGCAAAAATCTCACACACACACACACAGTAGGATGAGTAGACAGATACCAAGAAAGATTTCACCGAAGGAGCCGCTTCCGATCTTACGACCTAACTTATACTTGTCACCAACAATTCTCTCCATGAATTAAATCTTCAATCTAAATCCAAGATCTGTTCTTGATTATTTTGAGCTGAGTTGAAACGATTGAGGCGAAAGTTGCTAGGGTTTGTGATTCAGTAACGGAAAATAGAAAAATAATTAAACGGATAGGTAAAGAGAGAGAGAACGAAGGACATGGGACTTGCTCGGCACCAAATAATGCCATGTCACGGCTCTGCTGGCATAATTGATAATTGATAATTATTGACACTATTTTTTGGCCAATATAAAATACTCCCTCCGACGCACGTGAATGTGTACTAACTTTTTGGGTGTGGGAATTAAGGAAAAGTGATGTAAGAAAAAAAAAAAGTTAAATGTTGTGAGTATGAAAAATTAAATAGGAGAGATAATGAGTGGGAGGAATAATGAGGAGAGAGAATGTTGTGAGTGTAAAAGTGAAGTAGGAGAGAGAATGAGTGGGTGGAATAGTGAATATTCTTTGTCATTTTGGGAAGTTTGCATTCACGTGAAACGAACCAAAATAGAAATAAGTTTGCATTCACGTGGGACGGAGGGAGTATTATACTCAGTATTTGTTTTATAATTTTAATCCAAACTACTCCTTCCATTTCAAAGGAAAAAAAAAAAAACCTTTTTAATTTTTAATTAGGACCTAGAATAAAGATTTTAAGTTTACGAAAAGTTTAAGGAACATAAGGGTAAATTAATAACCTGAATAATTCATCATAACCAACAATTAAAAGAATAAAATTGAGTTAGGAAGATTATTAATAGGACAATGCTAAGCATATAAAATATAAAAGAAGTTTACAAAAATATTGATACAAAATAAGATGACTCTATTTTATTTGTTGCAATGGTTGTATAAATGTGATACTCTAACTAAAAACATCAATAAAATTATGATACATTGTTGTGTAACCAAATTTTATAACTTTTTTTATAACCTTAGTATTAGCTATGTTAATAAAATGTCATCGGAGTTAGCGATAAACTATGAAATTAATAACGAAGTAATAAAACATAACCCACAAAATAGAATCTCGTACTATGACTCCAACATTACTTTAACATCTATTCCCTCCGTTTCGGCCGACTTATGATTTATTTCCATTTTGGGCGTCCCACCCGACTTAGGATGGCCCAAAATGAAAACCTTAAATCACTATTCTCTCCACTCATTCTCTCTCCTACATTATTTTAATACTCACAACACCATTATAATTTACTATTCCCTCCACTCATTCTCTCTCCTATTTTTAAATTACACTCACAACATTTACCTTTTCATTTATCCCCGTTCCGGCCCAAAAAATCTTAAGTCGGCCAGTTATTTAAACAACGAATGTAGCATGTGTATTATAGATAAATAAGCATTTTTAAACAACGTACTATGCATCGTTGTTATTTCTAACGGATATAATTTTTTCTAATGAACGTTAAGTTATTCTAATGGATGGTAATAACTTAACAAACACCAAACACCACCACTTTCATTTGTGGTGGTGGGACGCGGTGGTGGCAAATAGTGGTGGGAGGAAGTGGCGAGTGGTATTGGTGCTAGATGATTGCAATAGGTGTTGGTGGGCGATGGTAGCATGTGGTGGTGGTGGTGGTGGTGGTGGTTGAAGAAGAAAAGAATAATGTTTGTTAAATATATGTGTGTGTAAGTACCCAAATCCGGATCGTCAAAATTCGTTAGAAAGTTAATCGAAATCCGTTAACTGGCCCGCTCCAGGTTAATCGGAACCCGTTAAGCTCCCCGTTGTCAAGCGAACGAGACGTCTCGGGACTGCCGCGTGCATCCCAACATTGAAGCGTACTCAACACACGTTGTTGCACGTAAAAGTTCGGCTTTCCCTGAAAAATGCACTTTTCGGAGGCGTTTCGGACATTTTTCGGCCTGTTATTTTAAAAACGGACAAAACCGGGAAATAATGGCACAAACTCCCATAACATGAGAGTCACAGGGACACGTGGCTTACATGCCACAACTCCCCCATCACCCTTCAATCAAATTCAGAGTGAAAAAACAAAAATACCCCTGGTATGCGATCTCGATCCGTAGGACTCATTTGCAGAAAATTGATTGCCCAGAAGTCCCTCGATTTTCAAAGTTTCACAAAATCCTTGGTTTTCACTCTCGGTCCGTGGGATGATCCCGATTTTCACCTATAAATACAGAGGTTGTCAAAGCCATTTGTGACAACAAAAAATCACTCCCTTTCACCAAAAACCCACGGCCTAAACTGGTTCTCCCCCTTCCCGAGCCCCGTTTTACCTCGTTTTGCGTGAAAACTTTTTATATCAATCAAATACAACCCTCGCCACCTCGAAACACCATTTCAAACACTTTTTCGTATCCCGTATACGTCCCCCGAGCCAAAGGAGCCGACCCTAGCCATAAGTAGCTCCCTCTCTCTTTAAACTCTCGTTCCGTCTCGGTTTACGCGCCAGTCGCTACAACCGTTTCGGACAACGTTGTTGAAATGTAGACGTCATCGTCCAAACGAGGCCCGATACATTTTAATCCGCGATCCTCTTCTCTTCCCGTAGGAGAAGTAATCTCGGGTTAAAACGGCGTTCCGGCCCCGTTCCGTTTACTTTTATGTCATTTACAATTTCGGATCATTTGATCCGTCGAACGTCATTTAAATTCCTTTCATTTACAAATTTCGGATCGTTTGATCCGTCGATCGTCATTTACTTTCACGCAAATTTACAATTCCGAGCCGTTTGGCTCGTCGATCGTACTTTACAATTTCGGATCGTTTGATTCCGTTGATACCTTAAATACTGTCATTTACAAAGTCCGAGCCGTTTGGATCGTGATAGTATTTACTTTTCAAAGTCTGAGTCGCAACCCGATTCGTTGATCGCATATCATTTAATATGTTTTTCCCGTAAAATCGTTAACAATGTAATGCCCGGTTCAAAACCGGAGTTCGACATTCGAACTCTCTTTCAAAATGCGCGAAATGACGTTTGGCATCCAAACGCTCATCTTCAAACTCAAAAATCCGACGTTTGACATTCAAACGCTCTTTTCTTAAAAATCAACATTTGACACTTAAGATAAACAGTTAAAATCAGCATTTGTGCCACTTTTCCTAAAACTTCCAAAATCGACGTTTGTCATTCAAACGCTCGCCTTTTCAAAAGGAATCACCTAATCAACATTTGACATTCAAATCATGATTAAGCTTGTCATTCAAGCCCCCATTTCTAAAATGCAAACACACATACACACACACGCACACGTTTTCGAGAAAGGTAGAAAGACTCGTCATACGAGGCGTTTCGGGTGATCTCAATATACTCTTCCCGAAACGTAACGTGACCTCTGAACCTAACAATCTCTGGTACTAAAAAGCTTTTTACTCGTTTTTGCTACCAATAAAAATGACCCCCCGTTTTCAAAAGCCTTTTCTTAAGTTTTTGCTACCAATAAAAACGACACCATTTTCAATCAATAGCCGTTTCTCAACGTTTGGGCTCAAAATACAAAAACCGCGTAGCGACTCATCTCCTTCCCAAAAAGCGAGGTCTCAGACACCAACCCTCCGCGAAAGACAACCGCTTTCGCTCGCGCAAAATTCGGATAATTTCAGTGTGAAACACCATTTAAACTATCAGGGTAACATTTGATACTACTTTTTTTATAAAAGAAAAACTTTATATATATATATATATATATATATATATATATATATATATATATATATATATATATATATGACTCAAGTGCATTGAGCACTTTATCAAGACACTTTTCCCTCCAAAACTCCATCATAGTCACAACATTGTCTAGAAATATTTTCTCAACAATTCAGTCAATGTTAAATAAATACAACATTAATTATGTAACTATTTTTTTAGCATAATGAGCATTTATGAATAAATAATTAAAGTCATTTAATTTAAACATTCAACATAATAAATGATTGTTACCCTTGCATTTAAAATTGTTTAATATTAAAACAATTAGAAAAAAATGCAACAAAAGTACCCAAACTATAGAGGTTGTTTGTATTTCATACTTAAACTCATTTTCGTTGCAAATATAGTACCTCATGTGTTTTTAATGCTCATTAAAGGTACCTCGTGCTAACGGCATCCACTTTTTTTTTTCGTTAAATTGACATGTGAGATACATGTGACCCAATTTTAAAGGGTAAAATGGGAAACCATATTTTTCTAAGATGAAATGAATTTTGGGGAATCAAAATGTAAAATTTAAAACTAAAAGGTGAACTAAAACTAATAAAATATCTAAAACTTAAGGGGTTAAATTAAAACAAAAAGAAAAACTAAAAACTCTTATCTTCTTCCTTCAAACCTTACCCGGTCGCCCTATCTTCCCCCCACCTCCTATGCCGCCTCCTTCTTCTCCCAACACACTTCTGTCGCCTCCATCTCTCCACTCCAAATTCTTCCATCTTAAATGAAAATGAAAATGAAAAACATTACCCACCCCTCTTCCTCTCAGATTCCTCACTCTCCAGCCTCACCCTAAAGCCCTCACCTTCACCTCACTAAAACCCCATTACCATCATCCTTCCTACCCCCTCCTTTAAATCACAAATTAAACTAATATATATATATATATATATATATATATATATATCAATTTCCCCTCTTTTAATTTCAGAACCGAAGCAAATTTCAGAGCCCTAATTGTCCGTCAATCAAACTCACTATCTACGTCGTCCATTCAATGGAAAAAGTGGCGAGACTCAACCTCCAATTGCAAAAGGAGCTCAAAAAAATATGCGTAATTATGTTTTTATTATTATCTTCAAATGAAAAAAATCAAATCATGCTATAGTTTCATCAAGACATCAAATTTATTCTGGGTTTATGATCCACTCGCAAAAACAAAGAAATATGTGCAATTATTTTTCAAATCTGAGCAAGTTTTGATCACCTTGTAGACATGTGTTTTTTTCGCCGTTCATAGTGAAGAAAGAGATAAAGGAGTAGGGTGGATCTTAAATGAAGGGATAGGTGGTGATGGGATTTAATTTATAGATTATAATTTTTGAATTAACCCCCTCTAAATTGATTTAATATATCATTTACTTTATTAATTTATACTTTACACCCTTAACAATTGTGTAAGTTTAATTTTTATTGATTTCCTAATTTGCCTTTAAAAAGTGGGTCACATGCATTGCACATGTCTATTTAACTGAAAAAATGGATGTCGTTAGCCCTAGGTACATTAAACAAGCATCCAAAACAGATGAGGTACTGTGTTTGCAACGAAAATGAGTTTAGGTATGAAATCCAAACAACCCCTATAGTTGTGGTACTTTTGTTGCATTTTTTCCAAACAATTAATATTGTGTTTTCAAAAAAAAAATTTAATCCGTACTAAACACATATACAACTAATGTTGAATCGAAATATTGCAAAATTTATTATTGAAGCATTGTACATATGTATTCTTTTATAATGCAAATGAAACTAATAGAGGGTATTAAAGTAATTCTCAATCCATAATAAATCTTCCCTGTCAAAGTAACGTTCATCTTCATCCTTCATATTCTTGCATATTAAATTGCACATTTTAATTGAGTTTAAACAAATAAGAACGATTCATTACATGCAATGACCATTGAAATGAATTTTTTTTTTCATTATGTAGTAGGACACAACCAAAGAATATGGAATTTCCATGATTGTCAATACCTACCCAAACACAAAGAGGCGTATCGTAACGATTAATACGGTAAGTTGTATCAAACACAACCACGTCACTGAAACTTGCATATGCTCGAACAGAATCACCAAAGGACCAGATTATATGCTCAAGTTTATTATTTTCATCCATGGTGTAGTCATAACAAAAATCAGCGTCTTGATCCTTCATATTCTTGCATAACTTAATGACTTCCATTGCATCATCTTCACGAGCAACATTACTTTGAGAAGAAATCAATTACGCACATCTCTATCAGTAAAAGATAAAGAACCTGGCTAAATAACTTTTTCCAGTTCAAGAATCCTAATCATGAGCTTTGTTGTGCATCCTGCTTTGGATTAAGTCATAATTCTATCTTGATCAAGGATTCCAATACTACGATATGCTGGAAGGAATCGAACTTCGTTTTCCTTTAGAAGCTCATGGTTATGAATTTCATTAAATTTAGTAATTCTCCATTGTATAACTCCATAAAAAACATCTTTAAAAATCATCATTTTGGCTGTACATTTGCATCTTGACGATTTTCGATTTCTTTGTATTTCCTTTCAGGCACCTTTTCTTTTGGTCTTGGTATTCCAGCTCGATGACATACATATTCTCTTCTATAAATCCCGAGTGGATGTTCCTCACTTCCTAATGTGTGATTGCGACGAATTGAAAATCCGTTTTTCTTAGCAAAGTTACAGTACCTCTCATAAGCCTCATCATCATTCTTAAATGTTTGTCCCACATATGGAGCTACATCAGTGTCACCATTTCCTTCCATTGCAACGTAACATTCATTACTGCGGCTCGGACAACAAGCCTTTGGCCCAATTCCAAAAAAGTCATTGATAGGCTCACTTGACATTATTTCCTAATTGAAAGTGCATAATTGATCATAAAAAGTGGAGCATAAAGTTTTATAACACTCACTTGAATACAAATATACTAAATCCCAAAAAAAAAAATTAAGAAAATATTATCCATATCAAAAACATCTGAGCATAATGAGCCAAAATAAAAGAATAAAAAACAAATTAATGAATAATGATTAATGATTAAGGCGATGCTGTGAGGTATGATGTATGATTACTTAAAAAGAAAAAGAAAAAAATGGAATAGATTGAATATTGGTTGTAATCATAAAAGGGTATAAAGTTACCTGTAACTTTCAATCTTTCGTTGCTATTATAAATTGAGAGAATTTTATATCTTCATGAATATGGCATATTGGGAAGAGAAATTAAGAGAGATTAAGAAAGATAAAGAGGCGGATCTGTAACAATGTCTAAGATTGTTTCCCTCTTTTTGTTTTTGGTTTTCCCTCCTTTTTATCCCTAATGCTACAAATATTCTATTTGCTATTGCATCCTTGCTTTATTTTTAGTTCATGTACAAGATGAAGGGGCATTTTAATCAATAAAAAATTGGTTAGTTGTTAAGATACTCCTACTATGGGTATCCTAACAAATCTCATATATATATATATATATATATATATATATATATATATGTGTATATATATATGTATATATACATATATATATATATATATATATATATATATATATACATATATATATATGTGTATATATATATGTATATATACATATATACATATATATATACATATATATGTATATATATATATGTATATATATATATATATACATATACATATACATATATACATATATATATATATATACATATATATATATACATATATATATACATATAGAATTTCCATGATTGTCAATACCTACCCAAACACCAAGAGGCATATCATAACGATTAATGCGGTAATTTGTATCAAACACAACCACGTCACCGAAGCTTGCATATACTCGAACAGAATCACCAAAGGACCAGATTATGTGCTCAAGTTTATTATTTTCATCCATGGTGTAGTCATAACAAAAATCAGCGTCTTGATCCTTCATATTCTTGCATAACTTAATGACTTCCATTGCATCATCATCACGAGCAACGTTACTTTGAGAATAAATCAAACTACGCACATCTCTATCAGTAAAAGATAAAGAACCTGGCTCAATACAAAAGATAAAGAACCTGGCTCAATACCTTTTTCCAATTCAAGAATCCTAATCATGAGCTTTGTTGTGCATCGTGCTTTAGATAAAGTCATAATTCTATCTTGATCAAGGATTCCAATACTACGATATGCTGGAAGGAATCGAACTTCGTTTTCCTTTAGAAGCTCATGATTATGAATGTCATTAAATTCAGTAATTCTCCATTGTATAACTCCATAAAAAACTGTTGGTGTAGTGCCCTAGGCGTTTAGTTATGTTTGACTTATAATCTAAATCGCAATGTAATCGTCTTTATCATTTATTGTAGAGAAAGTTTATTTGGTTCATTATATGTTTACATGTTTATTATATTGAACTGCGTCCCTAGTTATTATGAATAACTAGTATAAGTTGGTAGTGGATAATCATGGAGATGATTATATGCATGTGATGCACATTGAACTTATGGATACTTGCTAGAGAACAAGTATTGGACATGACCTATCGATGAGATTTATGACATGGTCTATAGTCATATATGTCGTGAACAAATCTCATGATAGTCGTGTTATTGAATCCTTTGAACCTGAGATTATCATCGTCTTCCACACGATGAACATTGTGTTTGATATAGTCTAACACTATCTTTAATCGAATAGCAATAAGGGCTATGTTGGCACGATTGGATTTATGTAAGGAAGAATGATAAGTCAAGATGGGATTTGTCCCTCTCGTTGAGAGAGATGTTTGCTTGAGCCCCTCGATGAATAATGTTGATGAAATGTGTGGCCACACTCAAGTGATTTGATAGAGATCAAATGCATTTGGATTATCAACATATTCGGAATCGAGAAAGCATTGAATATGTGAGTTGACATGGACCATGACTCCTGTTCAATTGGACATCATGAACAAAGGGATTGTGACATTTGATTATCAAGGAATCAAGCTTTGATGTTATATTTAATTGGGTGAACATAATGACTTGCTAGAAGTCACTTATGTCTTGTGAGGTTGATGTTTCAACTCACTACCAAAATAAAATATAATTCCTAAAGGGTCACACACAAAAAGAACGGATTGAAAATGGCTAAAAGAGTGAAATCTGGGGTCAGGGGACGACTCATCCTCAGTTGGCCCAATTCGTCCCTTGTGAAGGGACGACTGTATCAGAGAGCGTGCAATAGGGGACGACTCGTGTCCCTGGGGACGACTCATCCTGGCGGTGCTGGAAACTCGTTTTGGCTTGAAAAAAGGACTCTTTTCCCTAAAGGTTAGGGATTTATAACAAGTATAAATAGAACCCTTTTGTCCCAGCCATAGGTGACGAAAATTAGAGTTTTTGAAACACTAATTGGTTGATTTTGATTACTAATCAAAGATCAAATTCCATAGATTCATTCTACCAAACAACCATTGATTATTGAAAAACGTTTCAATAATCGGTGATCATCTAGCAATCAAACAAGAAGTATTCTTGGTTCGTTCGCATGTGGATTACCGATAGAGGGTGATTACTTTATCACCAAAAGCTTGATGACTTCAATCGTTGATTTATCACAAAGTTTAGAACAAGGAGAAGATCAAAAAACCTTCATCAACAATTTTTGAGATTCGCTTTGAGGATCCGTTTTTCGAACAAACAAATCGCATTAAGGTATGCAAATTCTATTTCATGTTTCTAATCTCTTCATGCTAGACGGATTCAAGGTCTAGGGTTTTGTTGTTTTTCAAAGTTCTTCCGCTGCGTTTGTAACCCCAAAACCCAATAGTGGTATCAGAGCCCTGTCTTGCCATGATTAGGATTGAAATTGGCATGCTAGATTTAATTGGATTAATTGCTATCCATGCTATATGAAATAGATCTAGATTTTTTGTGTTTTGTTTTTGTGAAAAACAAGTATATGAGATATGCCATGGTCATGATTTATGATGGATTAATATGATTAGTTTATCACATTGGTTGTTGATCTATTTAATATGATTAAAGTAGATTCGTAATTTCTCAAAATTGGATCAAAGTGTTTGTATGAAATTTTGTGAAGCCCTATGTTCATGATTATGTACACATAAAATTTATGTTACAACCATGCGATGTTTGTTATTATGTGTAAAAACTTCTAAATATTTAAGTTTTATGCCATTCCTTGATTAGAACACTTGTGAAATTTTAGGATATTTTGATGTAGTTTTGACTCAGTTGGGTGCATCATTATATCTTAAATTGTGATCAGGATGAGATAATGGTTGATGTAGTTTTGACTCAGTTATGTGCATCGTTCCATGTCTCATGCGTTTGAAAAAGGTTTTGACTTAATTGGTGCTTTCAAATGAGATTTGACCCAAGGCATAGATAAGATTTAAAACATGTTTTTGACATATGATGTCTAAGAAATCTCATAAAAGATCTAAGAGTCATATAGAGATATGATTGATATTTCTACCTAAATAGCTTGATTTTGGGCATTGACTCAGTTAAACCAAAATCAAGTGAAATATGGATCTTAGCCTACTATGATTATATGATACATGTTTGTATTTGAAGGTGCATAATTTAGTGGGAGTATTTATGAAATACATTATTTGCTCTTAGATGATAAATGTATTGATACTTATGTGTTTCATTGTTTGCATATTTTATTGTAGTAATGGCAACTCACAATAATAAGCCCCTGTCACTGCGATCCGTCCTTGAGAAGGACAAGCTCGAAGAGAACGGTACAAACTATTCTGATTGGATCAGAAGCCTAAGAATTGTTATAAGGCAATAGAAGAAAATGTACGTTCTTGACGAACCCGTTCCACCTCACCTGCTGCCAATGCTTTAAGGGCAGATAAGGATGCTCACAAGAAACATGTTGATGATTCTAATGGTGTGACATACCTTATGCTTGCCACCATGTCTAAGGCCCTTCAGAAGGACCTTGAGTACATGGAAGCTGCTTTTGATCTTGCTGAACGCTTAAAGGAAATGTTCCAAGTGCAAGCAAGACAAGAGAGGTATGATGTGGTTAAAGCCCTAACTGCATGCAAGATGCAAGAGGGGCAGTCGGTTGGTGCTCATGTCCTTAAGATGAAGGGTCACATTGAGCATCTCGAAAGGCTTGAAAATTCGATGAGTTTGGAATTCGCCACGGATTTGATGTTGAATTCATTGCCTGAAAGTTATGGTCATTTTATAATGCACTATCACATGAGTGGCATGGATAAGAATCTCTCGGAATTGCATGCGATGCTTAAGACCGCAGAGAAGAACATCAAGAAGCCCGGAACGACAAACGTGTTAATGGTTAACAAAGGAAAAGGGTTCAAGAAAGATTGCAAAGGTAAAGCAAGTGTTCCTAAACCTAAGGCAAAAGTTGCCGTTGCCGAAGAGGCTCCCAAAGTGTCTCAAAAGGATGCGGTTTGCTACCATTGCCAAGAGGTTGGTCATTGGAAGCGCAACTGTAAGGCTTATAAGGAAGGCCTAAAGGCGAAGAAGGGCAATATGATTGCTTCTGATTCAGGTATCTATATGATAGATATTTTCCTTTCTATTTCTAGTTCATAGGTATTGGATATCGGATATGGATTTCACATTTGTTTAAATGTGCAGGGACTAAGGAATAGGAAGCTACTCAAACAAGGTGAAGTTGACCTACGTGTGGGGAATGGAGCAAGAGTTGCTGCATTAGCCGTAGGGACATATGATGTAACTTTACCTAGTGGCTTAGTACTTGTTTTGAACAATTGTTACTATGTTCCAGATTTGAGTAGGAATATTATTTCAGTTTCTTGTTTGGATAATGAAGGGTATAATTTTCTTATTGCGAATAAGAAGTTTTATATTTATTTAAATGATATGCTTTATAGTATTGCAAGTTCATTTAATGGCCTATATGTTCTTGATGTTGATGAGAAACAATATAATGTTGAAAATGTTTATCATGTGGACAAGAAGTCTAAACCGAATGACGTGAACAACACGTTCATGTAGCATTGCCGGCTTGGTCATATAAACGAGAAACGCATCTCTAAATTCCATAAGGATGGTATGTTATACTCACATGATTATGAATCATATGAGATATGCGAATCTTGTTTATTGGGCAAAATGACCAAACCACCCTACACTAAGAGTAGTGAAAGGGCTAGTGACTTATTGAGCCTAATACATACCGATGTATGTGGATCAATGAGCAGCATTGCTAGGGGAGGATTTCGGTATTTCATTACATTCACTGATGACTTATCTAGATATGGCTATGTCTATCTGATGAAGTCCAAAAGTGAATCGTTTGAGATGTTTAGAACATTTCAAAATGAAGTACAAAATCAACTTGGCAAAAATATTAAAGCACTTCGATCTGATCGTGGTGGAGAATATTTGAGCCAAGAGTTTGACAATCATCTCAAAAACTGTGGAATTGTTTCAGAGTTGACTCCACCCGGAACACCACAATGGAATGGTGTTTCCGAGAGGAGGAATAGAACCCTATTAGATATGGTTCGTTCGATGATGAGTCAAGTTGACCTTCCTATATCCTCTTGGGGACATGCATTAGAGACTGCTGCATTCACACTGAACAGAGTCCCTAATAAATTGGCTCCTAAGACCCCACATGAGATGTGGCATGGAAGAAAACCTAGTTTGTCATTCATGAAGATTTGGGGTTGCGAAGCTTATGTGAAGAGACTTGTCTCCGATAAGTTAGCACCTAAATCTGACAAGGTTATTTTCGTTGGTTATCCTAAGGAAACCAAAGGGTATTACTTTTACAACCTCAATGAGAACAAAGTGTTTGTTTCTCAATATGGTACCTTTCTTGATAAACAATTTCTCAATAAAGGAACTAGTGGGAGTAAAGTTGATCTTGAAGAAATTCAAGAACCCAAAAATAACATGGAATCGATAGTAGAGACTGAACCAAATCCACAAGGAGTTGTGGAACCGGTTCAAGATCCACAAGTCCATCGTAGATCGAATAGGTTACGATCCGCATCCGAGAGATATGGATTTCTCGTGTCGGAAAGTAATGAAGTGGAAGTCATTGAGAATGATGAACCTACTTCCTATCAAGAGGCGATGTCCACTCCTGATTCGGCTAAATGGTTGGAGGCCATGGAATCCAAATTGCAATCCATGTCGGATAATCAAGTTTGGAACTTGATTGAGCCAACCGAAGGTGTAAAAACCATAGGGTGCAAGTGGGTTTTCAAGAAGAAGACTGACATGGATGGGAAGGTGCATACTTACAAGGCTAGGCTTGTAGCTAAGGGATATAAATGACTACCATGGTGTGTAACTTATGATGAAACCTTTTTGCCTGTTGCAATTCTTAAGTCTGTTAGAATTTTGATTGACATAGCTGCGTATGATGACTTTGAGATATGGCAAATGGATGTCAAAAAGGCTTTCCTAAATGGGCAGTTACTCGAGGATGTGTATATGACACAACCCGAAGGTTTTGTCGATCAAAGAAATTCTAACAAAGTGTGCAAGTTGCGAGAGATCCATATATGGATTGAAGCAAGCTTCTAGGGAGTTGGAATCTTCGTTTTGAGAAAAATCAAAGAGTTTGGTTTTGTCAAGAACGAAGATGAACCTTGTGTATACATGAAATTCAAATGGGAGCGTAGTACTATTTCTCTTATTTGTATGTCGATGATATCTTAGTCATTGGAAACGACATTCACCGCACTCGCATCGTCAAGTCTTGGTTAGGGAATTGTTTCTCAATGAAAGATATGGTTGAAGCCACTTACATCCTTGGCATCAAGATCTATAGAGATAGATCTAAAAGGATAATTGATTTGAGTCAAAGCACTGCATTGACAAGGTTCTTAGAAGATTCAAGATGGAAAATTCTAAGAGAGGAAACTTGCCAATGGGTCATGGTGTTACTCTTAGCAAGAATCAGTGTCCTAAGACAACTGATGAGCGAAAGAGGATGAATGAGGTTCCATACGCTTCGGCCATTGGATCTATCATGTACGCTATAATTTGTACTAGACCCGATGTCTCGTACGCCCTAATCATGACGAGTCGATACCAATCTGATCCTGGTGAGAACCATTGGATGGCAGTCAAGACGATCCTTAAGTACTTAAGAAGGACAAATGATGCATTCTTGGTATTTGGAGGGATGGAAGAAGATCTTGTTGTAAGAGGTTACACAGATGCTAGCTTCCAAACCGACAAGGATGATTTCCGATCGCAGTCGGGATTTGTGTTTATTCTAAACGGAGTTGCAATTTGTTGGAAGAGTTCCAAGCAGAGTACCATAGCAGATTCTACAACCGAGGCCGAATATATAGCGGCATCCGATGCAGCTAAGGAGGCAGTTTGGATCAAAAAGTTCATTAGTAACTTGGAAGTTGTTCCAAGTATCACTAATCCGGTGGAACTTTATTGTGACAATAATGGTGCCATTGTGCAAGCAAAGGAACCAAGGTCACATCAGCGATCCAAACACATACTTAGATGTTTCCATCTCATTCGAGAGTTCATTGATCGAGGAGACGTTAAGATATGTAAATTATCAACTGATGATAACATTGGGAATCCGCTTACAAAGCCCCTCGCAAGAGCAAAGCATGATGGTCATGTGAGGTCCATGGGTATACGATACATAGATGGAGCCTAGTGCAAGTGGGAGATTGTTGGTATAGTGCTCTAGGCATTTAGTTATGTTGGACTTACAATCTAAACCGCTATGTAATCGTCTTTATCATTTATTATAGAAAAGTATTATTTGGTTCATTATATGTTTACATGTTTAT
>JAFEMH010004952.1:0-184492 GCA_022495995.1 Adenophora triphylla var. japonica | reverse complement strand
TGCGTGTACTACCCCCTTTGGGGAATCGGGAAATTTCGTAAATGGCCATTTTCACCATGAAAGCGACCTCCGTTTGTAAGCCAAATTTTCGGTGGGAGTGATCCTTTCAAATGTTCTATTGGATTAGTTAAAAAAAGGAGGGGTATTTGGCTACGAGAGTGCCTGGGAGCCTAAAAATGCGTGTACACCTGTTTGGCGAAGGTCGGTAGATTTCGTAAATGGTGATTTTTCACCATGAAAACGACCTCCGTTTGAGCCAAATTTTCAATGGTGAACGTATGATCCTTTCAAATGTTTTTATTGGATTGGTTGGAAAAAGGAAAAAGGTATTTGGCTACGAGCGGTGCTCCAAGGGAGCCCATAAATGCATGTACTAACCCCTTTGGGGAATCGGGAAATTTCGTAAATGGTCATTTTCACCATGAAAACGACCTACATTTGAGCCAAATTTTCGGTGGGCGGATCCTTTCAAATGTTCTATTACCCCCTTTGGCGAATCGGGAAATTTCGTAAATGGTCATTTTCACCATGAAAACGGCCTCCGTTTGAGCCAAATTTTCGGTGGGAGGATCCTTTCAAATGTTCTATTGGATATGTTGAAAAAAGGAGGGTATTTGGATACGAGTGCTCGGGAGCCTAAAAATGCGTGTAAACCCTTTGGCGAACCGGGAAATTTCGTAAATGGTCATTTTCACCACGAAAATGACCTCCGTTTGAGCCAAATTTTCGGTGGGAGGATCCTTTCAAATGTTCTATTGGATTAGTTTAAAAAAGGAGGGTATTTGGCTACGAGTGCCCGGGAGCCTAAAAATGCATGTACACCCTTTGGCGAATCGGGAAATTTCGTAAATGGTGATTTTCACCATGAAAACGACCTCCGTTTGAGCCAAATTTTCGGTGGGAGGATCCTTTCAAATGTTCTATTGGATTAGTTTAAAAAAGGAGGGTATTTGGCTACGAGTGCCCGGGAGCCTAAAAATGCGTGTACACCCTTTGGCGAATCGGGAAATTTCGTAAATGGTGATTTTCACCATGAAAACGACATCCGTTTGAGCCAAATTTTCGGTGGGAGGATCCTTTCAAATGTTCTATTGGATTAGTTGAAAAAAGGAGGGTATTTGGCTACGAGTGCTAGGGAGCCTAAAAATGCGTGTACACCCTTTGGCGAATCGGGAAATTTCGTAAATGGTGATTTTCACCATGAAAACGACATCCGTTTGAGCCAAAATTTTGGTGGGCGGATCCTTTCTAATGTTTTATAGGATTGGTTGAAAAAAGGAGGGTATTTGGATACGAGTGCCCGGGAGCCCAAAAATGTGTGTACTACCCCCTTTGGGGAATCGGAAATTTCGTAAATGGTCATTTTCAACATGAAAACGACCTCCGTTTGAGCCAAATTTTCGGTGGGCGGATCCTTTCAAATGTTCTATTGGATTGGTTGAAAAAATGAGGTTATTTGGCTACGAGTGCCCGGGATCCTAAAAATGCGTGTACTACCCCCTTTGGGGAATCAGGAAATTTCGTAAATGGTCATTTTCACCATGAAAACGACCTCCGTTTGAGCCAAATTTTTGGCGGGCGGATCCATTCAAATTTTTTATTGGATTGGCTGGAAAAAGGAGGGTATTTGGCTACGAGTGCCTGGGAGCCCAAAAATGTGTGTTGGGGAATCGGGAAATTTCGTAAATGGTCATTTTCACCATGAAAACGACCTCCGTTTGAGCCAAATTTTCGGTGGGCAGATTCTTTCAAATGTTCTATTGGATTGTTTGAAAAAAGGAGGGTATTTGGCTACGAGTGCCCGGGAGCCTAAAAATGTGTGTACTACCCCCTTTGGCGAATCGGGAAATTTCGTAAATGGTCATTTTCACCATGAAAACGACCTTCGTTTAAGCCAAATTTTTGGTGTGCGGATCCTTTCAAATGTTTTATTGGATTGGTTGAAAAAGGAGGGCATTCTGGCTACGAGGGCCCTGAGCCCAAAAAATGCTTGTACTACCCCTTTGGGGGAATCGGGAAATTTCGTAGAATGGTCATTTTCACCAAGAAAACTACCTCCGTTTGAGCCAAATTTTTGGTGGGCGGATCCTTTCAAATGTTTTATCGGATTGGTTTAAAAGGAGGGTATTTGTCTACGAGTGCCCTAAGCCAAAAATGCGTGTACTACCCCCCCCCCTTTGGGGAATCGGGAAATTTCGTAAATGGTCATTTTCACCATGAAAACGACCTCCGTTTGAGCCAAATTTTCGGTGGGAGGATCCTTTCAAATGTACTATTGGATTGGTTTAAAAAAGGAGGGTATTTGGCTAAGAGTGCCCGGGAGCCTAAAAATGCATGTACTCCTTTGGCGAATCGGGAAATTTCGTAAATGGTGATTTTCACCATGAAAACGACCTCCGTTTGAGCCAAATTTTTGGTGGGCGGATCCTTTCAAATGTTTTATTGGATTGGTTGAAAAAAGGAGGGTATTTGGCTACGAGTGTCCGGGAGCCCATAAATGCGTATACTACCCCCTTTGGGGAATCGAGAAATTTCGTAAATGGTCATTTTCACCTTGGAAACAACCTCCGTTTGAGGCAAATTTTCGGTGGGTGGATCCTTTCAAATGTTCTATTGGATTGGTTGAAAAAAGGATGGTATTTGGCTACGAGTGCCCGGGAGCCTAAAAATGCGTGTACTACCCCCTTTGGCGAATCGGGAAATTTCTTAAATGGTCATTTTACTCATGAAAACGACCTCCATTTGAGCCAAATTTTTTGTGGGTGGATCCTTTCAAATGTTTTATTGGATTGGTTGAAGAAAGGAGGGAATTTGGCTACGAGTGCCCGGGAGCCCAAAAATGCGTGTACTATTGGATTTTTTGAAAAAAGGAGGGTATTTGGGGAATCGGGAAATTTCGTAAATGGTCATTTTCACCATGAAAACAACCTCCATTTGAGCCAAATTTCTGGTGGGCAAATTCTTTCAAATTTCTATAGGATTGTTTGAAAAAAGGAGGGTATTTGGCTACGAGTGCCCGGGAGCCCAAAAATGCGTGTACTACCCCCTTTGGGGAATCGGGAAATTTCGTAAATGGTCATTTTCACCATGAAAACGACTTCCGTTTGAGCCAAATTTTTGGTGGGCGGATCCTTTCAAATGTTCTATTGGATTGTTTGAAAAAAGGAGGGTATTTGGCTACGAGTGTCCGGGACCTAAAAATGCGTGTACTACCCCCTTTGGCGAATCGGGAAATTTCGTAAATGGTGATTTTCACCATGAAAACGACCTTCGTTTGAGCTAAATTTTTGGTGTGCGGATCCTTTCAAATGTTTTATTGGATTGGTTGAAAAAAGGAGGGCATTTGGCTACGAGTGCCCGGAGCCCAAAAATGCTTGTACTACCCCCTTTGGGGAATCGGGAAATTTCGTAAATGGTCATTTTCACCAAGAAAACGGCCTCCGTTTGAGCCAAATTTTTGGTGGGCGGATCCTTTCAAATGTTTTATCGGATTGGTTTAAAAAAGGAGGGTATTTGTCTACGAGTGCCCGGAAGCCCAAAAATGCGTGTACTACCCCCTTTGGGGAATCGGGAAATTTCGTAAATGGTCATTTTCACCATGAAAACGACCTCCGTTTGAGCCAAATTTTCGGTGGGAGGATCCTTTCAAATGTACTATTGGATTGGTTTAAAAAAGGAGGGTATTTGGCTAAGAGTGCCCGGGAGCCTAAAAATGTATGTACTCCTTTGGCGAATCGGGAAATTTCGTAAATGGTGATTTTCACCATGAAAACGACCTCCGTTTGAGCCAAATTTTTGGTGGGCGGATCCTTTCAAATGTTTTATTGGATTGGTTGAAAAAAGGAGGGTATTTGGCTACGAGTGTCCGGGAGCCCATAAATGCGTATACTACCCCCTTTGGGGAATCGAGAAATTTCGTAAATGGTCATTTTCACCTTGAAAATGACCTCCGTTTGAGCCAAATTTTCGGTGGGCGGATCCTTTCAAATGTTCTATTGGATTGGTTGAAAAAAGGAGGGTATTTGGCTACGAGTGCCCGGGAGCCTAAAAATGCGTGTACTACCCCCTTTGGCGAATCGGGAAATTTCTTAAATGGTCATTTTCATCATGAAAACGACCTCCATTTGAGCCAAATTTTTGGTGGGTGGATCCTTTCAAATGTTTTATTGGATTGGTTGAAAAAAGGAGGGCATTTGGCTACGAGTGCCCGGGAGCCCAAAAATGCGTGTAATATTGGATTGTTTGAAAAAAGGAGGGTATTTAGGGAATCGGGAAATTTCGTAAATGGTCATTTTCACCATGAAAACCACCTCCATTTGAGCCAAATTTTCGGTGGGCAAATTCTTTCAAATGTTCTATAGGATTGTTTGAAAAAAGGAGGGTATTTGGCTACGAGTGCCCGGGAGCCTAAAAATGCGTGTACTACCCCCTTTGGCGAATCGGGAAATTTCGTAAATGGTGATTTTCACCATGAAAATGACCTCCGTTTGATCCAAATTTTTGGTGGGCAGATCCTTTCAAATGTTTTATTGGATTGGTTGAAAAAAGGAGGGTAGTTGGCTACGAGTGCCCGGGAGCCCAAAAATGCGAGAACTACTCCCTTTGGGGAATCGGGAAATTTCGTAAATGGTCATTTTCGCCATGAAAACAACCTCCGTTTGAGCCAAATTTTCGGTGGGTGGATCCTTTTAAATGTTCTATTGGATTGGTTGAAAAAAGGAGGGTATTTGGCTACGAGTGCCCGGGAGCCCAAAAATGCGTGTACTACCCCCTTTGGGGAATCGGGAAATTTCGTAAATGGTCATTTTCAGCATGAAAACGACCTCCGTTTGAGCCAAATTTTTGGTGGGCGGATCCTACCCCCTTTGGCGAATCGGGAAATTTCGTAAATGGTGATTTTCACCATGAAAACGACCTCCGTTTGAGCCAAATTTTTGGTGGGCGGATCCTTTTAAATGTTTTATCGGATTGGTTTAAAAAAGGAGGGTATTTGTCTACGAGTGCCCGGAAGCCCAAAAATGCGTGTACTACCCCCTTTGGGGAATCGGGAAATTTCGTAAATGGTCATTTTCACCATGAAAACGACCTCCGTTTGAGCCAAATTTTCGGTGGGAGGATCCTTTCAAATGTACTATTGGATTGGTTTAAAAAAGGAGGGTATTTGGCTAAGAGTGCCCGGGAGCCTAAAAATGCATGTACTCCTTTGGCGAATCGGGAAATTTCGTAAATGGTGATTTTCACCATGAAAACGACCTCCGTTTGAGCCAAATTTTTGGTGGGCGGATCCTTTCAAATGTTTTATTGGATTGGTTGAAAAAAGGAGGGTATTTGGCTACGAGTGTCCGGGAGCCCATAAATGCGTATACTACCCCCTTTGGGGAATCGAGAAATTTCGTAAATGGTCATTTTCACCTTGAAAACGACCTCCGTTTGAGCCAAATTTTCGGTGGGTGGATCCTTTCAAATGTTCTATTAGATTGGTTGAAAAAAGGAGGGTATTTGGCTACGAGGGCCCGGGAGCCTAAAAATGCGTGTACTACCCCCTTTGGCGAATCGGGAAATTTCTTAAATGGTCATTTTCATCATGAAAACGACCTCCATTTGAGGCAAATTTTTTGTGGGTGGATCCTTTAAAATGTTTTATTGGATTGGTTGAAGAAAGGAGGGCATTTGGCTATGAGTGCCCGGGAGCCTAAAAATGCGTGTACTATTGGATTGTTTGAAAAAAGGAGGGTATTTGGGGAATCGGGAAATTTCGTAAATGGTCATTTTCACCATGAAAACCACCTCCATTTGAGCCAAATTTTCGGTGGGCAAATTATTTCAAATGTTCTATAGGATTGTTTGAAAAAAGGAGGGTATTTGGCTACGAGTGCCCGGGAGCCCAAAAATGCGTGTACTACCCCCTTTGGGGAATCGGGAAATTTCGTAAATGGTCATTTTCAGCATGAAAATGACCTCCGTTTGAGCCAAATTTTTGGTGGGCGGATCCTTTCAAATGTTCTATTGGATTGTTTGAAAAAAGGAGGGTATTTGGCTACGAGTGTCCGGGAGCCTAAAAATGCGTTTACTACCCCCTTTGGCGAATCGGGAAATTTCGTAAATGGTGATTTTCACCATGAAAATGACCTCTGTTTGAGCCAAATTTTTGGTGGGCGGATCCTTTCAAATGTTTTATTGGATTGGTTTAAAAAAGGAGGGTATTTGTCTACGAGTGCCCGGAAGCTCAAAAATGCGTGTACTACCCCCTTTGGGGAATCGAGAAATTTCGTAAATGGTCATTTTCACCACGAAAACGATCTCCGTTTGAGCCAAATTTTCGGTGGGAGGATCCTTTCAAATGTACTATTGGATTGGTTTAAAAAAGGAGGGTATTTGGCTAAGAGTGCCCGGGAGCCTAAAAATGCATGTTCTCCTTTGGCGAATCGGGAAATTTCGTAAATGGTGATTTTCACCATGAAAACGACCTCCGTTTGAGCCAAATTTTTGGTGGGCGGATCCTTTCAAATGTTTTATTGGATTGGTTGAAAAAAGGAGGGTATTTGGCTACGAGTGTCCGGGAGCCCATAAATGCGTATACTACCCCCTTTGGGGAATCGAGAAATTTCGTAAATGGTCATTTTCACCTTGAAAATGACCTCCGTTTGAGCCAAATTTTCGGTGGGCGGATCCTGTCAAATGTTCTATTGGATTGGTTGAAAAAAGGAGGGTATTTGGCTACTAGTACCCGGGAGCCTAAAAATGCGTGTACTACTCCCTTTGGCGAATCGGAAAATTTCGTAAATGGTTATTTTTATCATGAAAATGACCTCCATTTGAGCCAAATTTTGGTGGGTGGATACTTTCAAATGTTATATTGGATTGGTTGAAAAAAGGAGGGTATTTGGCTACTAGTGCCCAGGAGCCCAAAAATGCGTGTAATATTGGATTGTTTGAAAAAAGGAGGGTGTTTGGGGAATCGGGAAATTTCGTAAATGGTCATTTTCACCATGAAAACCACCTCCATTTGAGCCAAATTTTCGGTGGGCAAATTCTTTCAAATGTTCTATAGGATTGTTTGAAAAAAGGAGGGTATTTGGCTACGAGTGCCCGGGAGCCTAAAAATGCGTGTACTACCCCCTTTGGCGAATCGGTAAATTTCGTAAATGGTGATTTTCACCATGAAAATGACCTCCGTTTGATCCAAATTTTTGGTGGGCAGATCCTTTCAAATGTTTTATTGGATTGGTTGAAAAAAGGAGGGTAGTTGGCTACGAGTGCCCGGGAGCCCAAAAATGCGAGTACTACTCCATTTGGGGAATCGGGAAATTTCATAAAGAGGTCATCCCTAAAGGGCACTTTAGTCTTTGACCGCCTACACGTGTCTGCATCTAATTGGGTCTGCCAGGGAAGGAAGATTCGCTGCCAGAGGGGATGTCGATGATGTGGACAGGAGCCGTGTATTCGACGCGGCGCATTAAATGCAATAGTAGGCGCCTGACTGAGCCGCATTAAATGCGATGGGAGTAAGCCGGTAACTGTACTGTCAGAGCCAGTAAGTAACTTGCTCAATAAGCTTTGATATCAACCGGGAGTCTGGTGGGATAATCGGGAGTCTGGTATGAGACCGCTGTCAACATCTTAGGCGCGGTCAATGGTAATTGACGCGGGCACGGATGTTGCGGTCACGACTCCTGCGGTCACCAGGCTGATGGTCAGGATCCCTCCGATCCGGAGTAGGATGAGGGCGAGAGGAACGCGGTCTTGACCTTAGGGTCTATCCGTCCGCGGTCTTGACTTGGGCGGTCTAGGGAACACCACGTCATACTGGGCCTTTGGACCAGATCGAGCTTGAGCCCGATCTAGCTGATCCGGGCTCATCAACAATTATATAAGACATGATGACCCAAAAAAACACGTGCATTAATACTAATATTCACATGTACTGCATTCACATAATATTTGCACTAACACTTGATAGAAATTGCTCATACTCGATAATAGATACACTGACAATCAATAACATATGAACATGTACTCATAAAAACATGCATCTACACTTAAGGTGCTGCTATTTGTACAATTTTTTTATTAAAAATGTGCCAACAACCTAGGAAGACTAAAAGGTAGTCATTAATCAAGCATTGAAGTTTGGATTTATGATCACCCAATGTTTTAGAGATAATAATTGCAATCCTCCTTTATTCCAATTAAATTCTCAATGCTCTTTTTTCTTCTTAATCCTCCTCGTTAGTACTTTTTTTTATAATTTCACAAGTCATAAATTTTGTTTGGTTGTACTTTAACGTAATGTTTTCCATCTCATTTCTAATTTCTAGAACCGTCAATTTGGGCTGGACTGTAATGTTTTCCATCTCATTTCTAATTTCTAGAACCGTCAATTTGGGCTGGACTGGACCCGACCGCCAGCTCACCCCGCTATACAATAAGGTAGATTGAGTCTTAAAACTAATAACCCAAACCAAATAAAAGTGGGCTAATTCGGGTTGGCCCATACGGGTTTGGGGCGGGACGTGCCAGCCCACTATATTTTTTAATGTTTTTTCGCACAAAATAACATCATTTTTAAGTGAAAATTCTAGGACTATATCGACCTTATGAACTCAATCCGTGAATCGTAAAGTGAAAGATACTCAAGAAAAGTAGAGAATAGAAACGGAGAAACCATAATGAGACGTAGCTGCCCTCGTCGCAGTTTCCATCGATGATGGTGCACTCTATCACGACCACTAATTTGTTGCTGTTATTGTCTCCGATCCACACACATGTATCTCTCTCCATCTCTCCATTTTTATTGATACGAATCTATATTTCTGGGATCGTGATTTACCTGTCTTTGTTTGTATCAATTTGTATAAATTTTACTTATCTTACCTGCTTGATAATTAGTTTATATTGATATGAATCTTTTTTTGTATTTGTTTGACTGTTATGAATTTTGATATATTTTGAGATATTATTTTGTTTGACAGTTTGTGTTTGTTTGACTATTATGTTTTTTGATTTTTTTATTAGTTTATGCACAATTTTAAGCCCAAATTTCATTTATTTGATTGGCCCGCATGACCCGTCTGGCCCACCAACCCAAGGTGGGTTGGGTTGGAATGACGTATTTCCAGCCTGCCAAAAGTTTGAGCCAGCCCGCCTGTTGGGTATGCATATTTTAACCCTCCTATTTTGTATTAGATTTGATTGATACCATAATCTCCTGTCTATTTTAAGGACTTTAGGACCCTATGTAATGAAGCTTAGACTTCAATTTTTTAGCTAAGTCCATTTTATAGAATAGGTTAAATTTAGGCTTGAAGACTGGCACAAGAATCATTGGATCTGAGGGTTGCAGTTCAAGTTGTTTCAAAACCGCTCTTCAGAACCGCACTTGCATAACCGCTTGTGTAATTCCTCCTTGAAACCGCTTCTTGAACCCCTCAGTGCAACAACCTTAAGTGAACCACACTTGTGCAGTTCTAGTACTTTGACCGCACCTTGCAACCGCTCCTGGTGGAACCACACATGTCAAACCGCTTTGTACCAGAACCGCCCCAATGATTGGCTACTTGAAGTGAACCACATTGACCGTTGGAATCCACGTCAGCAATATCAAAAGTCAACTACCATATCTTGTCACATGAATACTTTTCAGCCAAGATCTGCAAGGATCTTGAAAAAGTGACAGATGTCCTAACCACCTTGATTGCAGTTGAGGCCAGATCAGCTTTACCTGCATCAACAGTTCCAAAGGACAAAAGTAGTTGATGTGGACCAATGTGATTGCATCAAGGACTGTTCTTACAACAGCTGTGTCCAACGGCTATATTCCTGATGCTTGGGTATAAATACCCCCAACCTTCATCATTTGAAGATTGCTTGAAACTTGAGAAATTGCTGTGAGTTCATAAGAAGTTGAAGCTCGCCGTAAATTCTAAGTCCTTTGAATCTTCATCTTCAACCTTCAAGAAATATTTCCCAGCCCAGAAATCAAGCCCAAACACATTCAAGAATCATTGTGCTCTACATCTCAAAGATATCCATTATTGTGAAATTGTGTTTGGAGTTAACATTGTCAAAACCTCACTTATTTGCAACCGCACTTTCGCAAGAACCGCACTATCAAACCGCTTGCAAAACCGCCTCTCAAAACCGCTTTATAACTTCAATATTCCGTTGTGCATTTTATAACTCTACTTGCAGTTTCTTATTCACTGCAAGAGGTTTTGTAAGCTTAGAGGTTTAGTTTTAAATCAAGGGCGAAAAATTTGTTACAGCTATTCACCCCCCCTCTAGCTGTATTTTCACCCTTGTTGCCACATTTGGGACCAACAAGTGGTATCAGAGCAAACACATTTTAAAACCACTGTTTTTCAAGCTTAACAGCTTGTGTGCCGATTCAATATGGCAAACGCAAAGACAATGACAACTGTTAACTATTCACACATTCCAATCTTGGACGAAGACCACTTCGACATCTGGAAGTGCAGAATGCTCATTCATTTGGAAACAATTGATGAGATGCTGGTGGAGTGTGTAATCAATGGCCCATTTGTTCCTATGAAGGCCAACACTGATGCAACCACCAATACAGAAACTCCAGAGGTTAAAAAGCCTAAAGATGAGTGGTCGGATGAAGAGAAGAGATTAGCTGCCTTGGACAGCAAGGCAAGGTTTATAATTTCTGGAACCCTTCCCGTATCAACTCTTCAGAAAGTGATGTACCTCAAAACCGCAAAGCAGATGTTGGATGCTATAGAGAGCTACCTCGAAGGTGATGACGAATGCAAGGAAAGCAAATTATATGCTGTTGAAAGATCCTACAACAACTTCAATAGAAAATCCAATGAAACCCTGCGTCAAACCTACGACCGCTATGTTGAGGTAGTTAATGCTTGTAGATCTCTTGGCAAAACTTTAACCGATAAGGAAATCAATATGACTTTCCTATCTGCTTTAGGTTCTAGATGGGTAAATAAGGCTACCTCTCTAGAAGACTCCAAAGTTTTGGGTACTTGGTCGTTAAGTAACTTGTACGCCAATCTTAGAGTCTATGAATTAAAATTAAATCATATTGAAGAGATTGAAGGGAAAACCAAATCACTTTCCATGTCCGTCGTGGAACATGAGGAGAAACCATCTACATCCAATCAAACTGCAGATCCTTCCATATCAACCTCATCACTCATCGAGATGGATGATGATGATTTTGCCATGTTTGTGAAAAGATTCCAAAAATTTAGAAAATCCTCAAAACCTTTCACAAAATCATTTTCAAAAGGCAAACCTCCTGCAACGTTTTTTAAGGCTGGAGATATAAAGAAAAAGAGTGATCTAGTTTGCTACAACTGTAGAAAACCTGGTCACTTTGCATCTGAGTGTCCACAGCCCAAATACGAATAAATGAAAAAGAAAACCTCTCCTGCGAAATTTTCTCGTCGCAAGGGAATGGTTGCTGAGGAGGAAGAGAATTCCAAGGAATTGGCAACTTGGATTGAAACAGATTCTGAGGATGGAAGTGACGATGAAACCGAAGAGGTTAATCCCTGCTTAGTTGCAGATGCTTCCGATGAATCAGATTCTGAGTCAGTCGAGTTGCAAGATATGGAGGAAGAAGAAGTTTCTGCAAAACTTCCAAATTTTAAGTTGGATGATAATGTCAAGCTTACTCCTAGCATTAAGATAGAAAATTGTTCGTATTCACGTCCTATTTTCTCTTCTACAAATGCTCCACCTTCAAAAATAATTCCAAAGAAGAAAATTTTGAAAAAGGTGGTGGAAGAGGTTTCTCCCATGGAACATGAAAGGATGTTCAAGGAAGCAGAAATGGTGATCCATCAATTCTCTAATCTTAAGAAAGCCTTAAGCTTAGCTCATGATGAACTCAATCTGTACAAGACGGAGAAAACTGTGATGAGGTCTGAAATTTCAAATCTTAAGGACCAAATAAAAAAGATGACTCCTCTTGCTGATCAAAACCGCATCCTTGAAACTAAGGTTGCTGCACTTCAACTACGGAATGATGACCTGGTCACCCAAATCAACGATCGTCAAAAGATTATTGATGAGTGGCTCAAGTCAAAATCCTACGCGGATCAAATCATAGATTCCCAAGTTCCTCTCGAATTAAGGAGGGTCTAGGATTTGGATCTCGGAAGAAGAGGAGAAGTGTGCATCCAAAGAGTGAAAAGGATGAGTAAATTTTGAATCTAACTAAAGAAATTCCTAAGGGGAAGCATGCTAAAGCTAAGGGTAAAGGACAACAAATTAATTATGTCTACCCAAAAGGAAAGCAATATGGGAAAAATTCTCAGATGAAGCCAAAGGATTCTGAGGATGTAGCTTCAGAGGAAATGGCTTATGGATTTGGCCGTATCCCTGCTCCAACCGCTTCTGGTGGAACAGGTGGTGCAGGCAACTCCAAGGCTAACCGCGCCTCTTCTTCGACCGCTCCTCCAGCCTTCAAAAGGTGAATAGCGTTCCTAGAAAATACGTGGTCAAGCCAAAACCAGTTCCTTTTGTTAAGGGTGAAACCGCGTTTCTCAAACTGCATGCAACTCCTAAGAAAAGTAAGGAATTAGTAAAACCTCATGATGCTTGTAGCTTTTATAAATGTTCTGTGTGTGATGGTTTAGGTCACAAGGCTGCAGAATGCCTTTTGCGGTTCACATCCAATGCCAGGAAGAGTAAACCTCCTTCGTCAAACAGGTGTGGGTCGTGAAGCGGTTACTAACTTCAGGACCCAAGGAATAAAGGGGGACCTCGTTCTTAATGTTTACATTTCAGGTCCTCTCGCTTCATGGCCGGTCACCCAAGGATAATGAATGGTATCTTGACGGGCTACTCAAGACATATGACTGGAGATAGATCATTACTTGAAGATGTCATTGAAGCAAGCAGTCCATCTGTAACCTTTGGTGACAACAACAAAGGCAAGACCATTGGATATGGTGTTATAAGGAGAGAAAACCTAACCATTGAGAAGGTTTCTCTTGTTGAAGGACTCAAGCATAACCTCCTTTCCATTTCTCAATTCTGCGACAAAGGAATGCTTTGCAACTTTACGTCATCAAATTGCTTTATAAAAGATAGCATTTCCGGAGTCACCCTACTCACAGGGATTCGTAAGAGTAATATTTACATTATTGATTTAGATTCTGCATGTAGTATTACTAATCTCTGTTTTGTAGCTAAGAATGTGAGCGAAAATAGTTGGCTTTGGCACAAGAGGTTGAGCCACTTGAACTTCAAGTATCTTGCAAAGATTGGTAGGGAAAACCTTGTTCGTGGTTTACCCAAAGTGGCTGACCATCATCCTGAGAAATGCAAAGGCATGCCGCCTTGGTAAGCAATCCGCGTCGCCTTTCACTGAAAGAAGACCACTTCGCCAACTTCAAGATGCTTACAACTCGCTTCACATTGATTTGTTTGGACCCGTAACCACTTCCAAGATTGGAGGAAATAGATATACCTTAGTGGTGGTGGATGATTATTTAAGATATACGTGGGTTGAGACGATGAGTTCCAAAGATGATTGTTATGAGATTCTCACCGCACTTTTTAGACGGCTCCAAACTCAAAAAGAAGACGACATCGTTAGTGTTCGATCAGATAATGGAACAGAATTCAAAAATAACGGTGTTGCTCAGTATTGTGATGACCATGGGATTGATCACAATTTCTCAATCGCCGGTGTTCCACAACAAAATGGGTTTGTGGAAAGGAAGAATAGGATGTTGATTGAGGCCGGAAAGACAATGATATCTCGAAGCCAAGCCGCCGCATTTTTGGCCGAAGCAATCAATACCGCATGCTTCACTCGTAACCGCTCCCTCATCAACAAAACCTATAATAAGACTCCCTATGAGCTTTGGCGAGGAAGAACCCCAACATTGCATTCTTCAAGATCTTTGGCTGCAAATGCTTTATCCTCAACAACGGAAGAGAAAATAGAGGTAAATTCGGAGCCAAGGCAGACGAAGGTATTTTTGTTGGGTATGCTAAACATTCAAAAGATTTTCGTGTTTTCAATAAAACTAGTTTAAAAATAGTTGAGTCTCGTCCATGTTACTTTCGATGAGCATTCTCTCCTTGAGCCACATTTGGCTCCAAATGTTGCCGATGATTTTGTTGAGCATAATGAAATAGGTGAACCATCTCAAACCGCACCCGAACCTCAATCGCAAAATCCATCACCCTCAACTGAAATTCCCTCAAACCGCACTTTTGAAACCGCACCTGAAGTTCCTACTCCAGATGCAACTCTTAGGGAAGAAGAAGTTGAGAATTCCCCTATCCAGCTTATAGAACCTCTTCATCAACTTACCTTACATGACTTCGCTGAAGGATCTAACGACGTTCCAATTGAAGATCTTCAGCAAACCTTAGTCCAACCAGACTTACCCTCGGAGGTTCGTGAAGTCAGCAGTCATCCCCTCACAAATGTGATTGGTGATCTGTTTTCCGGTGTTCAAACAAGGAGATCGAATTATGATGAGCATACTTCACTTTTATCTCAAGTTGAACCCAAGAAGATTGATGAAGCACTCCAAGATTCCAGTTGGGTTGTTGCTATGCAAGAAGAACTCAACCAGTTTGAAAGATGCAAGGTCTGGACTTTGGTGCCTAGACCTCAGGATCAAGGAGTGATAGGAACTAAGTGGGTATTTAGGAATAAGATGGATGAGAATGGAAGCATCACTAGGAATAAAGCAAGGTTGGTTGCACAAGGATATAGGCAAGAAGAAGGAATCGATTATGATGAAACCTTTGCTCCAGTTGCAAGATTGGAAGCTATCAGAATCTTCTTAGCCTATGCCTCTTTCAAACGTTTAAAGTTATATCAAATGGACGTAAAGAGTGCTTTCCTCAACGGCGAACTGCAAGAGACCGTGTATGTTGCCCAACCGCCTGGATTTGAAGACTCCAAATTTCCCAATCATGTCTACAAACTCCAGAAAGCTTTGTATGGACTTAAGCAAGCTCCAAGGGCATGGTATGAGACTCTTTCTAAATTTTTACTAGAAAAAGGATTTAAACGTGGTAAAATCGATACAACTCTTTTTATTGCCAAATATAATGAGCATACTTTACTTGTTCAAATTTTTGTCGATGATATTATTTTTGGTTCTACTAACGAGTTACTCTGTAAGCGTTTTGAAAAGCTAATGAAAAGCAAGTTTGAGATGAGCATGATGGGAGAATTAACATTCTTCCTCGGGCTTCAAATCAAGCAATGCGAAGAAGGTATTTTCCTTAGTCAAGCCAAATACACCAAGGAGTTGATAAAGAAGTTTGGATTAGAAAATGCTAAAGCATATGATACTCCTATGGCCACCGGCAATAAGCTAGATAAGGATCTCAAAGGTAAGAAAGTTGATCAGACTTTATATCGAGGTATGATCGACTCATTACATTACTTAACTGCTAGTAGGCCCGATATTATGTTTAGTGTCTGTGTATGTGCTCGTTACCAAGCTGATCCTAGAGAAGCACATCTTATTGCGATCAAATAAGCGTATAATCCGCTATTTATGGAACCACTAACCTTGGACTTTGGTATTCCAAAGATTCGAACTTCGATCTTGTAGGTTATTCGTATGCGTATTATGCAGCTTTGTACTATTGACAGAAAAGCACTAGTGGTACTTGTCA
The DNA here is from genome assembly GCA_022495995.1 of Adenophora triphylla var. japonica. NCBI lineage: Eukaryota > Viridiplantae > Streptophyta > Magnoliopsida > Asterales > Campanulaceae > Adenophora > Adenophora triphylla. The sequence goes on along the minus strand of JAFEMH010004952.1, from coordinate 168,850 downwards.
TTTTCTTGGGAATAGACTAGTTGCTTGGGCCAAAGGCAAGAAGCAAGCATCGGTTTCGGTGTCAACCACGAAGGCCGAGTACATTGCCGCCGGTAGTTGTTCTTTGTCAAATCCTTTGGATGAAGCAAGCAGGTTGGTGGACTATGGAATCCATGAAGGGAATTGCCCCATCATGTGTGACAACACTTTAACAATTTCAGTCTCCAACAACCCTGTCATGCATTCCAAGACCAAGCATATAGATATCAAGTATCATTTCCTCAAAGACCATGTGGAGAAGAGGAATATCCATTTAGAGTACGTGGGGACAGACAACCAGATTGCTGATATCCTCACAAAGGCTCTTTGACTCCAAGAGGTTTTCCTTCCTCGAGGAGAAATGGGTATGCTTGAACTTAAATGAATCCATTCTTTTTATTAGCTAACTTGTGTGTTAAGTATAGTTTCAATTCCATTGTTGAAACCACGTGCATCAAACCGCAAGCATGTCCAACCACACTGCAGCCAATCGCTTCACTCAAAACCGCATGCTGCAGCTCAACCGCTTGGACCTCAACCGCGTTTCAACCTGGAGTATTTTCTATCTTTACTTTTACTTACAGTTATTTAAAAAAAAAAAAAAAAAAAAAGCTGCTCAAATTTCTTTTATTTATTTTTCAGTCCTTATTTTTCTTTAAGGGTTTATTTGTAAATGTTTTCCCACGAAATTTTAAAATTTGAATGCATTTAATGCAAAGGAAACATTAGCATTTAATGGCCTTCATGTCAGCCGTCATAGGTTGATGTGTTGAAGCTGAAAGGGTGCATCATTTGTAATGATTCACTGAGTTGGTGAGTTTAACTGTCCTTTCACCTGCCAAACCCTAAACCTTTCCTATAAATAGAAGACACAACCTACCTTTTCAAACTTTCCATTCTGTCTTTTCTGGCACCGTACCTATCTAGTGTCAGTTTTCACCAAACCCTTCTTCTCTCTCTCTTCGTAATATTTGTTTTAAAAGCTCTAAGTTCTTCTTCAATGGCACCCAAAATTATCGAAGACATGGTATGACTTCTGAACATTAATCTTCTTACTTTTCTGAAATCATACTTGTTTAAACTTGCTTAAATCCGCCATTGTTGAACCTTTGAATGCTCGAACACCAAGAACTGATTTTTGTTCATATGTTCTTCATTTCTTGATCGTTTTGCATGAAATTTGTTGGGTTTTGTTCAGATTTATGCCTAGATTAAGTTTCTAGACTTTATTTCATGATTAATGATCATCTAGGACACTGATTTTGAATTTTTGAAGATTTTAGTTTCGAAAACCCACTTTATGATTTTTGCATTTTCTGGGTGATTCTGAGTAAAGTAGAAATTTTTAATGTTATATTGTTAATCTACTGCTCAATGTGATCATTTTGACATGTTATTTGTTCATTTTGGTTAACTTTCTTCAAATCTCTGTTCTTGATGTTCTTCGTGTTCTTCATGCACTCATGTGACTGTTCATCTTCATTTTCAAAAATTTCTTATGTTTTGGTTTGACCTAACTTTCAAATCTTGTTTTTCAAAACTTAGAATTTTTTTGGAGATTTTAATTTTATTTGCATGTTTGAACCGCGTCATTGAAACCGCATGCTACTGTGAAACCGCATATCTTAAATTGCTTACCTTTGTGTTTCAAATCGCATGTGTTTTGGTATATCAACCGCACTCTAAGAATCGCATGCCATGTTTTCAAAACCTCATATATATCCTTTTGAAACCGCATGCTTGAAAATTACTTAAGTTTTACTAAGTATATAGGCTGGACACCATAAATTTCCTCTCTAAGCACCGCTTGCAGTGTGGGATAATTTTGGATTACAATGCCACGTACTAAGTAAATATACTTTTGTATTTTTCCTATTTGTTTTCCTACCTGTGTTCACAGTTTCCTTGAGGTTGGAAATTATCATTTCCAAAACCGCACTATTGCCAACCGCATGTGTGCACCAACCGCTTGTGAACTGTGATGTTATTAAATTGTTCTAACTTGTGTGTTTTACTTGTAGAATACCAAGTACTTCTTACCAGGGTGGGAGATCAATGAAGCTGAACTGCGGTCTGATGCTCTTGGAAGAGAGATGATAAGGAAAATGCAAGCTTCTGGAATCCTTCCCCTCTTCAATAAACAGCAAACCTTCACCATCCCTCTTTTCATTGACCAGTTCTACTCAACCGCAGTGCGTGGAGAGACTGAGCTGTCTGATGGAACCAAGATTCCCAACTTAGTGGGAGTAGTTGAAGGATTCAAAGTCTCCATAGACTACTTGGATATTAGAGGCACCTTTGATTTCCATGTGTCTAATGCTCCTGTTGAGGTATCCCAGGAAGTACATGATGCTACTTGCTCCACCCTCACTGGAAAGCTGGATTCCTTGTCTGGCTATTACAAGAAGATAGAAAGGAGAGAGTTTGGAGAGATGATGAGCCATTTGTGCTACCTAGTTGGGAAGTCTGTGTGTGGGAAGACAGGAAACCACAACAACTTCACCTCTCACCAAAGGGCGATTGCTGTGCCATCTATAACGTCATGAAGCTTCATTGGCCCAAAATTTTGATGAGAGAGCTGGCAGCAGTATTGATGCTTACCAGCTGAAGACCAAAGATGTGCATACCAGATGGAGACCCTTTGGTAGATTACTAACCGCCATATTTGCCAACTACCAGCATTTGGAAGATATGAGAACTACCACTCCAGAAATCTGCTATCATTGGGGAGTTGAAGAAACTTTTGGACTCAAGACTTGCCACTCCTTCAGATTCTCATTTGGCAATGATGAATACATGTCCCTCTATGATGCTGATACCTTTCAAGCCAAGGAACCTTATGTTGAAATGACCCCTGCAACCGCAGTCAAGGGTCTGGCTAAAGCTGCAAAGGCTGTTTCTAGGAAGAGAAAAGCTGCTGAACAGCTTCTCAAGCAGACCAGAACCGTACCAACCCAACCGCGTAGTTCAACTGGTGCTAGCCCCAGTCAGAAAAAGCCCAGGAAGGGAAAAGAAAAGATGACTCTTCAGGATGAAGTAGTTGAAGAAGAAGAAGAAGAAGAAGAGGAGGATGTAACTATTCCTCCCTTGATTGATAGAGCCAAGAAGGCAAAGGAAACTCAGGCTAAGTTAGCCAAGATGTCTGATGAAGAGCGGACCGCCTACTACAAGGCAGAGATTGAGAAGATAGAAAGAAAAATGGCTGAGAAGGGTGCAGCTAAAGGAAAATCCAAGGAACCCATTCCTCAACCGCCTCCTTCTAAACCGCCCCAAACCCAACCGCTTGTCCAAACCCCACCTCAATCTCCTAACCACTCTCATCATTCCTCACCAGCCAAAACTCTATCACCAAGATCGCCTTCTCCTCAACCGCAACGAGCTGCAACCGCTCAGGGGGAGAAGCCAAAGAGACTAAAGAAATTGGCTCAGAAAAGAACCCCAACCAAAGGCCCCAAACGCTTTTTGCACCGTGTTTCCAAACAACCTACTCCACCTTCATCCCCTTCATCTTCTCATTCCACCTCACATTCATCATCCCAATCCCCTTCCAAATCAAATTCCTCCTCTAGCCAATCAAGAACCCCAACTGCCTCACCTCAACATTCCAACCGCTCTAAGTCCCCTCCTCACTCAAACCGCGCCCAATCACCTCCTTACTCTCATCACACTCCAGCCATCTCCATCTCAAATCTAAACCGCGAAAGAACCCCATCCCCTAACCGCGTCCATTCTCCTCCTCCTCCTACAAATTCTCCCCAACAAAACCGAACCCCTTCTCTCAACCTTCATGATACTCACACCAGCTCTTCTTCTGATTCCAACCCTGTTACCTCTGGAATCCCTACTTCTAACATTCCACCTCCTCCAACCGCACCTATTTCAACCGCTCCAATTCCTTCCATCCCAATCTCAACCGCACCTACTACCTTACCCCAAACACTTCCTATTCCTCCATCAACCGCTTCTCAATTCACAGTCCCAGCCAGCCGTATTTTTCAAACCCTCCTTTACCTCAAACCGCTCCTACAACACAATCTCAACCGCCACCCTCATTTATCCAAACTCCTTCCACTCAAACCGCACCTCCAACAGATTACTCCCAAATTCTTTCAACCCTTAATCTTATCCAAGGCCAACTTCTCTTAAACCAAGGGCACATGATCAAGCTAATCGCTTCAAATGCTGCTCTTGAAGCCTCAAACAATTCCCTAACCGCATCCAACCAAACCCTTCTAGCCAAAGTTGATGCTAAATCCCTAGAAATGGCCAATCTTAAAGCCCTATTGCTTGATGCCATTAAGGGGGAGAGAAGTTCCTCTATCCAGACCTCTGAAGCTGTTAAAACCGCAGCTACAGAGTGCTTTCAAGGCTTCAAGGAAGATTTAGCCAGAGGAGTGCTTAGAGCCATGGGTGATGCAGTTTCAAAAACTCAACTCCAAGAGATGCTCTCCAAGCTATCTGATGAGTTTGTTTCTTCAACCAACTCTGCTTTGGTTTCTTTCATGAAGACTCTTCAAGAAACCCAACCGCAACTAGCCTCAACCTCAGCCGCTCCTTCTTCAACCGCTCTTAATGACCTGAAGGTGAAAATTCTTTCTGAGCTGGACTCCCTAAAAGATAGAATCAATGTTGATCTTAACATTGTGGGAGACAGACTCAAGGAGCAGGTAAAGAACTTTGATGATGATATCTCTTTTAGATTTGAGAACCTCATGGCAGGCTTCAACCTCAAACTTGACAACTCTATAAAGGAATTGAAGTCCAACCTGAATGTGACCGTTGATCTGGAACCATTGAGAGATGCTCTATCTACTCAAACTGTGACCATTCAGGATGAGATCTTCACATTCTACAATTCCTTGAAGGCCAGCATTGAAGGATTCACAACTGAAATCAAGGAGAGTGTTGCTGCAAACACTAGATCTGTTGATGCTGTTGGATCAACCGCTGCTCAATCCGTGACCGCACTTAGAACTTTTGAGACCACCTTAGGAAGACAGGTTGAAGACCTCAGAGCCCTAAGAAGAACTATCAGAGGAGAAAGCTCGGCCTTCAGACCTTCTAGACCGCAAGTGCCAAATCAAGAGGTGGACCAGCGTCGTGATCAACCGCGCCATCAGCAACCGCATCATCATCACCAGCACCAACCGCGTCAGCACTAGGACCGCTCTTCATTGTAATTTCTTTGTCCTTTTTGTTGAACTCTTTTTGTTTTTTTGGACCACACTCTTTGTATTTTTGTCCAACCTCCTTTTGTTTTTGTAACCTTTGCATTTTGCTTTTCTACCCTTGTAATTGTAACCGCAGTGGTAGTAATGAAAAATGCATCATTGATTCCAAAACCTTGTTCATATCAAACTGCTTGTTTGTAGAACAATGAAACCGCATATGGCTTATAACCTCATTCAAATATTTTCTAACTTAAAATCATAATTTTGAATTGAAGTTTAAACATTCAGTTTAAACCGCACTTTGAACTTAAACTCATAATTTTAAGTGCACTGAATGCATTTCTATACTTTCCATATTGTAAGTTTTTATCTTTCAGATAGTATAGAAATCTATAGCTTAAGTTAAGTGTGTGCATTGACTTGGGACATGAATTACCATGTTAATTCTTATGGACATGTTTTTACCAAGTACAATGTTTGCTTTAGTTATAGTAGGTAATGGCATCAATCAAATAGGGGGAGATTGTTGGGTATGCATATTTTAACCCTCCTATTTTGTATTAGATTTGATTGATACCATAACCTCCTGTCTATTTTAAGAACTTTAGGACCCTATGTAATGAAGCTTAGACTTCAATTTTTTAGCTAAGTCCATTCTATAGAATAGGTTAAATTTAGGCTTGAAGACTGGCACAAGACTCATTGGATCTAAGGATATGCAGTTCAGAAGTTCAAAACCGCCTAGTGGAATTCTTGGTTAAGAACCGCTCCTGAACTCCAGTGTGCAAACCGCCTTGTTGAACCGCACATGCAACCGCATTGCAGTTCCAAATCTCAAACCGCACTGAAGGATCCTCAACACTGGTGAAACCGCACTTGTCAAACCGCTCCTCACCAGGACCGCTCCAATGATTGGCTACTTGAAGTGAACCACTTTTTATCCGTTGGAATCCACGTCAGCAATATCAAAAGTCAACCACCATATCTTGTCACGTGATTCAATGTCAGAGAAGATCTGCAAGGATCTTGAAAAGGTGACAGGTGTCCTAACCTCATTGCTTGCAGCTGGAGCCTGATCAGCTTTATCTGCAACTGTTGTACCTAAGGACAAAAGTGGTTGCTGTGGACCAATAGGATTGCATCAAGTACTATCCTTACAACAGCTGTATCCAATGACTAGTTTCTTGATGCTTGGGTATAAATACCCCTAATCTTCACCATTTAAAGATTGCTTGAAAAATTGAGAAAGTGTTGTGTTCATTGAAGCTGAAGCTCTGCCCAGAAATTCGTAGTCCTTTGAATCTTCATCTTCAACCTTCAAGAAATATTCCCCAGCCCAGAAATCAAGCCTTAACACATTCAAGAATCATTGAGCTCTACATCTCATAGATTTAAAGAGCCTTGATCTTGTTCTCACACACATACCTCACTTGTTTAAACACATAGTTTATTCATTTGAGATACACTGGTTATAGTCTTAGGATTTGATCTTCATAGAATAGATTTTATATTTGAGTAACGATCTTTGTATCTTGTAATCTCTCAAACTCAATAGTAAAATCACTCTTGAAAATCCAAGACTAACCATCTTGGTAGTGGACGTAGATCGTTTATCGATTGAACCACTCCAAATCACGTGTTCTTATATTTCTGCATTTATATTTCCTGTGATTACTAATTATTTATCTCTATCTCTGTTTGATCTTATTTTAGTTATCCATTATTGTGAAATAGTGTTTGGAGTTAACATTGTCAAAAATACACGTGTTTGTAAAACTGCTCTTACCAAAATCGCAAATCAAAACCGCGTTTTACAAACCGCCTCTGCAAACCGCTTTACACTCTATTATTCCGCTGTGCATTTTACATCATTACTTGCAGTCTATTATCAACTGCAAGAGGATTTTGTAAGCAAGAGGTTTAGTTTTTAAAAGAGGGCGAAAAATTTGTAACAGCTATTCACCCCCCCCCTCTAGCTGTATTTTCACCCTTGTTGCCACCTTTGGGACCAACAGAAGCATTGAGCTAGCAGGTTGTCATCAACACCCATAGGCAGCATGGCCCAAGAGTAGGTTTCCAAATGAGTTTTTGGACAAGTAGTGCCATTGAATTTTTCAATGTCGGGTGTTTTGGATTTTCTAGGAAGCTTTAACATTGATTGACGAAGAGTGTCGTAGTCAATAGAGAGCGAGGCTCCCTTGCTCACATCGAGGGATGCGAGTTTCTTTTCTAGCATTGCCATGGTAAGGGGTTCGTTCTTGCTTTCCCCCTTGCCTTCTTTCTTGGAAGTGTAACTCTCATTGTCAGAGGAGGAAGATATGAGCTAGGCTCATATTTCTTTTTCTTGCTTTTGCTTTGGCGACGGTTCTTAGCCTTCTTGGTGTATGATTCTTCTTCTTCGGAGGGAGAACCATTTTTCTTTTTTTTTTCTTTTGTGGCTAGTGCCGCCCTAAGCTCTTGAATTTCCTCCACGAGGGTGTGGATTTGGGCTGCTTGATCCTCTAAGCGACCATTGGATTCTTCTAGCAGTTTGTGGTTGTTTTCAGACATGGTTTCGTCACCCGGAATTTCATCGATGCCGAAAATTGTGTTGGGAGAGTCTTGAGGATGATGTAGCTTCGAAAAACTGACAGAGAAGTGCAGAGATTGTGTCAAGATCAAATCTAGCCCCAACGGATCGAAAGAAGACTTAAAGGGTTTAGGCTCAACACAGCAAACAGAAGCTTTGTCCCGCGTGGAACAAGCAGTCTCGCGCGAGACAATAGCACTGGAAGTCGATTTTTATTAGACCTAAATTTTGATCGAAACAGAGAATCCGTTTTGAGGGGTTTCTAAGGTCTTTATCCAAATTTAACGACTAAGTAATCAGTTCGTTCTTTGTAAAATAAAGCCATGTAGAATTGACTTGAAGGATTTTTATTTTTAAAGGGACCATGCTTTTTGACGGGACAACTCCGAAAGGGTCATCCGAAGGGACTTTTTTGAATCATTCTTTAAGGTCAATTTTACATTAGCTTTATTTTGGTCAAAGACATAGAAAGATCACCGAGTCAAAACCGACCGATCACGGAGTGATCCTGTAAGTACCCAAATCCGGATCGTCCAAATCCGTCAGAATGTTAACCGAAATCCGTTAACTGGCCCGCTCCAGGTTAACCGGAACTCGTTAAACTCCCCGTTGCTGTGCCAACGAGACGTCCCGGATCGCCCGTGCATCCCGACGTCGAACCGTACTTAGCACGTGACATCTCACGTAAAAGTATGGCTTTCCCGAAAAACGCATTTTCCGGCACTTTCCGGGGGCGTTTCTGACATTTCCTGATCGTTATTTTAAAAATGGACAAAACCGGACCGGGGACAAAATCCCACATGGTCAGACTCAGAGGGCACGTGGCGCCCATGCCACCGCCCACATCACCCTTCAATCAATTTCAGAGGGAAAAGACCAAAATGCCCCCGGTTTGCAAGCCAAGTCCCACGGACTCACCGTGCACTTTTCCCGAAATTGCCAGCAAGTCCCCGCATTTCCAAAATTCCCAAAACCCCGAAATTCACCCAAGTCCGGCCGGACTCCTACCGCAATTTTCACCCTATAAATAGAAGTTGTCACAAAGGCAAAAGAGGATTGATTTCATACCAACAATCACCACCCCACGGTCCAAACTGGTTTTCACCCTTCCCGAGCTCCCGTTTTGTCTCGATTCGCGTGAAACCTTCGTATTTCGATCAAATACGCACCCTACAACTTCGAAACAACCTTTCGAATCACTTTCCGTGTCCCGTACACACCTCCCGAGCCAAAGGAGTCGACCCTAGCCATAGGTATAACTCCTCTCTCGAATCTTCCGTTCTGCCTCTGCTTACGCGCCGCCGCTATAACCGTTTTGAACGTCGTTATCAAAATGTAGACGCCTCCGTCTAATGGGGTCCGATACGTTTTAGCCCCTCGATCCTCTTCTCTTTCCGTAAGAGAAGTAATCACGGGTTAAAACGGCGTTCCGACCCCGTTCCGTTTACTTTCATGTCCTTTACAATTCCGAGCCGTTTGGCCTCGTTGATCGTCATTTACAATTCCGAGCCGTTTGGCCTCGTTGATCGTCATTTACAATTCCGAGCCGTTTGGCCTCGTTGATCGTCATTTACAATTCCGAGCCGTTTGGCCTCGTTGATCGTCATTTACGAATCCGGATCGTTTGATTCCGTTGACACCGCTTTAAATACTGTCATTTACAAGTCCGATCCGTTTGGATTGTGATAGTATTTACTTTTCAAAAGTCCGAGTCGCAACCCGATTCGTTGATCGCATATCATTTAATACGCATTTTTCCCGTAAAAATCGTTAACAATGTAATGCCCGGTTCAAAACCGGAGTTCGTCCGTCGAACTCTCTTTCAAAACGCGCGAAGTGACGTTCGGCCTCCGAATGTTCATCTTCAAACTCAAAGTCAAAGCCGCCATTTGATACTTAAAATCATTTAATACGCTTTTTCCCGTAAAAATCGTTAACAATGACTCGTATGGCTCAAAATCGACGTTTGCCACGCAAACGCTCATTTCAAACTCAAAGTCGACGTTTGCCACGCAAACGCTCATTTCAAACTCAAAACCGACGTTTGTCATTCAAACGCTCGTCTTTTCAAAAGTCACCTAATCAACGTTTGTCATTCAAACCAAGATTAAGCTTGTCATTCAAGCCCCCATTTCAAAACACACACACACACACACGATTTCGAGAAAGGTAGAAAGACTCGTCATGCGAGGCGTTTCGGGCGATCTCGTAATACTCTACCCGAAACGTAACCTGACCTCCGAACCTAACAATCTCTGGTACAAAAAGCTTTTTACTCGTTTTTGCTGCCAATAAAAATGATCCCCGTTTTCAAAAGCCTTTTCCTAAGTTTTTGCTACCAATAAAAACGACACCATTTTCAAAAGCCGTTTCTCAACGTTTGGGCTCAAAATACAAAACCGCGTGGCGACTCCTCATTCTCGCTTCCTTCCCGTGAAGCGAGGTCTCGTACACCAACCCCGCGAAAGACAACCGCCTTTTTCCGCCGCCTCGCGCGCGAAAAGATCGGGTAATTTCAGCTTGGCGACTACTGGGGAAAAGATACTTTTTCAAAACCGCCGATGTTTTCTAAAAGCCTTCCGTGGGTCAAACTTTCATTTACCCTTCCTCGTTTTCGTGTGTGTGTTCCTTTAAACCTCGAACGGTTTTTGTTTCAAAGGCATTACATTGTCAACTTTTCAAAATCTTACCATATTTGTGCATCCCCATTCATGTTTGATTTTCATGTCGTCTTTTGAACCGTGCATCATAAATTCTTTAAGACACATTCAAAAATCTCTCGTTTTACTCGTAAAAAGAATTTTAGTGACCGCACACTACGCGCACTTGCCGCCTAACACCGCACTTCACGTGCACTTGCCGCCGGTACACCGCACACTACAACCCCTAACCCGGATGGCCTTATCGCTTGCACTCCGATTGGTCTCGCGTACACCTTTCGGGGGCGCACGGGGTCGTCCCAAACATCCCATCCTAGCCCGTGTAAGCCATGCACTCTTTGTGTCACACTTTGTCCAAGACCCCGGTTGGTTTTTGGCTTAGCTCGTGTCATAAAGCCTAAGTGTATGTTTTTCACGCCGGCCCCGCTCCGAGTCAAGCTCGAGAGTTTTAGACCAAAGGTCATTCCCGACCAAGTCTTGAGCTTTTCAGCCTTGACTTTGACGCGGAGCTCGCCGAAAAATATACCCGAAGGTTCAATGTGACGCCGTGTCACCAAACCTCGCCGTATGTACCGTGCCGCCCACAACTTGGCCAACGCTAAAAGCTAAAGGTCTCTCGCACAAGCGAGTCAGAGAGGTCATGCCCAAATTTTGGCACGACTCCCGCCTTAACTTAAGGACGCGACCTCGACCGTGGCCCGTACGCCGCACACGTCGAAAGTTTGCGTGATCGCCTAGCCTTAAGTTCACTTTTTCCTTTGTCGGTGGAACTCGCTTGCCTTATCGTACCTCGCCGGGATAGTCCGTCCCGAGAAAGATGATCTACAATGGAAACGAGGGGCTTATAAGCGTAGTGACGAGATCCACCGATTAGAGCTCTAGGATTAGTTGCGAAAAGAAGACACGCTCTTTTCCAACCAATTAGGACTCGAGAAAACGCGCTTTAAGTAAACTTTAATCGGTAATCGCACATTGCACAAGCCCGAAAACCTTGAGCCAAATACCCTTTTCCGAAGCCTAAACCCTTCCTTTCGTTCCTCGCAATGAGCGTAAAGTGGTTCAGATTTCCGGCCGCCGCCTTGCCAGATCACGCAACGGCAGCCGTCGCTTCTTCGGTTCCCTCGCCTCCTCACAAGATTTCCGACATGTCTAGCTCACCGAGAAATCGTGGACGGGAAGGACCCCGCCACCGGTAATGTATATGACATTGGAAGAAGCCATCCGGGCTTGTGAGGTTCACAAGAGGCGTAAAGAAGATCGCCAGACTTTCGTGGTACAGCCTTCGAATGAGCGTGGTATAGCAGCCTATCCCCTGGGCCGACGGTACTTTGTCCCGGTCGAGGATGACGATTCCCCGAAACCAGCTTCACCAAACCTTCAATCAGTTCCTCCCGCCAACTTACTTCGGATGCCTTCCAACCAAGGAAACAAACTGACCTAGGCTCCATGTTGCCACCTCTCGTGGCAACCCCGTCAATTTTGGTCACCCCAAAGGCTACACCCATCACTCAATATCACCGCCGCACCGCCGACCATCTCAGATGCCAATATCCTCAATACCCTCCCGGTTCGTCCCGCTGCCTATACACGAATCCCTAAACACCGGGGACAAACCCCGATACAGCTTCGTAAAAGGCTCCCGTATATTCTCATATACCAAGCCTTCCACCTCCAATCACTACCGCCACGTGGTAGCACCCGGCGCCGAGCCTCACAGCCCACCACCGGACCCAACCTTAGCCTCGGATGGTCGAGCGTATGAAAGACTCCGAAAGCCACCATGAGCAGCCTCAAAGCAGAAACGCTCAAATCCACCGATCCGGAATGGTCACGCCTCTCCTCGCCAAGTTCGAATGCCTGAGATGGACCGATTCGATGGAACCGAATGTCCTCAAACGCACGTCGACACTTACGTTCTGCATGAGAGCAAAAGGAGCAACCCTCCAAAGAAATGGCCGACCACTTCCAAAGATACGCTCAAAAGCTCAGCTGTTACGATGGTTTCGAGGGTCAAGCTCGCGGATCGCCACACTGGGAACAGATCGCAACATCTTCCCGGAACGGCATGCATCCAACTTAGAGTGGGAAACAAGTCGCGAGGACTTAATCACCACCGAGCGTAAAGCGGATGAAAGTGTTGGGGAATTCTACAAGAGATGGAGCCGGAAACTCTCCGAAATCATGGAGCCACTCTCCAAAGACGAATGTATGCGGATCTTCAAGTCTTGCTTGAGACCGTCCATCGAACTCTCATCGCCACAATTTCTTCCTGCATCTCCGGCCATGGTCAATGCCGGCTCACGCTCGAGAAGGATCTCAAGGAAAAGTTGGCTACCGCATGCCCATACGTATACCGCTCAACAACGCATTCAATCCCGCACCGGCCCCCGGCAAAGGGAAAGATACGTCTCGTCAACTACGTCCATCGTGGACAACAATGGGTAAATGTAAAACCCCCCACAAAGCAACAATTCTACTGTATGTACTGTCGTACACTTCGACAAGTTGGACATGCCACTAAGCAAGATGCCGGAAGGGTTAATCAAGGAGGGTCTCCTTAAGCCCGTGGCCAATTACAAACCCAAAGTTCCCGTAGCCAATGCGGACAAGAGCAAATACGCGCCTTCCATCGCATCACGGCCATACCACCGACAACCGTTTGGGGTTACGATACGAAATCCGTAACTTGATAGAAGAAGGCAAGTTAGAGCGCCCCGTGGCCCAATACGCCGGGAATCCTTTCCGAACAATAATAACGTGAATTCCATTGAGCGGGTGCCCAAGAAGAGTGCCACGTAACCCGCCCGCCTCTTTCACTGGATCCTCCTCTAATGTCCACATCGCCTACGATGTTTGTGATCGCTCCGCCGCCCGGGAGTACGAGTCTCGAGAAACCGTCCTGAGCAATCCTCCGAGAAAACAAGAAGAAATCCTCTCAACAAAGAATCGAGAGAAAGATACGAAGCCGGAGATACCAAAGCGTAGGTACACTGGGAGAACCCTCCGGGAGGTTCGACTACTACGCACCGTACTCCAGCCTACACCCTCTTTGCCTCCAGCCATGCAGCCTCTAGAGCAGACAGGGTGGGAAAGCCGAAAAGCCCAAACGAAACTGCATCTGCACTCGGAACACCGGAATACCTCGCATCTTGGTAGTCTTACCGCGCCGTAAGCCTAACCCTCCGCGGATCGCCCAAGATTCAACTTGTCCAGCCTTTCCGAGCCCGGACCGCAAAGGAAGATCAAGGTCACTTGGCAATCGCACTCGATCAATGTGCTAACCAAGGGCGGCAACCGCCACAAAAATTTCAACATACTCCCGAGGTTCCAAAGAAAGGCTTTACCTCGCAAGAGGAAGACAGAAACGGATGGCCGGATGACTCTCCTTCTACGGATAGAGACGAGATCTACGACTCCCGCCTATATGGCAAAGCATGATCACGTTCGTGACGAAGACTTACCGAGAGACGCCTGGGCACAACGAAGCTCAGACATCACTCTCAAACTCAACACCATATCACTCCCCGAGTATTGGTAGATAACGGGTCAGCCGTTAATGTCCTCCCTCTCAAAGCATGATGCGAGCTCTCCGCATCCATGAAAGCCATTTGATACCGTCTACTCTGACTATCAAGGCCTACGACAACTCGTCTCGCCCCATCCTCGGGGACAAGTGACTCGAACTTTGGTTCGAAACCCAAATGGTGCCAAAGAAAATTCCACGTGATGGACATTCCATCCGAGTTCACGCCTCTTTGGGACGCCTTGGCTACACCACATGAAAGCCATAGCTTCCACTCTCCATCGCAAGGCCAAGTTCATTAACCGACAGGAGATCTCGAAGTCATCCGAGGGGACAGCTTTCCTCATAGGAAACGGCCGAGACAAGAGCTGCGTGTCCGCACTCGTGCACCGGGTTACCTCCTTCGAATCAACCAAGGGACTACCGGGCAAATCTCATCGTAATCCCTCGTAGTCCGGAGATGCTAACTATGTAAACGTACTCGAGCAGTGCACTCGAAGCCCGATACATCAAGTTCAACTGTCGTTTCCAACACTTGGAGGCAGATTGGAAGGAAACGCCGAATATCGCCATGATACGGCACATAAACCCCGCCTCCAATCGGAGATTTGTCGCATTCTCCAAACCAACTCTCTCGGCTCCCGCTGTGCGAAGAGGTTTTTGTGATAAAGGTCAACAAACACCGTCATTCTCGTGATGAATGCATGGAAGTTGTATGGGACGTCCTCCACGAGGAACTACCCGCCGCACCCTCTCTTCTCCAACGAAGAGCATGATGTTTTCCTAGCCGCTCCAAAGAACGCAACCTCGACGCAATACGTCCCTACACTGGATTGAGCGATCGATGACGATGAATCCGGACTCTCCGGAGTCGAGGACGCGTGCACCCGCAGCGTACCTCCGCATTCACATGCTCGCTTTGAGGACGGAACTCCTTCCGATCGTGTCACTTACGACCAAGGTTCCAATACCATGGAAATTGTCAAGCTCAACGTCCAAAGCATGCATGTGCCTATCTCGATAATTGGAAGCACGTGATTCACGCAACGAGGAATCCTCTCGATCAAGTGAAGGACGACGACTTCGTCAATATCATCTATTCCTGTGTATCCCGATGAAGCCAAGGATCCCGTCCTTGTTATCGTATTCTCGCAACACCAAGGTCACCTCGATGATCGCCCGCTCATGGTAAACGAGGCACCGGCCAAGCGAGCTCGTAGCTCATCACTACTTCCGAGTACCACCCTGGGCTGCAACCGGCCCGTGCCGTCGCCAAGCTTATACCTCAAGCGCCGCCAAGGCCAAGGGCAACAAAGAAAGGAGACCAAGCTCCTCACCCCGCTACAAGTCGATCGACCTCGAATGCTTCCACCAGCCCACCCCGAAAACATCTCGTGGAAAGTCTTCCCCGTAAGGCGTAGCCGCCTTCCGACACAGAAATGACCACCTCAAAGATCAACATGCTTCGCTCGATTCTACTCCCACTGCCACGCCCCGATTCGTACATCCCGCCAATCGACCGCTAGCTTTGATAGACTTGGCGATCGAGCGAGATCACGAGACCGTCAACATTGCAATTCAATACCCCCGTGGGGTCAATCAAGCGTATATGGGCAAACTTCTTGGTGATCGAGATTAAGGAAGGACGCATGGAATGTCCTGGCCCGACTTCCTTCGTCAATGTAATCCAAGTGTTCCCGCCATTCGGCGATTTGAATGTAATCACGGTTCTCGGGACACTAGCCGACGATGCGCACCTACGGAGATCGCCTAGGTCTCGCAAGGAAAGCTCTCATGGAGCTAGCCGCTCAAGAAAGTCGTCTTTGGGACGAAGACCAAGCTCGAAAGACCTACAGGACCAAGCCCTTAAAGTGTCACAGTGCCTTCTGACATGTAAAGCTAGAGGCCACTCTAGACCGCCCGACCTCAGGAGTTTTGCCCATGGCAACTTCCCTGACTACCGTCCTTCTCATCCAACCCCTCTCGCTGTGCAAAGGGTGGTCAACGGTCCCGATGACCTAGGAGATGGAACGACACAAACGTAACGAATCCTGCCGCTTACCTTCCCGAGGAAAGCAAGTTCTCCGTGAAAGCGACGATGAAGACGATGAAACCATTCTCTTCCAAGCCGGGCATGAAGTCAACAAAACCGACTCCCAAGTGGTCCTCGGGAGGATGGGAACGGATTATTACCGCACTCAAATTGAAAGGCCAACTCAGTGGAGGAAGGTCTATTTAAAAACAGGAGGAGGATGGAAATTCGCCTCGAGCAACTACTCAGTGGAAATTCCATGCCTACTCTTCATTTACGTAAACGATCAATCGGGACAAAGAACTAAATACATGGGCCGATGTTCGGGAAGCCGTATACTCACCTTCCGACATACCCGCCACTCGCATAAAGCAGAAGAAAACTCTCCCCGATGGAGGTTTACCTAGACCGCCGCACGCAGCTCAAAGAAGCACCGGCTATTCTCACATGGGAAGAAACGCAGCATTAACTCTCGACGCAGCTCCGCCGCAAGAAGGTTGATCTCGGGGCCTGCAGTGGAGGAAAACTAGCCAACCACGAGTATCGCTGCACCCAACCTGCATCGCCCGAGTATGCTCAAAGCAAGAAGGAAAGGAACGCGATATACCGTGAAGAGATCAAGGAGACCGTTCGCTTGAGCCGAGAACTCTCCAACCTCCCCGAGGGTCGCAACGCACGCTCGGCCAGTGCAATCACCACTTGTGCACCGACATTCGAACAGCCTACGTCAAACCGTAGGCTACCTCCCCGCAGAGGCACTCTAAGCGCATCCCGGGACGTAATCCGTCAAGCCGCCGAAGCTCCCGGAATTCATCCACAATCAATGAGTTGAGGGAAGACATATGGCTCCTATGCTACGAGGAATCCTCCTCTAACTATGGCTCAACTCAGAGCACTGCTCGTAAGGGACCAAACCCGATGTCGGCCGTTCTAACCCGATCGGGTCAAATCCATGCATTACCACCTAAGGCCACCAAAAGCCGACGGAGCCGTAACCGCAGTCCGGCCACTCGAAGACACAAGTTCCTTGAAAGAGGACCCGATCCTCACTACCAAGCTGCACTGTGCAAACATTTCCTTTCGTCTCTCGCTCACCTCCTCTTATCCTCACAAGCTCAAGCTAGAGGAAAGCCTCGGCCCGTACCATGGTCCCCGTGGACGCAACCCCGCATGAAGTCATTCGATGATTGGTAACATCCACTATGGCAACATTATCACCTTCACGTATTTGGACCTTCCAAAATTTGGGGCCGATCACAATGAGCCGCTCTACATCACAGCCCACTGACGAGCGTCGCCTTCCCCGCGTGTTGGTAGACGGAGGTTCCGAATGAATGTCTTGCCCGCCAAGATGATGGACCCGCTTGACATCAAGCCCACAGATCTTAAGCCTTCACCCACACCGTCAAGGCCTATGACTCTACTTCCCGTACAGCTTCCTGGGTTGCTACCCTTAACATCCGGTTCGGCAAGCGGGTGATCCCCACCGAATTCCAAGTGTTGGACATTCCAATCACTTTCACAGCCATCCCGGGCGTCCCCGGGCCGCATCAAATCAATGGCGTGGCATCCACCCTTCACCAAAGGCCTCAAGTTCATGCAAGGCAACGAGCTAACTACGCCTACGGCGACAAAGTTGTCACCACCGAGGGGACCAAAGACCAACGACATTCCAAGCCTTGGAAATCAAGCATAATGATGACATGCCATTAATCGGATTCACTCGAGACCTCCAAGATCCAAATATGCAACGTGGACCTTCCACTGTCTCACGATCGATTCCTCCCGCCATGAGGATGATGAAACTCATGAACTTCATCCCAGATCGGGGCTCGGCAAGAGGCCGCAAGGCCAAAGCACCAAGTTATTGAAGTCAAGGACCACACCACGGTCCAGGGGCTTCGCTACGTGCCAACACCGGCCGACATCAAGGAAGACAAAAGGCTCGCCCGCACCAAGGCAAAGCAGCCCATAAAAGGGGAACCTCCGACGGCACACCCACCTCCGACCTTACCACTTTGACCTCGCTCATTACTTCACCAAGTGGAACCGACAGCAGAACCGAGGGGACCGACAAGGGAACCGACAGCAGACCGAGGGGACCGACAAGGGAACCGACCGATAATCGAGGGACCGAGGCTGAACCGACAATGAACCGATGGATGGGACCGACAAAGTGGAACTGATGAAGATGAGAAAGAAGCAGGATAGTCAACGCCAAGACTACGTAAAGGATGGAACAGCCTAGCACGGGACCTCAAGCGTTTCGTAGGACTCAAGGCTAATCCGATAAGGGGAGCATTCCTCGACATCACAGCCTCTACTGGACCAACCGCCACCACGGTCCAAAGATGAGTACACATTCAAGGGAATCCTGCACTTGGAGGAGCAACTCAAGGTACTCTCCATGGGAAACAAGTTGTTCGGATCAGCCGCCGAGGCCACATTCGAGACAAGAAATCCAAAGCGTAAGGAACCGTAATTCATAGAAGACGCTCAATGGACCAAATTTCTACGTAGTCTGCTTGAAGAAGTCATGGAGTTGCCCAACTTGATCGATCGGGGCTCCGACAACAAAGATGATCGCCATGATAGGGACTGCAGGAGCCAAGCCTCTCGATCCCCGCACCCTCCTCAAGCATCCAAAGAATGCCACCGAAGAATCGGGTAACTTTCACCTGACCAAGGGCAAGCCAGCAGTAATTGGAAGACAAGCCGGGCCCGCACCCACATCTCCCTAAACCCGGTCTCAAACCCTCTCGAGCCGGGCCTCTGTCGAGTCCGGGCCCTTCCGAGTCATCCAACGGCCTTACGCCGAGGACTATAATGTTGTAGCCAATCATGTATTCCCGTTCTTGTGTAATGAAAAGTCTCGACCTTTCTGAGTATCCTCTCATTGCCACTTTAACAACCGATAAGTTAACAAACAACTTAAAAGACGTTAATAATTCAATTGATAAAGAAGTACACATTAAACGAACAATACATTAGAGAAGTTCTCGAGCGTGTAGTTGACCAAGAGGACAACCGGGCCCAAGCCGCCGAAGAGGTTATGACCAAAGTGAACTCCGGGGTCGCGCAAGAGCCTAAAGAAACACAAGTGGCGCTTTCTTCGCCGATGCAGTAAAAGGAAGCCCCGATAAGCCTCCTCCGGAGTATGTTGACGTGTTCGCCCGGTCATATCAGACATGCCAGACTCGATCCTCAATCGTGGAGCACGTAATTCCCCGATCCCGAATCCAAGCCTCGTCAAATGTAAGCCGCGCAAGATCAAGCCAGAGTGGTCCTTGCAAGTTAAAGAAGAAATTGAGAAAATGCTCCGAGTTGGTTTCATCAGAGTGATTGAGTACCCGACTTGGCTCTCCAACATCGTGACGGTCACCAAGGCCAACGGAAAGGTCGATGTCGTGGATTTCCGGGATCTCAACAAGGCCAGCCCTAAAGATGATTTCCCACTACCTAACATCGACATGCCGGTCGACACCACGGCAAATTTCAAGTAAAGTCCTTCGTGGACGGGTTTGCTGGATACAACCGTATCAAGATGTCCGAGGAGGATCGTGCCAAGATCGCCTTCACCACTCCACGGGGACATACTGTTACACCTGGCCATGCCGTTCGGTCTAAAGAACGCTGGGGCTTACTTACTGGGCCGCAATGCCCTCTTCCATGACATGATTCACAAAGAAATCGAAGTATATGTCGACGACATGATCATCCACTCCAAGGGATCGACATGCAAAGACATGACAGATCCGAGGAAGTTCTTCAACGTACTTAAAACACTCCATGAGGTCAACCCGGCAAAGTGCACCTTCTAAGGCGTCAAGCGCGGCAAGGTACCGGGGTACATGGTTACGTAAAGAGGTATCGAAGCCGATCCCAGAAAATCAAGGCCATCATCGACATGAAGCCGCCTCAAACCCCGACGTAAGTGAAAAGCTTCATGGGAAGACTTCAAGCACATCGGGCCGCTTCATCAACCGCTTGACATCTTCTCGCGAGCCCATGTTCAAACCGATGAAAAAGAATGCCGACATCAAATGGGACTCCGAGTGCCAAACAACTTTCGAGAAGATCAAGACCTACTTGGTTAATCCCCCACCCCGTGCCCGCCACATGAAGACAAGCCACTACTCCCGTATCCGACAAGAATGTACACGTCTATCTGAGCAATGCCGGCACAAGAACGTAAAGATTCCAAGGTTGAGCATGCAATCTACTTCGTAAGCCGAAAGCTTCAAGGAAGTGAACTCACTACTCAAAGATCGTGAGAAAACCCGTACCGCCTTGGTATGGGTAGTCGGGAAACCGAAACACTACATGCAGCCGCATTCTGCTCCCGGTCTCCAAAGTGGACCCCGTCCGATATCTCTTTGACAAGCCATCCCCGTCAATGCGGCTAGCCAAGTGGTCATTCTTCCCGGCCGAGTTCGACATCAAGTACATGGTCGAAAATCAACAAAGGGCGTAGTAATGGCAGATCAACTTGCCGACTTCCCGAGCAAAGAACCTAAGGGTCCCGATCCGCAATTTCCTGGACGACGGAATCTTTTCACTTGACAAACCGCAAACCGCCGGCAACTCTTCTTCGATGGGGCAGCCAACAAGAAGGGGAATGGCATTGGAATGCTCCTTGTCGATCCCAAGGACGAGCATACTCCCATAGCCATCAAGCCGAATTTTGAAGCAACCAACAATGCAAAGAATACGAAGCCTGTGCAAGAAGTTTGGAAGCCGCCCTCGAGCGCAACATCTTAGAGCCGGATGTATATGGAGACTCAAAGCATTGATCATCAATCAAGTATCCAACAAATGGAAGACGGTAGATTCTCGGCCTTCGAAGTACCACGCGTACATGGAGGAACTCATTGCTCGCTCAAGGACATCTCTTTTCACTATTTGCCAAGAGACAGAACCGCTCGCGTACGCCCGGCAACCCTCGCCTCTCTTGTCGAAATTCCCGAAGGGAAAGCAAGAAACCCTCGTAATAGGCAAGACGGGAAACACCCGCCTATTGCCGTGAGATCGAAAAAGAAAAAGAAACGATCGACGAACCCCGGTACAATCAAATTTACCAAGCATTCTCCAAAGCGGAGAAGCTTCCTTTACAAATGAAGATGGAAAATACAAAGAAGGGATCAAAGCCAAAACATGATGGCATTAAAACGCCCGGCATCCCATTTCGTCATTCTCGGGGGTATGTTGTACAAGAAGCGCCACCAAGGACCACTCCTTCGGTGTGTAAACAAAGAAAAAGCGCCGAAGCTAATGAACGAAGTTCACAACGGAACCTCGCGGTCCGCACATGAACGCCCGAGCATTGACACAGCATCATTCTCCGTATGGGATACTATTGGATATCAATGGAAATGCATCGCATCCAGCTTCGTCCGAAGCCGCGACAAATGTCAACGGTTTTCCAACCTCAATCACATCCCTCCTCACGAACTCTACCGCATGACTACGCCACGGCCTTTCGCCACATGGGGAATCGACGTCATCGGCAAGATCACTCCTCCAGGGAGCAATGGTCACGAGTTCATTTTAGTCGCAGCCGACTACTTCACCAAATGGGTAGAAGCCGATCGTACAAGGTACCGAATTCTAGGAAGGTGGCCGAGTTCATTCGAGAGAACATCATGTGCCGATACGGAGTGCCCAATGAGATCATCTCCGACAATGGGACTCACTTCGAAGGAGATTGTGACCAACTACCGACCGAATTCGTAGTCACACGTCACAGTCTTCTCCTTACGTACCACAAACCAATGGTGCAAGAGAGGCACCAACAAGACTCTCGCCATGATAATCGAAAGATGACCACCGCAGGTCGGGACTCGGCCCGAAAAGCTACATCTAGCCCTCTCGGGGATACCGAACATCGCCGTAACCGCCACAGGGGAGACTCCGTTCGCACTCACCTACGGAATGGAAGCAATGTTACCCGTGGAATTGGAAATTCCATCCCTCCGAGTCCTCTTGGAAAACGGGATCAATGAAGTCGAATGGCTACAGAGCCGTCACGACGAACTTGCTCTACTCGACGAGCGCAGATTGAAAGCCATGGAACACACTCGAGCCTACCAGAGCAGTAATGGCACGAGCATTCGACAAGAAAGTCAAGATCCGAGACATCGAGAAGGCGACTTGGTGCTAAAGGAAAAGCCTCCTACGTGCACCAATCCCCTGGAAAGTGGGAGCCTACCTGGATAGGACCGTTCGTGGTACAAAGAATCTTCTCCTGAGGAGCCATGAAGCTAGCAGACTTGGACGGAAACCCTTGCGTTAACCCCGTGAACGGAAGCAAGCTCCGCAGATACTTCGTTTCGAGGAAGAGCACGAGTCAACTCACCTTCCCCATACACCGTCCCCTCAAGCAAATTAAAGTGCTAAAAGAGTAATACCCAACCGGATACATTCCCGCTAATGATCCGTAAAAACAGTGGTCGCACTTCTTTTGTCTTTGTTTTTCTCAAATTCACCTAAAAGTGTCGAACTACGGTGACTCCGAGCCCCTTAGTCCAATTGTAAAAGGGGAACGTAGGCAGCCATCTTTGGTTCGGTCTAAAAACAAAAATACAATAAGCATCAATTGCTTGTGTTTCAAAAACTCTTTTCATTTAACCTACAAATTCATAACGGTTAAAACATTCTTTGATGAGTTCAAGCACGGCCAACTCTTGACTCGCTACACGCTAGCAAAACTACAATAAAACATTAATCAATTAATGTGTCCGCAATGACAATGGATGGATACTCGGGACAAAGAAGGTCAACCTAGTTTCCCGTACTAGGTCCTTCATCCTTCTTCCCTTCCCTTTTCCCCGGCGAGTGTTCTTCACCTTCGCAGAAATATTCCCGTAGGCCTTCTACCCGGCTCGTGGACTCTTCCCGACGCCTCCGTCAATCCCGTGGCCGTCAATACAGCCCTTTCTCTAGCTCGTCTCGAGCCGCCTCGCTTCGAGCCATCATCGCAAAGGCTTTGATTGGCCTCCCGACGCACTTGCCACATAATCGCCATGGCATCGCGCACGATTCCTGTGGTTAGCCCTCGCCTCGTCCTCCTCAATGTCGAGCCGTCTGTGTGATCGCACTCAACACTCACTCCGTCTCCACAAGATAGCCATCTCGTGTCTCCCCATACACTCTTCGTACTCGCCCCGTATATCAAGCCGATGCAATGCCCTCTCTCCGGTGAAAGAGAACCCCGGGCAGAAAGGACGTGTATTGCCACCACCGGTGACCGCAATAGCGTCGAAGGATCCTCCATCCGCAGAGATCCCACCTCAAAGGTAGCAAAGATAACTCGAGATCGCCGCTGGCACTGCTCGGCCCCTGCACGCCGCGTAACCAATGATGGAATATAGAAAGACGTCTCGAGACAGCCCGGCACTCGACGATCAATGCACCCTCCCGAGCGGTCCTACAAGTCTCAGAATCTTCCAATGGGGAACCCACCATCGCAAGTGATGCGTGCCAAGTCTCGGCCATCCAGAGCTCCGGCCACTCGATTACCCCTATCACCAGAGGACGCCGCGAGAAAGACCAAGCGTCACAGACATTGGCACCTCGTGCATCATCTCGCAGCCTCTCCCTCAACCACATGGTCGCATAGCGGGACTCCCTCCCCACATGTATCGGCTACGGCCGCCATCCGGCCTATGCCCAGAACGTCTCGCCCAAGACCAATGGCACGATGTCTCCTCCACTCCGCATCCGCCACTGTGTCCAAGACACCGTGATGGCACACACCTGCAGACGTGAATGTGAACAGAGTAGCAATCACACACGAGCAAACGCGTCCCACGCAAAGACGCTCCTCGCTCCGGCAAATCTTTCTGGCAGTCCCGAAATGTCAACGTAATCGGAATCCTCAGACAAGCATCCCGTATGCTTCTCCAAATGAGATACCCAACAAAGACACTAGCTTCTCAACGATGGCCATGCCACCAAAGATACGGAAGAACTAGTCGCTCCGTCTCAGTCCTCCTGCAATGGCCCGGAAATCTTCAAACGTAGGAGTGACTTCGTTGTACGAAAAGCCGTACACATTCCTCCTTACGTCCTGTAACCGAGACGCGGCTCTCAAAAGATCCCAATCCGGCATGAGCTCCTTCAAAGCCCAAACAGATTTAATCCCGTAATGACCTTCGAAAAACCTTTTTGTTCTCGCCTCGTGTGGTTCCGTACCCACGACCGAAAGTTGTCCAAATATCGCTCTTGCATCCGAGACGATAACTTGGGAAAAGGAGCCATGTCGAAGGTGAAGAAAACCTTAAAGAAATGGAAAAGAACTCACTGTAATGAGCAAAAGCAATGCTAGCTTCTTACAAATTGCAAAGCCGAAACCGCAATTTAAAGAATCGGAAATTCATTTCAAGTCCGGCCGGACTCCTCTCGCAGCTTGACTTGGTCAACTCTGCAGCCTACCGCCTTAAAGTTGGAAACATTTCCAAACCATGCCCTGTTCACTCTTATGAAATCTCGCGTGCTCGCCTCGATTTCATTCAACAAATGACAATATCCCTTCCGCCCGGCTCGTGCAACAAGCAAATAATTAAAAATTAGTGCATACATGCTTAATTTTTGACCCGTTCAATTTTTAATGCATTTCTCCTTTTTATTTATTTTTGATTAACCTATTTGCTTATTTGCCGAAAATAACTAAAGGTGATCACGTAATCAAATATGCGAAGCATGTGTTCCCGCCCCACGGGCGCCTTTTTGCAAATACATTTCAAATCAAAATTTGTTCCCGACAAATACATGCATTTTGTCTAAACAAAATAGTAAAGAAAGAAAGCAAGAAAAGGGGACTACTCTGAGTCCCGCTCGTCATCCGTACACTCGACGCACCGCTCCGCCGCCGCCGGATCTGTCGCAAACAGAACTCGCCGAACTCCTCCACTCGGGAATAGGCAAAGGGCCTCCTGAGTACGCGAACTCGAGGACTCCTCTCTCGCGCCCGAGTGCGCAAGAAGGAGCTCCAAATCCAGCCGTTCCGCCCGCGAACCGGCCAAACCCCGTGTGAAGTCCTCCCCACCACCGCTGGGAGCAGGCGAACCCTCGGCCTAGACGGCCCCCGATCGCGGACGTCCACGCTCCTCCGGAACCGCACCGCATGAACTCCACGAGCCTCCCGGGCGTAGGCGGACCACCCGTCCACCACCCTCACGGCCTCATTGTACGTATGGCCGATACTGCGAACCAGAAAATCATCGTAAAGCGAATGTAAAGTACGTATGCATCATGTGCGTAATGCTACTATCAAATGCGTAAAATCGAAAAGATGCTCACCGAAGCATTGGGGTCCGCCCGTATCGTGGTCTCGGCCCGCCGGGAGCGGGATCACAAGTCGCCCGCGCGAACCGCCCAGCCTCGTACGCTAGCCTAGCTCGCGGGACAGAAAATGTCGAGGACCTCCAGAACCTCGCCTCCCTATGCCGCACCCGCGGGCTCCTCGGCCTCATCCTCAAGAAAACATCATAAGCGGCCCCCGCTATGATGTACTCGATGAAGTACACACCCCGAAGGTACCCCTCCCGGCTCATCCATCGGCATCTCCCGGGATGCCGCATGTACAAAGGAGGATCCACCGGCACCAATGGAAGGGACCCCGCCTATGCCGACGAGTCACCCTCTCCCCAAATACATGGCGTCGCAGGATGTCCCACCAGAGCTTCCGCCGCCGTGTAGTCTCGCCGGCAATCCGCACCGCGACATGATCAAACTCGCTCCACTGTGTCACTGGATCCTCTCGGAGAACTCCGGGTTCGGCCGCCGAGATATCTCCTCGTACGACACTCGAGTGCCAACCCTCGAAGAGACCGCCCTCTTCGCCTTCTTCTTCGCCAAACCAAAGAAGGCAGGGAACAGGGACGGTACGGCTCCTTGACGTCCCAAGCTCGCGGACCGAACACCTCGTAGCACTGCACTCCGCCAAGAGAATGGAAAGTTATGTCGCCTACAAAGCGTATACATACGAGTACATAAAAGAGGCAAGGAAGAGAAAAAGCACGTAAACTTACATCCAAGACGGGCGTGAAGCGGCTAAATGTGTGCTCCTCTCCCCGCGAGAACCCGTCGTCCAAAGAGTGGTAGAGCTCGCCACCCAGCCTCCCCCACGCAAACCCCTCACGGCATCCAGATCGTCGCCGACCCGAGCAGAGGGAAGTGACAAGACGTGTCGGAAGTCGGGAACAAAGTCAGCCGATAGCGCAAACCAAAGGAACCTCGAGCTGACGCTCCGCGGTCATCCTCAAAACCCAGCCTGGATAATCGGCGACGCCCGCCCTCAAGTGACGCTCCATCGGCTCGTACCGAATGCCTAAGCCCCCGGCATCGGTAATGTCAAAACCCAGCAGCCTGCATAACCGCTCCGGGTGTAACCATCAACCCACACTAGCGCGTTGCCATAAGTCGGCAACCCAGTGATAGCGGCATAATCCGTGGGAGTCACCGTCGCCTCCCCCCATCTGAAATGGAAAGTGTGGGTCGTATCCCACCGCACTCGCCGCGACATACATGGACTCGCCTCGGCGTATCACTGTCGCAGCCTACAAGACTGATAAACCCGGCCGAGTCAATCACTACTGTCGTGGACTCCTCTCTCCCTCTCGGGCCACGTCCGGGATAAGGCCCCACAATACCTGCACTGCCTCAAAGGCACCCCGACTCTTCTGGTTGTGGGTATCAACCATCCCTGTCCCCTGCAGACAAACAAGACAGAAGCAACGTCAACAAAATGCAACAACGCATGTCAAAAGGATGCAATGCAGATACGGTTCTCATTCATTTCCTACGTATATTCAAAATCTTTCGAAAACTCCGTCGAATCCGGAACTTTCAAAATCTTTCGAAAACTCCGTCGAATCCGGAACTTTCAAAAACTCCGTCGAATCCGGAACTTTCAAATTCTTTCGAATTTTTCGAAAATTTCGCTCCGTCCCGAATTAAAGCTACTTTAATTTTGGAAAATGCATTTAGACATGGAATTTTGCAACCAAAATTTTTATGTCATCTACCCATGATGTCAATTGAACTACGTCCTAGTCAATTTCGACAACGATTCATAGCAAAGTCAAAAGCCCCAAATCGGGCACCAAAATCCCTAAGTAAATTCCTAGCAAATTTCTAACATTTAAAGAATGCACATTCTTGAAATTAATGGAATTTGTAGGGAACTTACGTGTCTTTCGATCCCTCCCTTGGAGTTGTGGCGGTCCCTCGCCGGATAAAACTCCGCCGGATTCAATGGAAGAGTGGTGGTTCGAATGGTCCGAACCAATCGAGTTCTTTCGTCGTCGGTCCTTCCATGGCGAGCCATTGGTCCTCCTTCACCCTCCATAGCAATTTTCCCTCACAAATTCGAGCAAACCTTGCAATTTGGGGTGGAAAATTTTCTCTCCTCTCTCTCTCTCTCTCGCCGGCAATAATGGAAGAAGTGGGCTCTTTCTTCCCCAGCCTCGGCATTTAAAAAGTTTCTGGAAAAACAGTAAAAGTCCGACCGGACTCTTACTGCACCAGAATAATTTTTGCCCCTTTTGCCCCTCAGCTTTTGGTAATTCCAATTTTACCACTTTTGGCCCCCGAAAGTGTAAAATTTCCCCCAGTTAGACATTTCTAACGCCCTATCCTCCGAGGATAAATCAAGGTTAGTTCTCACTAACGTTCGTCTCCAGACGTTAAATTCCCAGTTAGTTCTCACTAACGTTCGTCTCCTGATGTTGAATTCAGTCCAGTTGACGTTTGACATTCAAACGTTCAACCATGTCTCCGGACATTTCAGTTACGATTCCGTCTCCCGACGTTAAAATCTAAATGGTCCTCACCATTAAATCCCCAATCGCGACCTTTCACGGTCCGATTTAAATCCTCAATCGCGACCTTTCACGGTCTGATTTCAATCCTCAATCGCGACCTTTCACGGTCCGATTTCAATCCTCATTCGTGACCTTTCACGGTCCGATTTCAATCCCCAATCGCGACCCTTCGCGGTCCGATTTAAATCCTCAATCGCGACCTTTCACGTTCCGATTTCAATCCTCAATCGCGACCTTTCACGGTCCGATTTCAATCCTCAATCGCGACCTTTCACGGTCCGATTTCAATCCTCATTCGTGACCTTTCACGGTCCGATTTCAATCCCCAATCGCGACCCTTCGCGGTCCGATTTCAATCCTCAATCGCGACCCTTCGCGGTCCGATTTCAATCCCCAATCGCGACCTTTCACGGTCCGATTCCAAATCCTCATTCGTGACCTTTCACGGTCCGATTTCAATCCCCAATCGCGACCCTTCGCGGTCCGATTTCAATCCTCATTCGTGACCTTTCACGGTCCGATTTCAATCCCCAATCGCGACCCTTCGCGGTCCGATTTCAATCCTCAATCGCGACCCTTCGCGGTCCGATTTCAATCCCCAATCGCGACCTTTCACGGTCCGATTCCAAATCCTCAATCGCGACCTTTCACGGTCCGATTTCAATCCCCAATCGCGACCCTTCGCGGTCCGATTTCAATCCTCAATCGCGACCCTTCGCGGTCCGATTTCAATCCCCAATCGCGACCTTTCACGGTCCGATTCCAAATCCTCAATCGCGACCTTTCACGGTCCGATTTCAATTCTCAATCGCGACCTTTCACGGTCCGATTTCAATCCTCATTCGTGACCTTTCACGGTCCGATTTCAATCCTCAATCGCGACCTTTCACGGTCCGATTTCAAACAGTCAATCCGGCCTTCGCGGTCCGATCTCCACTCTCTTATCGAGACCTTCGCTAATCATCTCCGGCAACAGCAATAAGCCCGAACCCCAAGGTACGAACGCCTTGCAAATGGTCATCTCTCTGGCAACAGCAATAAGCCCGAACCCCAAGGTACGAACGCCTTGCAAATGGTCATCTCTCCGGCAACAGCAATAAGCCCGAACCCCAAGGTACAAACGCCTTGCAAATGGTCATCCCTCTCCGGCAACAGCAATAAGCCTGAACCCCAAGGTACGAACGCCTTGCAAATCATCATCTCCGGCAATAGCAATAAGCCCGAACCCCAAGGTACAAACGCCTTGCAACAATCATCTCCGAATGCAATAAGCCCAAACCCCAAGGTACGAACGCCTTGCAAATGGTCATCCCTCTCCGGCAACAGCAATAAGCCCGAACCCCAAGGTACGAACGCCTTGCAAATAGTCATCTCCGGCAACAGCAATAAGCCCGAACCCCAAGGTACGAACGCCTTGCAACAATCCCTCTTCGGCCATCCAAGTAAGCCCGAACGCTCATCCCAGGGGATAAAGCGCAACGGCAATAAGCCCGGCACCCCGAGGAACGAACGCCCTCGTCAACATCGCAACTTCGGTTTGAGGCGCCACACGCCCTCGAAGGTTTCGAAGTCCCGAGGTTCGAGACGCCTCTGCGGTCTCCATCCGAGGTTCGAGACGCCTCCCAATAGTCTCCATTCGGGTTAGATACCTCGCGAATGGTCTCCATCCGGGTTCGAGACGCCTCCTAACGGTCTCGCTCGGGTCAAGGTCCCCATGCGCGGTCCTTGCCCCTTTTCGAACTACGATCGGCTTGATTCCGCTCGGGATACGTAGGAATCCTTTTCGCTAAGGGTCCGGCCCGGTGACCGCCAGTCTCCTTCAAAGTAAGGCATCCCGATTTAGATTCTTATCTTTTTCAACGACCCACCTCCTTCGGAGGAGACGTCGGCGAGGGGCTAGCTGTAAGTACCCAAATCCGGATCGTCCAAATCCGTCGGAAAGTTAACCGAAATCCGTTAAGCGGCCCGCTCAGGTTAACCGGAACTCGTTAAACTCCCCGTTCTTTGTGCCAACGAGACGTCCGGGGCTGCCCGTGCATCTCGACGTCGAACCATACTTAGCACATGACATCTCACGTAAAAGTATGGCTTTCCTCGAGAAAAACGTATTTTCCGGCACTTTCCGGGGGCGTTTCGGACATTTCCCGGACTGTTATTTTAAAAAACGGATAAAACCGGGACCGGGGGACAAAATCCCACATGGCTGGTGACTCAGAGGGGCACGTGGCAGCCATGCCACTGCCCACACATCACCCTTCAATCAATTTCAGAGGGAAAAGACCAAAATGCCCCTGGTTTGCAAGCCAAGTCCGCCGGACTCACTGTGCACTTTTCACGAAATTGCCCGGCCAAGTCCCAGTTTCCAAAATTCCCAAAAACCCACGAAATTCGGTCAAGTCGTGCCGGACTCCTCGCAATTTTCACCCCATAAATAGAAGTTCTTTGTCGAAAGGCAAAAGAGGATTGATTTCATACCAAAAATCACCACCCCACGGTCCAAACTGGTTTTCACCCTTCCCGAGCTCCCGTTTTGTCTCGATTCGCGTGAAACCTTCGTATTTCGATCAAATACGCACCCTACAACTTCGAAACAACCTTTCGAATCACTTTCCGTGTCCCGTACACACCTCCCGAGCCAAAGGAGTCGACCCTAGCCATAGGTATAACTCCCTCTCTCTGAATCTTCCGTTCCGTCTCGGTTTACGCGCCAGTCGCTATAACCGTTTCGAACGTCGTTATCAAAATGTAGATGCCTCTGTCTAACGGGGTCCGATACGTTTTAGCCCCTCGATCCTCTTCTCTTTCCGTAAGAGAAGTAATCACGGGTTAAAACGGCGTTCCGACCCCGTTCCGTTTACTTTCATGTCATTTACAATTCCGAGCCGTTTGGCCTCGTTGATCGTCATTTACAATTTCGAGCCGTTTGGCCTCGTTGATCGTCATTTACAATTCCGAGCCGTTTGGCCTCGTTGATCGTCATTTACAATTCCGAGCCGTTTGGCCTCGTTGATCGTCATTTACGAATCCGGATCGTTTGATTCCGT
This sequence comes from Adenophora triphylla var. japonica, assembly GCA_022495995.1. Classification (NCBI taxonomy): domain Eukaryota; kingdom Viridiplantae; phylum Streptophyta; class Magnoliopsida; order Asterales; family Campanulaceae; genus Adenophora; species Adenophora triphylla. The sequence continues at coordinate 138,008 of JAFEMH010004952.1, read as the reverse complement.
TGACACCGCTTTAAATACTGTCATTTACAAGTCCGATCCGTTTGGATTGTGATAGTATTTACTTTTCAAAAGTTCGAGTCGCAACCCGATTCGTTGATCGCATATCATTTAATACGCATTTTTCCCGTAAAAATCGTTAACAATGTAATGCCCGGTTCATAAACGGAGTTCGTCCGTCGAACTCTCTTTCAAAACGCGCGAAGTGACGTTCGACCTCCGAATGTTCATCTTCAAACTCAAAGTCAAAGCCGCCATTTGATACTTAAAATCATTTAATACGCTTTTTCCCGTAAAAATCGTTAACAATGACTCGTATGGCTCAAAATCGACGTTTGCCACGCAAACGCTCATTTCAAACTCAAAACCGACGTTTGTCATTCAAACGCTCATCTTTTCAAAAGTCACCTAATCAACGTTTGTCATTCAAACCAAGATTAAGCTTGTCATTCAAGCCCCCATTTCAAAACACACACACACACACACCCGATTTCGAGAAAGGTAGAAAGACTCGTCATGCGAGGCGTTTCGGGCGATCTCGTAATACTCTACCCGAAACGTAACTGACCTCAGAACCTAACAATCTACGGTACAAAAGCTTTTTACTCGTTTTTGCTACCAATAAAAATGATCCCCTGTTTTCAAAGCCTTTTCCTAAGTTTTTGCTACCAATAAAAACGACACCATTTTCAAAAGCCGTTTCTCAACGTTTGGGCTCAAAATACAAAACCGCGTGGCGACTCCTCATTCTGCTCCTTCGCGTGAAGCGAGGTCTCAGACACCAACCCCCCGCGAAAGACAACCGCCTTTTCCGCCGCCCCGCGCGCGGAAAAGATCAGGTAATTTCAGATCCTAGAGAAATATTCTATATGATGCATGAGGTGATGCAGGGCTGGAAGGCTAGGCTCCTCGCGATATGACAATCTAGATGGATTAAAGACGCGAAGTGGGATGATCCAACTTTGGAGAGACCGGCGATTAGGTGATTACCGTCATCCGTCCTTAGTGTGGGTCCCAGGTTTATCAAGGGTATGTAGTGCAATGACAGTTACAATATGAGTGCACGTGTGTGAGAGCCAATCTAGGTGATAGAGAAAAATAGAGATTTTTTTTTAAAACGAAAGAAAAACAGATTATGGCCGCACCAAATGGTTGCCTACGTTTCTCCCAATTTAGGAAGACTCAGGCCGTCGTAGTTCCACATAAAGAAGAGAGAAAAAGAATAAATTAATTACAATTCTCGAATCCTCTATGGACCGGACTTTAATCAAAACCCAATCTCACGCAGTTTAAATAAGAAGCAACATTTAAGCAGAATACGATTTCGAGTCCTACATCTTAAGGCAGGCCTTAAGATGAAAGAACTCTGCAAACATTGTAATCTGGAACCCCCCTTGCATGTTCGAATCTTATCTTGAATCTCGAGACGAACAAGAAAAACCAGAAAACAAAACTGATTACAGAGGCTTTGTCTCGCGCGAGACAAAGGTTTGTCTCATGCGGGACTAGCCTAAAACTGAATAAGAAAACGATTTTTTTTTTTGAAAATCCCCCTTAATGACGTAAGTCTAAGCCACTTTTAAATTTAAAAATCCCCAGCAGAGTCGCCAAACTGTAGCGATTGCGGAATTGCCTTCCTCCTTTTCATTTTTTATTTTGAGTCGCCACCTATATTATTATGGAAATATAGAAAAAAACCATTTTTTAAAAGATTTGGGTTCGGGGCTTAAGTGATGGATTTGGAAAGTCAAGGAGCACCGCATCCACCCAATTCGAAGATCGGTCTTACTTAAGGGGGTTTTCAATAAATAATCCTTTTTAACAAAGAAACAAATAAAAGCATCCATTTAATCAGATTAAACGGAATGTCGGATCGATTGCTTCGAGACTGTCTCCATGGTTTGGAGAGGCTCTAGGCTGATCCTAGATTCGTTGTGCTATACCACTCTAATAATCAATTAGAACAAGTAAAAATAAAGGAAGATTACCATTTAGGTCGCGAGGTGATTCAGACAGAGTTTCGCCTCAATCCTAGACTCGGATCTCGATGTTCGTTGATCAACAAGGTTGATAAACGAACTTTAGGTGTTTTAGGGGGTGATTTACAGGAATCTTTCAAGGAGAGAAACTAGTTAAATGTCGAGAGTCGACTGGGAAAATCGTCCTCTGAAATACTGGAAGTCACCAAGTATTTATAGGGGTTTTAGGAGACCAAAGTGGATTGGGATTCCTCCCAAGGAAACTTCCAGAACTCTAAGATCAGTAGAGATCCGGATTGGAGAAGATTTATCAAGAAAAGAGATTGAAATTGACAAAGAAAGTGATTCTGCACATCCTACAGAAGGTTAGTCTCGCGCGAGACACGCCATGTCCCGCGCGGGACAAGGCTCACAAAGGACAGATTAGTTCTCCCCTTGTTATCTCGTATGCAGTTCAGTCCAAACAAACGCCCGTTAGTTAAAAACTTAACGAAACATGACGAAATGGTGGATTTCTACTCCAAAACCAAAGGCGAGACTTAAAGTGGTATAACTCTGCCACGATAGGTTCAGAATGGGGTGTCTAAACGTGCAAATAAGGGCTGGAGCGGCCGTGCATTTAAAGTGCACGGCCGTGCATAGCGGCAAATCAGCAAATACAATTTTGGCTTGGATTAGGGTTTCTCCCTAATATTTAGGGTTATTTATAAAGTATAAATATCCCCTCCTCCACAGCCAAAAAAAACACACGTTTTTTTAGGGTTTTTGAAACACTAAAACATTGATTTTAATTGAGAATCAAAAATTAAAAACACCCCAAATCAATTCCATAAAGACATCCGCACGGACCTCCTTGCAAAATCGTGGTACAACCGCACGGACCTCCTTGCAAGCTCCAGGTAATTGACCTTTTTGCCCCTATAATCTTTACCCTTGGTTGTCCAAAAGACATCCCCTGCGAATTCATATGTGTAGAGAGTCAGGTCGATTGTGTACCCATTTGTTCTTTGATATATGATCTTAACTAGAACATGAAGTATTTAAATGGTCAAGGGGCTTATAACTAGAAATATTTATGATCTCATCTGAACTTGTTTAAGGAAGTTGATTAGATATATAGTATTATGTACGACATGATCATTTTTTGTACTGATCTTTTGACTTTGTTCCTACAACTTTTGAGGTAGAATATCGTTATGTCTGCTTAGGTAGATTAAAATGATGGAATAATGTATGATTCGCACAAGAATTTGACTTTGTACTGCTCTTTTGACTTTGTTTAATGCTATAATTGTTTGTTTACAGGTGATGAATCACGTCTCTTGTAATACATTCGCTATGAAAGAAGACCATTATCTCATCACGCTTTTGTTTGAACAATTGAATATTTAGCTTTTGGTGTTATGATGTCAAGGCTGTATACCTTGCTTAAATTTTTGAATTATTACTTTCTGAATGATGTAATTTATACTTATTTTCTTTGATGACAATGAGAAAAAGTTATCTTTTATATACTGTGTTGCAGTTAGTCAAAATTATGTAGGAATGTGGCATTAAATATGCTTGAGATTTGTATCTATTTGTAGTGAATTTCCGGCAGCAATCATATCCGATAGTTCATTAATATTGTGCAAAAGTGCCGGAAATGTGTGGCACTTTTCAAAGTGCCGAAAAATTAAGGCACTTTTTTAAATGCCAAAAAATTGTGGCACTTTTAAAAGTGCCGGAAAATTGTGGCACTTTTAAAAGTGCCAGAAAATTGTGGCAGTTCTGAAAGTGCCGGAAATTGTGGCACTTTTCAAAGTGCCGGAAAATTATGGCATTTAATAAAGTGCCGGAAATTGTGGCATTTCTGAAAGTGCCGAAAATTGTGGCACTTTTAAAAGTGCCGGAAATTGTGGCATTTCTGAAAGTGCCGGAAATTGTGGCACTTTTTAAAGTGCCGGAAAATTGTGGCACTTTTAAGTGCCGGAAAGTATTGCCGACGCGACTTATTATGGCACTTATAAAAGTGCCGGAAAATGTGCCGAAAATAGCTTTTATGGCACTTTTTTCTGATTTGTGGCACTTAAAAATGTGCCACAAAAACCTGTTTTTGTTGTAGTGTAAGCCCGATACCTATCTTCGGCCATCATCGTAAGCCCGAATTCTTTTCCTCGGCAGTCATCGTAAACCCGAAAACCTCTTTTCGGCCGTCATCGTAAGCCCAAATTCTTTTCCTCGGCAGTCATCCTAAGCCCGATACCTATCTTCGACTTTCATCGTAAGCCCGAATTCTTTTCTTCGACAGTCATCGTAAGCCCGAAACCTATCTTCGGCCGTCATCGTAAGCCCAAATTCTTTTCCTCGGCAGTCATCGTAAGCCTGAAACCTTTCTTCGGCTGTCATTGTAATCCCGAATTCTTTTCCTTCGCAGTCATCGTAAGCCCGATACCTATCTTCGGCCGTCATCGTAAGCCCGAACCTTTCTTCGGCCGTCATCGTAATCCCAAACCTTTTTTCGGTCGTAATTGTAAGCCCGAATTCTTTTCCTCGGCAGTCATTGTAAGCCCGATGCCTATCTTCGTCATTCATCGTAAGCCCGATACTTATCTTCGGCAGTCATTGTAAGCCCGATACCTATCTTCGGCAGTCATCATAAGCCCGATAGCTATTCTCGGCAATCATCGTAAGCCCGATACCTATCTTCGGCCATCATCGTAAGCCCGATACCTATCTTCGACCGTCATTGTAAGCCCGATACATATCTTCGGCAGTCATCGTAATCCCGAAACCTTTATTCAGCCATCTTCGTAAGCCCAAATATCCTTCTCGGCCGTCATCGTAAGCCCGAATTCTTTTACTCGACCGTCATCGTAAGCCCGAAATTCTTATTCCCGGCAGTCATCGTAAGCCCAAAATCTCTCCCCAACTAAGTGGCAAAGTATTTCCGACCAAGAAATCACGAACGCCCCCTAGGCCATTAAATCTCGTTAGGTTCTTGACACCTACACAAAACAAATCATTCTCAAATTCAGGTCGAGACCCCTCCAAACAGTCTCACTCAGGACGTATACCTCCAAATCATTCCCCACAGGTTGAGGCCCCTCCAAATTGTCCTCATGCTCGAACTACGATTAGGCTTGATTCCCACTCGGGATACGTTGGAATCCTATCAAAGGGTCCAGCCATCTAACTAACTCGGTCGATTATCTCTCCCTCTCGACGAGCGATCCAGATCGTGATTCTAATTTTTATCGATGACCCCACTTCCTTCGTAAGCGACGTCGCCGAGGGGCTTCTGTAAGTACCCCAATCCGGACCGCTCTCCATCCGAGCATGCGGGAAGGACACCGATGGTTCAGTTATCCGTAATCACAAAGTCCCGCGACTTTCCAAGGGTCAAATTGACCAAACAAATCAAGTAAGGACCTTTTGTATATTAAAAACATCAAAAGGACCTCGCAGAAATGACAAAAAAGTCAAAAAATACTGACACTGCACCTTGGTTCGAACGGACCACCTTGCAAAAGGAAGAGTCTGCCATGCGGATCTCCTTGTCATTTTCAGAGGCTATAAATACAGGCCTTTTGCTACTTCATTTGGGATATGAAAAACACAACAAAAACAAAACAAGACAAGAAAATCTGAGAATAGTGAGCATTAGGGGATATTCTGCCTAATTGAGAGCAGAATTCTCTCCTTCTTAATCACCCTAAGTAAATCACATACTTTTCCCATACCACAAAAATACAACAAGAACAAAAAAGGCAAGAAAATCCGAGATTGAGTGAGCATTAGGGGACATTCTGCCTAAGTGAGAGCAGAATTCTCTCCTTCTTAATCACTCTAAACAAATCACATACTTTTCCCACAAAATCAAACCCTAGGAAGATAGAAAAGAACTAATACTGGTGAGACCTCCTTCTAAACCCTAAATAATGCTTTAATCTTTCATTTCCAAGTATTTTAATGTATTATGAATCATTGTTGTTGACTATATCATTTGTAATGTAATCTTTACTTGGTTTGTACATTGTAGACCCAAACCATATAAATGATCCTACAAGATTTTTCATGCACAATATGCTTAAAAATGTAGGTCTAATGGTGATAGTGGTTTGTTCATATTTCATGCATTGTCTTTCCTTTATTTACTTTCAAAGTGTATTTTTTTTTACTTCCTAAAATCATCTTTTGATCCATTTTCTTTTCTTAGTTACAATGATACAAGTAAACCTAATCACCAAGGATGAACTCATCACTTATGTCAAAGATTTGGTTTTAGGGATTATGGTTACAAATATTGATTTAACTCCATTTCTTTTATTTTCTTCTTAAAATGTGACAAAAGTTCAAGTGTAAACTTTCAAAAAAAATCTCATTTCTTTAATTGGGAGCAAACAATCTCCATTGCTATTTTCTCAAGAAAAGCTTGAAACCACCATTGTTGTACTACCCTAAGATTTTGAGATGATACCCTAATATTGGACATTTCCCTCTTTTTTTGGTTTTATGGCCACTTTTCTGGACAATCTAGAAGCTGCCACCTTTCATTGTCAAGTCTAATCGATGTAACATCAAGAATTAAAAGCGATACAAAAAAAAAACAGTTTACTGAATACACCAATCCGTACGGACCTCCTTGTAATGAGGCATTGATCCGTACGAATCAGCTTGCAACATGTGACATTTGTTCATTTTCCACTTTTCTTTAGTTTCAGATTTGTTTTCAACCCCCCCCCCTTTATCAAAACAGACAGTTTCTTTTAAAAATTGCACATTTTTCCATTTTTTTTAAAACTACGAGGCCACTTAATTTTGAACACACATGTAACTTTCAAAAAAAGTTTGGAAGTCTTATGTACATGAGGCGTTTCGGGTGATCACAAAAATCTTTTCACGAGCCGTAATGTGACATCCGAACTCAAAATTTCAAATAAAAAACATTTTGTCATTGTTTTGGGCTTACAAAACGGCATGTCGACTCTTTTTTTTCAAAAAAAAATTCATCTGTACAATCTTTAAAACACGTTTCACCTCTAAAAATAGGAGGGTAGTACGACGTGCTCGAGCGTCCGCCAAATCGGATAATTTCAATATTATATTAAGAACTCCGTCCCACAATAATATACTTTCCCAAAATAGAAAGGAATTTTTACTATTCCCTCCACTCATTCTCTCTCCTACATTATTTTAATACTCACATCACCATTATAATTTACTATTCTCTCCACTCATTCTCTCTCCTATTTTATTTTCACACTCACAACACTTTCAATATAATAATTTCTCCTTAATTCCCGTGCATTTCCAAAAGTCTATATAAAGATGGGACGGAGGGAGTATACAATACACTAAATTATCAATGGAGAAGCCACATTGATATCATGGAGGTCATTTGACTTTAGCATCTTTCCCAAAATATTTGTTATTTGTACATATAATATTAAGAAATATAATATATATATATATATATATATATATATATATATATATATTGTTTTGGTAGAAAAAACAATAGAGTAGAATCTTAACTTTGATTAGTGTGTGGATTGAACAATAAGGAGGGGACTATGGAATTCGACTATATGGAACAAAAGCGTAAAAAAAAGAAATAATGACACCACGATTTGTTAACGAGGAAAACCTTGGAGGTGATAACCTCTTTGGAAAAAACCCCGGGAGTTAGGTCTCCAACCTTAAAAGTTTCACTATAATGATCACGAATACAACTTTGGAAGATAATTGAGAGGATTACAAGAGCCTGTGTGTAGAATGTGTGTGCGTATGAGCCTTAGTGTATGTTCCGTCTCCATTTCCCCTTAAATATAATTAAGTATGAAAGAGTCAAATATTGTTCCTACAATCTCGGGATATAGGCTTATCCTTTCAACCTCCGTGAGACCAAGTCGCCCTAGCCGTTGAAGGTGTGTTGAACGTGCTGGAGAATATCCCGCATTTCTCTCTTAATCACTGGAAAATAAGAATAAAGATTTTAGTAAATATTAAATAAGTAAATATTAAAACAATACTTACAGTGGAATGACATCTTGATATGCAGGATCAACTGAAGATGTCACCATCTTTGAAAAAATACCCACAACAATTTGTCCCCAAAAACATTTGACTATGTAGGCAACTGAAGAGGCAAAATATTTTTCTGTCCCATTAAATGTCCAACCGCCAGCTCTGCTTGATGGGACGGTTTAGAGATACGTGGCGTCAATGGACGGTTGGGGAGTAGTTTTTGGAAAAGTAATAATGTTTTGAAAAAAGAGTCCTTTTTCTCTTTAATAACCGCTTGGATAAATATGCTTCTCAAAGCTTCTTTTTCACCCCTGTTAGCTTACGGCGCCGTTCCTCTTCCAGGTAATACTTCTTCGTTTCTCATCTTCTTCCATTGTTTACCTCTTTTATTTCCTTTGTCAACCATGGGTAGGACCAGGTGGTCCTCAACCAAAACTAAGAGTGCCCCATCCCCACAAGGTCCCATAGAAATTAGTCTCGATGACTTCGTTTGCGAAAACCTGCTTGCGAAACCAGACGAAGAGACTTGCTTGTTCAGTGATTCCCAAATAGAATCCATGAAACAACAATGCTACTTCCCAAAAAGTGCAATTTTTCACCCTTTTTCTGTAAATCTTAGGTCTGACTACGTTTCCCACAAATGGATCTGTTTTCTCGAGTATCCCTTTCTTCTAGGGTTTAGCTACCCTTTCCCATTGTTGGTTTCTGAGTTCTTTCAAAAGACCCAACTTGCTTATGCTCAACTAATGCCAATGGCTTGGCGAGTTTTTGCTTTTGTCATTAAAGTGAACCGAGAAAATGGATTAAACCTAGGGCTCCATGAAATTGCATATTCATACGATCTTCAACCCTTTGGTTCCAAAAGATACCTTTTTAGGAAGAGGTCAGGTAGAAGTTCCTTAATGAGCACCACATCTTCTAGTGATAGGGGATGGAAAAATAGATTTTTCTTTGTCGATAGGGCATCTATTGGAGAAGGGAATGAGGTTTCAAGCGAGTGGAACAAGAGAGGTACTTAAATTCTTACTTTTGTGATTTCCTGTTCTTGAGACAAACTGAATTGTAATTGTTCTTGCCTTTATGCAGATATCGATTGGGGAGAACTGTTCCCACCTGCTGAAGACACTTTAACCAAGATTGAAGAATTCTTCAAGCTCCCTCTAGACAAGAGACCCCCAAGGCATTACTGGAATCATCTTTGGTTGTCCTGAGGACCAAAAGGCCTCTACCTCTGTGATTATGTCTACGGTAATCATGTTGACTTTTCACTTTAATTTAATCATCCTAATGTATTATATTTCTTGACAATCTTCATATGTTAATGCGGTTCCAAACCAGTTATCTCGGGATCGGATTTTGACTTGGATGACATTGAAGCCATGTTTACAGGCTCTGATGTGAAGATAGAGATGAAGCCTCCGCCCGTTCCTAAGAAGACCCCAACTTTGGATGATAGTGCAGGTATTGGTTCTAGAGTAAAGAAGCGAAAGGCTAATCAAGAGGAGGTAGTTGAGGTTGAAGATCCTTTTGATGGAATGCAAGTAGGGGATTTCAAGAGAAAATACATGAGTTTTGCGACAGGGGTAAGAAGTTGTTTAATTAGATATTCACTAACTCAAAAGTTTTTATAACATCTAGTGATGTCGAGTTATTATTTTTCAGACTGTAGGGTATGTGGAGGAGTTGGTAAAAGAAATTGAGACGCTAAAGAAGAAGTCCAAAGCTGACATTGCTTTGGTTAGGAAGGAGAAGATAGCGTTAGAAAACAAGGTGAAGGTACATGAGAAGACTTTGGAGCAACAAAGCAAGTCATTGGGAGAGCAAGAGCAAACAGTGAAGGACTTCTTGAATAGTGCGCGAAAAGCGAGGAGGATCACATCAAGGAGATTCTGAGGTGAAAGGTTCATGCAAGTTGGCTGCCGCTAAAACTGTTTCTCAGTATAAAATAAAGATGATGAGGGAGTTTCAAGAAGGGAAGGCTGAGAGCTGGGATCTCAACAAGGAATGTGCCCACTTTTCCAGGTTGACAGGTAAACCAGTGGACGAAGGCGAAGTGTCGTCAAGCCCTTATGAAGTGATCGTTAAGGATACACCAGTAGATGGAGAAGTTACCCCAAATGCAACACACATGGCGAAGCCACCTAAAAAGAAGGTAAAATAACTTTGTTCTTGGTTTTTGATGACGTTACTGGGGTGGAATCCCTTAAAACAATTTTAATTTTAGTTTGGTTATGTAATGGGTCCATAAGGACCAAAGACAATCTTTTTTACGTGTTGGGTTGGTCCAACACTTTTGCACTTTAACGTTGGTAGCTTGGACATTTTTATGGTTAGTTTAATCTAGTTAAAGTTTAGTCGTTTTCAAGCATGTCAGGGCTTGTTTTCTTTTGGATGAAATTTTTCTTTGTACGGTTATTTGTTATGTTCGTAAGGTGACATGTTAGTATGTCAAAACTGTGGATACTTAAGATGACATGTATATGCCATAACCCGTAGATACTTTAGATGACACGTATATGTCATAACCATAAGAATAATGCGTAATATCAATCATTTAACTGAGTGGGAATGGGTAAGCTATATGAGTTTACCCATATAGGCCCACCCCACACCTCAATTAAAGAGATAGCTTGCGCTCCAGGCGAAGGTGTGGTAACCTAACATCTTAAGAAAGAGGTAATTAACTCTTTAAACTTTAGAAGGGATTGTGTACCTTTACTTAAGAAGAGATGGCCAGTCTCTAACGGAGGAGAATTCGTTGTTCTTTGCGTGCTTTTGACATGTCCCCATGTAAACATGTTAACACCTCATAAAACAGAAACATGTTAATAACGGACGCCAACTAATGTTGACGCCTCTCCACAAGGTACGTTAGCGACATCTTGATTTGTAGAGAAGTAAAAAAGTACATAGGAAAAAAGAAAGGTTACAAAAAATTAAAAGATGATCCATACCTGGAAAAGATGAGTTCATGGGGAATTTCGTTTAAATGTAATACTTTTTAAGGTGAATGGCGTTCCAACTTCGCAGTATCATTTGGCCATCCAAGGTTGCCAGGCGATATGCTCCTTTCTCGGCCTGCGCATCTATTAGGTAGGGTCCTTCCCATTTTGGGGCGAGCTTGCCTGCATTGGGCTCCTTTGTATTTTGGAATGCCTTTCGTAGGACTAAGTCTCCTACTTGAAACCTTCTAATCCTTACGTTTTTGTTGTAAGATCCGGCTACCCTTTGTTGATATCTTTTGCCATGCAAACTTTGGCCATGTCCCTCGGTTCGTCCACGGTATCTAAGTCATGTATCAAGATGTCTTTATTATGTTCGGATGTCAACAAATTGTATCCGGCCATAGGTACAAGGACTTGGCTTGGAATAAGCGATTACTGTTCCAAATACAAGTGAATAGGGGTTTGACCGGTGGCGTTCTTGGATGTCGTCCTGTCGGCCCATCGCCCTTTCTTCACGGTTCGATCTCTTTTTCAAGTTGCTTATGATTATTTTATTGCTAGATTACACTTTGTCCATTGGCTTGAGGGTGAACGGGTGAAGATGTCACCATCTTGACTCCCCAAGATGTCAAGAAATCTTGGGTTCTCTTACTAATGAATTGAGAGCCGTTGTCACAAATTATCTCTGATGGTATTCCAAATCGACTGAATATGTTTCTTTTGATAAAAGATATAACCTCTTTGTCACGAACTTGTACGTATGCCTCAGCTTCTACCCATTTAGAAAAGTAGTCTGTCATAGCCAGTAAAAATACTCTTCCACCTGGTGCCCTGGGTAATTTTCCTACAATCTCCATTCCCCAAACCATAAACGTCCATGGAGACAGAATAGGATGTAGCAATTCAGCTGGTTGGTGTAGGATGTCCCTGTTTTGGTAGAAAAAACAATAAAGTAGAATCTTAACTAAGTTTAGTGTGTGGATTGAATAATAAGGAGGGAATTGTGGAATTCTATTATATGGAACAAAAGCATGAAAAAGAGATAATGACACCACGATTTGTTAACGAGGAAAACCTTGGAGGTGATAACCTCTTTGGAAAAAACCCCGGGAGTTAGGTCTCCAACCTTAAAAGTTTCACTATAATGATCAAGAATACAACTTTGGAAGACAATGGAGAGGATTACAAGAGCTTTGTGTGTTGAGTTAGTGTGTTTTTCCGTCTCCATTTCCCCTTAAATACAAGTAAATATGAAAGAGTCAAATATGGTTCCTACAATCTCGGCATTTTGGTTTATCACTTCAACCATCGTGAGACCAAGTCGCCCTAGCCGTTTGAAGGTCTGTTGAACGTGCTTGAAGATTGTTCCGCATTTCTCTCTTAATTACTGAAAGATAAGAATAAAAATATTAGGAAATATTGAACAAGTAAATATTAAAACAATACTTACAGTGTAATGACATCTCGATATGCAGGATCAATTGAAGATGTTGCCATGTTGAAAAATGCCCACAACAGTCTGTCCCCAAAAACATTTGACTATGTTGGCAACTGAAGAGGCAAAATGTTTTTCTCTTTTGTATTAATGGTCCAACTGTCGCTCTGTTTGATGGGACGTTTTTGGAAGACGTGGCGTTGAAATGGACGGTTGGGGAGAAGCGTTTGGAAAAGTGACTTTTTTTGAAAAAAGAATCCTTTTTCTTTTTAATAACTGCTTGGATAAATAAACTTCTCCAAGCTTCTCTTTCACCCCTGTTACGGCGCCGTTCATCTTTCAAGGTAACATTTCTCTACTTTTCATCTTCCTCCATTGTTTATCTTTTTCTTTTCTTTGTCAATCATGGGTAGGACCGGGTGGTCCTCGACCAAATCTAAGAATGTCCCAACCCCACAAAGCTCCAAAGAAATTAGTCTCGATGATTTCGTTTGCGAAAACCTTCTTGCAAAACCGAGACGAAGAGACACCTTGTTCGGTGATTCCCAAATAGAGTCCATTAAATGACAATGCTACTTCCCAAATGGTACAATTTTTCATCCTTTTTCCGTAAAACTTAGGTCGATTATGTTTCTCGCAAATGGATCTGTTTCTTCGAGTATCCCTTTCTTCTAGGGTTTAGCTACCCTTTTCCTTTATTGGTTTTACGAGTTCTTCCAAAAGACCCAACTCGCTTATGCTCAATTGATGCCGATGGCTTGGCGAGTCTTTGCCTTTGTCATTAAAGTGAACCGAGAGAACGGATTAAACCTAGGGCTCCATGAAATTGCATATTCGTACGATCTTCAACTCTTTGGTTCCAAAAGATATCTTTTTAGGAAGAGATCGGTAGGAGTTCCCTAATGAGCACCACATCATCTAGTGATAGGGGATGGAAAAATAGATTTTCTTTGTTGATAGGGCATCTATTGGAGAAGGAAATGGGATTTCAAGCGAGTGGAACAAGGGAGGTACTTAAATTCTCACTTTTGTGACTTCCTTTTCTTGAGACAAAGCTGAATTGTAATTGTTCTTGCTTTTATGCGAGATATTGGTAGGAGAAGCTGTTCCCTTTGTTGAAGACACTCTAACCAAGGTTGAAGAATTTTTCAGGCTCTCTCCAGACAAAAGATCTCCTAAGGGCTTATTGGAGGCATCTTTGACTGTCCCGAAAGAACTAAAGGCCTCCACCTCCGTTATTATGTCCACAGGTAAGTGTGTTATCCTCTCAGTTTAGTTTGTCAAGCGATGCACTATACTTATTGACGAGTCCTTCATATGTCAATGTAGTTTCCAAACCGATCATCTCGGGATCGGACTTTGACCTCGATGAAATTGAAGCCATGTTTACGGGCTCTACGTGAAGATAGAGATGAAGCCTCCGCCCGCCCCTAAGAAGACCCCAACTTTGGATGATAGTGCGGGTATTGGTTCCGAGTAAAGAAGCGAAAGGCTAGTCAAGAGGAGGTAGTCGAAGTTGAAGATTCCTTTGATGGAATGCCGGTAGGAGATTTTAAGAAAAATGCATGAGCTTTGCGGCGGGGTAAGATACTATTAATTGGATATTTACTAACGCAAAAGTTTTTATAAACATCTATTGATGTTGAGTTATTATTTCTCTTTGTAGGGTATGTGGAGGAGTTGGTGAAAGAAATTGAAATGCTAAAGAAGAAGTCCAAAAGGCGACATCGCTTTGGTTAGGAAGGAGAAGATAGCGTTAGAAAACAAGGTGAAGGTACATGAGAAGACCACGGAGCAACAAAGCAAGTCGTTGGGAGAGCAAGAACAAACAGTGAAGGACTTACTTTGAATAGTTTGGCTAAGAGTGAGGAGGATCATCGAAAGAGATCACGAGACGTGAAGAGTTCTGCAAAGCCCAGCTGCGGCAAAAGCGTTTCTCAATGCAAGATAAAAATGATGAAGGAGTATCAAGAAGGGAAGGCTGACACTTGGGATATCAACAGGGAGTGTGCCTATTTGTTTAAGTTGGCCGGTGAAGTGATGGATGAGGGCGAGGTGTCGTCAAGCCCGTATGAAGCGGTCGTTAAGGATGCACCAGTAGATGGAGAAGTTAATCCAAATGCAACACCTGCGGCGAAGCCACCTGAAAAAAGAAGGTAAAACAACTTTGTTCTTGGTATTTTGATGATGTTACTGGGGTGGAATCCCTTAAAACAATTTTTATTTTCGTTTGGTTATGTAATGGGTCCATAAGGACCAAAGACAATTTCCTTTATGTGTTGGGTTGGTCCAACATTTGTGCACGTTTACTGTTGGTAGTTCGGATACTTTATGGTTTCTTTAGTTTAGTTATGGTTTAATAGTTTTCAAGCACGTCAAGGCTTGTTTCTTTTGGATAATTTTTTGTATGTTATGATCATAAGGTGACATGATAGTATGTCAAAATGATAGGTACTTAGGATGACATGTATATGTCATAAATCGTAGATACTTAGATGACACGTATATGCCATAAACCGTAGATACTTAGATGACACGAATATGCCATAACCATAAGAATAATACTTAAGATCAATCATCTAGCGAGTGGGAATGGGTAAGCTATATGAGTTTACCCATATAGGCCCACCCCACACCTCAATTAGTGAGATAACTTGCGCTCCAGGCGAAGGTGTGGTAACCTAACTTCTTAAGAAAGAGGTAATTAACTCTTTAAACCTTAGAAGGGATTGTGTACCTTTACTTGAGAAGAGATGGCCAGTCTCTAACGGAGGAGAAATCGTTGTTCTTTGCGTGCATTCGATATGTCCCCATGTAAATGTGTCAATACCTCATAAGATAGAAACACGTTAAAAACGGACGCCAACTAAAGTTGACGTCTCTCCACAAAGTGTATTAGCGACATCTTAACTTGTAAATAATAAAAAAGATGCATAGGAGAAAAGAAAGGTTGTAAAGAGTTGAAAGACGATTCATACCCGGAAAGATGAGTTCATGGGAAATCATACTTAAATGTAATACCTTTTGAGATGAATTGCGTTCCAACTTCGCGGTATCATTTGGCCATCCAAGGTTGCAGGGCGATATGCTCCTTTTCCGGCTTGTGCATCTATTAAGTAGGGTCCCTCCCATTTTGGGGCGAGCTTGCTGCATTGGGCTCCTTGGTATTTTGGAATGCCTTTCGTAGGACTAAGTCTCCTACTTGAAACCTTCTAACCCTTACGTTTTTATTGTAAGATCGGGCTACCCTTAGCGTCTGTTGCCATGCGAACTTTGGCCATGTCCCTTAGCTCGTCCACGGTATCCGGGTCATGTATCAAGATGTCTTTATTATGTTCGGATGTCGGTAAAATTTGTATCTTGCCGTTGGTACAAGGACCTGGCTGGAATAACGATTCGGTTCCGAATACAAGTGAGTAGGGGTTTGACCGGTAGCATTCTTAGATGTCGTCTGTCGGCCCATAGGACCATTGGTAACTCTTACGCCCAACGTCCTTTCTTACGGTTTAGTCTCTTTTTTAAGTTATTGATTATTATTTTGTTGCTAGACTCTGCCTGTCCATTGGCTTGAGGGTGAACAGGCGAAGATGTCACCATCTTAACACCCCAAGATGTCGGGAAATCTTGGGTCCTCTTCTTGATGAATTGAGAGCCGTTGTCACAAATTATCTCCGATGGAATTCGAATCGGTGAATATGTTCCTTTTGATAAAAGATATCACTTCTTTGTCACGAACTTGCACATATGCCTCGGCCTCTACCCATTTAGAAAAGTAGTCTGTCATGGCCAAAGAAATACTCGTCCCTGGTGCTATGGGAAGTTTTCCTACTATGTCCATTCCCCAAACCATAAAAGGCCATGGTGACGGGATAGGATGTAGCTTGGTTCGGTGGTGGTGTAGGATGTCCCCATGTCGTTGACGGGAATCACATTTCTTTGCGTAGTCAACGGCATCTTTTCTCATTGTAGGCCGAGAAATAGCCCATTCTAAGAGCTTTAGTATGTAAACTTACGCCCCGGTATGATTTCCACAATCTCCTTCGTGCGGCTCCTTGAGAACTGATGGGCTCTATACGCACTCTAGACATCTTAAGTAGTGACTGCGTGATTTTCTAAACAAGAGATTATCAATAAGTACATATTTAGATACTCTTACCACGAAGGCTCTTGCATTTTCTCCTCATTTGGGATCGTATCATCTAAGAGATATTTGATAATAGGAGGCATCCCGAGGTTCTTTGCGGGAGAGGCAAGTATGTCGGCATCCGGGCGAACATCTCAAGATGGTCAATTCTTTGGGATGTCAACATGTATGATTGGGATCTTGGTTTGTGAGAAGCTTTTGAAGGAATTTGAACCCAAGTTTGCCGAGCATACGCGAGAATTTTCTTCCCGTGGGATTTGTTCCAAGGAAAATGTTTTGAATTTGGCCGAAATAATTTTTACAATTTCCAAATATGTTGTCATCTTAGCATTTTTCGCGACGTAGGACCCGTTGTGCTTGATTAACAATTAGTAATGAATCCATGAACACCGGATATGCTTGACATCTAAGTCTTGGGCTGCGATTAAACTGCAATTAGAGCCTCATACTCTGCTTCATTGTTGGTAGCCTTGAAAGCGCAGGCGATAGATTGTGGTATTATGTCCCCTTGTGGCGATTTTAGTACAACTCCAAGACTGTACCTCTCATGTTAGAAGCACCGTCAGGTGTAGAGAGTCCAAATTTTTAGGATGTCATCATCTTGAAGTTGTTGTACTTCCAATTCCACCTCTTGTTGTAGCGTTGGTGAAATCGGCCACAAAATCGGCGGGGCTTGGGATTTTATTGCGGTTACAGGCTCGTACTTGATGTCGTATGTGCTTAATTGTACAGACCATTTCGCCATTCGTCACGACATCTCTGGTTTTCTCATGACATTCTTAATAGGATAGTTAGTGCGTACAATAATAGTATGTGTTTCAAAATAGTGCCTTAACTTAATAGAAGCGGTTATCAAAGCTAAAATTAATTTTTGTAAATGAGAATACCTGGTCTCGGCATCTAAGAGTGTCTTACTTATATAGTAGATGGGTTCTTTGATTACCATCTCGTTACGTCACCAAGGCTGCGCTTACGGCGCCTTCGGACCTTGCTAGGTAGATGTAAAGATGTTCTTCCATCGAGGTTTGGCCAATAAGGGAGGTGTCGACGGGTAAGTTTTGAGCTCTGAAAAGCTTCTTCATGTTGTTCCTCCCATTGGAACTTCTTGTTCTTTCTTAAGATGTCGTAGAAAGGTTTGCATCGATACGAGGATTTGGAAATGAATCTAGTGAGTGCGGCAATTTTTCTGTCAATCTTTGGACGTCCTTGACGGATTGAGGTGATGACAATTCGAGAATAGCGCGTATTTGTTAAGGGCGGCTTCAATGCCTCTTTTAGTAACCATATAACCCGAAACTTGCCGGCCTTCATTCGAAGTTGCATTTAGGTGGATTAAGTTTCATGTTGAAACAATCCAAGATGTCAAAAAGCTTGAGAGAGGTTGCTTATGTGATCCTCGGCCTTCTTGGATTTTACTACCATGTCGTCGATGTATACCTCCATTGTGTCCCCAATCGATCCTTAAACATCTTGTTGACGAGCCTTTGATACGTTGCACTGCATTTTTTAGTCCAGGCATGGCAATATAACAATAAATACTGTGGGGGTTATGAAGGCGAGTGTCCTCTTGGTCGAGATGGTTCCATACGAATTTGTTGAAATCCGAGGACGCGTCCATGAAAGTGAGGAGTTCGTGACACAGTAGCATCAACTAATGAATCTATGTGCGGCAAGGGAAAGGATCTTTTGGGCGAGGCTTTATTTAAGTCGGTGAAGTCGACGCAAACTCGCCATTTCCCATTTCTCTTCTCTACCACAACCACATTCGCCAACCATCTTGGATAATCGACCTCCGTATCATGTTGGCTTTGAGTAAGCGCTCTACCTCCTCCTTGATGATCGATTTACGGTTTTACGCAAACTTTCTACGTTTACGGTGCCTTTGGTTTAAAGCTAGGATCTATGTTAAGTTTGTGAGTGATGACATCTTTGCTAATGCTGTCATGTCATCATGTTTCCAAGCGAAACTCTTTATTACGCTTCTTAATAGGTTCACAAGTTTCTCTTCTATATCGACGGGATGTCGGTGCCAATAAGTACTACGATGTCGGGTTGGAAGGATCTAACAATACTTCTTTCACATCATCCTCCCTAGCTTCCGGGACTTCGCGTACTTTCCTCGGTAATTGCTATGCTTGTTTTGGAGATGTAGACGCCTTCATTGAAGTTTTGTAACATTCCTTGGCCACTGTTGATCCTTTGTAAATCTTAGCGACACCCCGAGGTGTTGGAAACTTCACACACCGATGGTAAGTGGAGGGTACGGCCTTCATTCCGTGAATCCACGGTCTTCCAAGAATGACATTGTAAGATGTTGCGCAATCAATTACGCATGAGAACCGCTCCATGGTGTTGAGGCCCTTTGAGTATATTGGAAGCTTTATCTCCCCTACCGTTTCTTTGACTTCACCACTTTGAAGCCTACCGGCCACGAAGACTTTTTGACAATCTCCGATTACGGGATGTTCATTTCCTTAAGGGTACCCAACATAATAAGATTGACGGAGCTGCCCCATCTACCGAGAATACGTCGTATTGTACGGTTAGCGATCTGCGAGGAAATAACCGGGCCGTCATGATGGGGTTCCGGCAAGTTATCACGATCACTTTCATCAAAGGTAATTGGATCCGGATAAGGTGTCGACATCTTGGGATGTCTCCGGCTTTTCCTCTTTTGACTCCTTAGCGTGTCGTTTTGCGGCGAGAATAGGATGTTCCACATATTTACGAGCCTCCATCGATGAAGTTGATCACCTTCGTTGATCTTTGGGGGAGCGGCCTTTCGGCTTCATGAGGAGCTTACGCATTTTCGGCCTTCTTCTTTACGGACCCCAATAACTCCTTAAGATGTCCTTTCGAGAGTAAGTATGCGATCTCCTTTCTTAACGCGATGCGGTCTTGATAACGTGTCCAAAGTCTTCATGGTAAGCGCACCATTTTGATTTGTCACGCCATCACTGTGGTTTTGTCCGTTTTCTTTGGCCATCGGCTTTGTCTCCTAGGTTGCCCATTGCACAAAGTACACCTGAAATGTCAACGGAAAAACAATAATCGAAATGTTAGGCACATTATCACTATCTTCATCCTCACCGTCTACCGAATTAATTTTGCTAGTGTCAATTCTCGGATAAGGATTGGGACGGTTGTTCTGCGATGGGACGATTCGGTCTTTTACGTCGGGATGGTCATATGTCGACGTCTTGGATGACGACTTCGATCTTCGCGGCTCATCTTCCTCAGTCTTATGAACCTTAATGCTCTGCTCGACTTCTTCTAGCCGCTTACAAGGAGTCATTGCCAAATCTTGATAATCTTGTGAATCTTTCTTCAACCCCATTTTGAATGCTTACGTAGGCTATCGACATGTCAAGATTGGGAATTTCTAACACCTCCTTATTGAACCGATGGACATAATCCTTGAGTCTCATTAAATTTCTTTGGGTCACATTGTAGAGATCACTTGTCAACTTTTCAAATTGTCGATTGCATGAGAATTGGTTATAGAACATGTTGATGAAGCTGGGCGTATGAACCAATTGAACCTAGGGGTTGCCTAATCAGCCATTTGAGAGCTGGTCCGGACAAGGTGGATCCAAATCCCTGCATAAGCGAGGCCTCCGTGCGAAGCGGGATATGGATTATGTCCATCTTTTCTTGATAGTGTGCAACATGCTCCTGCAGGTCCGTGGTGCCATCGTACAACTTCATAGATGGTACGGCTGAAACGCTTCGGGATGTCGACATTTGCAATTCTTTGGGACAAACCGGGATTGATTGTAACAGTTTTGGGTCACTTTGGTTGAATTGGAGGAGTTACACAGTACGTTCATTATCGGCTCTACGAGATCTGCATCTGTTTAGCTAGTGGGTTTTCTGCAAAGGGTCGGCCATAGGAAGACGATTGAAATTATTATTATTGAAAAGATTATTTAGCAAACCGAGAATCGTCAGTAGTAGTCGTGACGAGTAGTGTTGTCTATAAATGGAATGAATGGGGTGAATCCTGCGGAAGATGGCGTCGATGGGATGTCCCCGAGGTAAAGATGTCGACATCATTAAAGATGTCGGCGGATGAGTTTGAGGAGGACCGCCCATTGGAATGAATTCACTACTGAAATGTAGATCCTCGGTGTTGTCAAAGTTGAGAACCCTTGCACGCGGTGGTGATATGTTCTCAAGCCGAGATGCGATGAGCCGTTGGTCTTTACGCATCTTAATCATGGAATTGGTCAACACCTTCGAATTGTTGTCTTGCTGGTCCAACCTTTGATTCAACTCTGGTTAGGATACTCAGGATGTCGCATCCGCATTGGAAGAGGTTGCCCCCTTTTGTGGAGTCTTCGTAGGTTGAGTTGGGTGAGACCCTGGTGCGAGGAGGTGGTGGTAACAGCCGGTTCTACCTCACGATGTGGGAACAACGGCGGGACCTTTCCGGCGGTGGACACATTGGAGGGTGCAGACATAGTGAATTTGGTTAGGAAATGTTTCAAATAACCGATAAACCACGAGGCCCCTCGGTGGGCGCCAAATTGTTTTGGTAGAAAAAACAATAAAATAGAATCTTAACTAAGTTTAGTGTGTGGATTGAATAATAAGGAGGGAACTGTGGAATTCGATTATATGGAACAAAAGCATGAAAAAGAGATAATGACACCACGATTTGTTAACGAGGAAAACCTTGGAGGTGATAACCTCTTTGGAAAAAACCCCGGGAGTTAGGTCTCCAACCTTAAAAGTTTCACTATAATGATCAAGAATACAACTTTGGAAGAGAATGGAGAGGATTACAAGAGCTTTGTGTGTTGAGTGTGTGCGTATGAGCGTTAGTGTGTTTTTCCGTCTCCATTTCCCCTTAAATACAAGTAAATATGAAAGAGTCAAATATGGTTCCTACAATCTCGGCATTTTGGTTTATCACTTCAACCATCGTGAGACCAAGTCGCCCTAGCCGTTTGAAGGTACATTTGAACGTGCTTGAAGATTGTTCCGCATTTCTCTCTTAATTACTGAAAGATAAGAATAAAAATATTAGGAAATATTGAACAAGTAAATATTAAAACAATACTTACAGTGTAATGACATCTCGATATGCAGGATCAATTGAAGATGTTGCCATGTTGAAAAATGCCCACAACAGTCCCCATGTCGTTGACAGGAATCACATTTCTTTGCGTAATCGACAGCGTCTTTTCTCATTGTGGGCCAAAAATAGCCCATTCTAAGAGCCTTGGTATGTAGACTTACGCCCGGTATGATTTCCACATTCTCCTTCGTGCAGCTCCTTGAGAACCCGATGGGCTCTATCTCGCTTCTAGACATCTTAAGTAGTGACACTGCAAAGATATTTTCTATACAAGAGGTTATCAATAAGTAAATATTTAGATACTCTTACCCTGAATGCTCTAGCATTTTTCTCCTCAATTGGGATCGTATCATCTAAGAGATACTTGATAATAGGAGCTGTCCAAGAAGTTGTTGCTGGAGAGGAAGGTATGTCGACATCAAGAGCGAACATCTCAAGATGATCAATTGCTGGGATGTCAATATGCACAATTGGGATACTGGTTTGTGAAATGCTTTTGAAGGCTGAACCCAAGTTTGCCAGAGCATCTGCTTGAGAATTTTCTTCTCGTGGGATTTGTTCCAAGGAAAATGATTTGAATTTGGCCGAAAGAATTTTTACGATTTCCAAATATGTCGTCATCTTGGCATTTTTCGCTGTGTAGGATCCGTTGTAATGGTTAACAATTAGCAAAGAATCCATAAACACCCGGATATGTTTGACATCTAGGTCCTGGGCTGCTTCTAATCCTGCAATTAGTGCCTCATATTCTGCTTCATTGTTGGTAGCCTTGAAACTGCAACTGATGGATTGTGGTATTATGTCCCCTTGTGGCAATTTTAGTACAACTCCAAGACCTGTACCTCTCATGTTAGAAGCACCATCTGTATAGAGAGTCCAAATTTTCAGGATGTCATCATCTTGAAGTTGCTGTACTTCCAGTTCCACCTCTTGTTGCATGGTTGGACTAAAATCAGCCACAAAATCGGCTAGTGGCTTGAGATTTTATTGCGGTTCCGGGTTCATATTTGATGTCGTATGTGCTTAATTGTACAGACCATTTCGCCATTCGACACGACATCTCTGGTTTTCTCATAACATTCTTTATAGGATAGTTAGTGCGTACAATTATAGTATGTGTTTCAAAATAGTGCCTTAATTTAATAGAAGCGATTATCAAAGCTAAGATTAATTTTTGTAAATGAGAATACTCCGGTCTCCTGCATCTAGGAGTGTCTTACTTATATAGTAGATGGGTTGCCGATTACCATCTCGTTCTGTCACCAAGGCTGCGCTTACAGGCGCCTTCGATCTTGCTAAGTAGATGTAAAGATGTTCCTCCTCCCGAGGTTTGGGCCAATAACGGAGGTGTCGACAGGTAAGTCTTGAGTTCTTGAAAGGCTTCTTCATGTTGGTTCTCCCACCGGAACTTCTTGTTCTTCCTTAGGATATCATAGAAAGGTTTGCATCGATCCGAGGATTTTGAAATGAATCGGTGAGTGCGGCAATCTTTCCTGTCAATCTTTGGACGTCCTTGACAGATTGAGGCGACGACAGTTGATAATAGCACGTATACGTTGCAGGGTAGCTTCAATGCCTCTTTTAGTAACCATATAGCCCAGAAACTTTCCTGCCCTCATTGCAAAGTTGCATTTAGCCGGGTTAAGCTTCATATTGAAACAATCCAAGATGTCAAAGGCACGGGATAAGTTGCTTATGTGATCTTCGGTTTTCTTGGATTTTACTACCATGTCGTCGATGTATACTTCCATTGTGTCCCCAATCTGATCTTTGAACATTTTGTTGATGAGCCTCGATATGTTGCACCTACATTTTTTAGACCAAAAGGCATAGCAATACAACAATAAATACCTGTGGGTGTTATGAAGGCGGTGTCCTCTTGGTCGAGATGGTTCCATCTCGGATTTGTTGAAATCTCCGAGGATGCGTCCATG
Source organism: Adenophora triphylla var. japonica (assembly GCA_022495995.1). Taxonomy (NCBI): domain Eukaryota; kingdom Viridiplantae; phylum Streptophyta; class Magnoliopsida; order Asterales; family Campanulaceae; genus Adenophora; species Adenophora triphylla. The sequence continues at coordinate 114,482 of JAFEMH010004952.1, read as the reverse complement.
AATGTGAGGAGCTCATGTCCGGAAGTGGCATCAACCAACGAGTCTATGTGTGGCAAAGGGAAAGGATCTTTGGACAGGCTTTATTCAGTTCGTGAAGTCGACGCAGACTCGCCATTTCCCGTTTCTCTTCTCTACCACAACCACGTTTGCTAACCATCTTGGATAGTCGACCTCTCGTATCATGTTGGCTTTGAGTAGGCGCTCTACCTCTTCCTTGATGATCCGGTTTCGGTTTCGCAAACTTCCTACGCTTCGGTGTACCGGTTTAAAGCTAGGATCTATGTTAAGTTTGCGAGTGATAAAATCTTTGCGATGCTGTCATGTCATCATGTTTCCAAGAAAAACTCTTTATTCTCGCTTCTTAATAGGTCCACAAGCTTTTCTTCTACTTCTGGTGGGATGTCAGTGCCTATAAGTACTTTCATGTCCGGGTTGGAAGGGTCTAGCAATACTTCTTTCACATCATCCTCCCTGGCTTCCAGGACTTCACGTACTTTCTTCGGTAATTGCTATGCTTGTTTTGGAGATGTCGACGCCTTCATTGAAGTTTTATAACATTCCTTGGCCACTGTTGATCAATGTAAATCTTAGCGACACCCCAAGGTGTTGGGAACTTCACACATTGATGGTAAGTGGAGGGTACGGCCTTCATTCCATGAATCCACGGTCTTCCAAGAATGACATTGTAAGATGTTGCGCAATCAATTACGCAGAATCGTTCCATGGTATTGAGACCCTTCGAGTATATTGGAAGCTTTATCTCCCCCACCGTTTCTTTGACTTCACCGCCGAAGCCTACCAAAGATCGAGGATTTTTTAATGATCTCCGATTTCCGGGATGTTCATTTCCTTAAGGGTGCCCAACATGATAAGATTAACAGAGCTACCCCCATCAACTAGGATACGCCGGATTGTACGGTTGGCGATACGCAAGGAAATAACTAGACCGTCGTGATGGGGTTCCGACAAATTATCTCGCCGCTTTCATCAAAGGTGATTGGATCCTGGTAAGGTGTCGGCATCCTGGGCTGTCTTTCTGGTTTTTCCTCCTTTGACTCCTTAGCATGTCGTTTTGCAGCAGAATAGGATGTTCCACATATTTCTAAACCTCCACTAATGAAATTAATCACCTTTGTAGGCGCCGGGGAGAAACCGGTCTCTCGGCCATACGAGGAGCTTCCGCATTTTCAGCCTTCTTCTTTCTCGGATCCCAAAGCAACTCCTTAAGATGTCCTTTCGAGAGCAAGTAACCGATCTCCTTTCTTAATGCGATGCAATCTTCGGTGACATGTCCAAAGTCTTCATGGTAAGCGCACCATTTTGATTTGTCACGCCATCCCGTGGCTTTATCCGTCTTCTTCGCCATCTCGGCTTTGGCCCCCAAGGTTGCCCATTGCACGTAGTATACCCGAAATGTCAACAGAGAAACAATAATCGAAATGTTAGGCACATTATCATTATCTTCATCCTCACCATCTATTGAATTAATTTTGCTAGTGTCAATTTCGGATAAGGATTGGAACGCTGTTCCTCGCGATGGGATGATTCGGTCTTTCGTCGGGGTTGTCATATGTCGACATCTTGGATGAGGATTTCGATCTTCGCAGCTCGTCTTCCTCCAGTCTTATGAATCTCACCGCCCGCTCCCGACTTCTTCCAACCGCTTACAAGGAGTCATCACCAAATCTCGGTATCTTGTGAGTCCTTCTTCACCCCCATTTTCAATGCTTCTCGGCTGTCGACATGTCAAGATTGGGAATTTCTAGCACTTCCTTATTGAACCGGTGGACATAGTCCTTTAGAGTTTCATTAGGTCATTGGGTCACATTGTAGAGATCACTTGTCAACCTTTCAAATTGTCGATCGCATGAGAATTGGTTATAGAACATGTTGATAAGCCGGGCGTAAGAACCAATTGAACCTAGAGGTCGCTCTAATCAACCATTTGAGGGCCGGTCCGCACAAGGTTGATCCAAATCCCCGCATAAGCGGGCCTCCCGGAATTGAAGAGGAATATGGATGATGTCCATCTTTTCTTGATAGTGGGCAACGTGTTCTTCTGGATCCGTGGTACCGTCGTACAACTTCATAGATGGTATACTGAATCGCTTCGGGATGTCAACATTTGCAATTGTTTGGACAAACCGGGATTGACTGTAGCAGTTTTGAGTCACTGGTTGGATTGAAGGAGTTACGCCTGGCACGTTCATTATCAGCTCTCTGAGATCCTGCATCTGTTTGGCTAGTGGGTTTCCTGCAAAAGGGTCAGCCATAGGAATACGATTGAAATTATTATTATTGAAAAGATTATTTAGCAAACCAGAGTTGTCTGTAGTAGTTGTGACAGTTGTGTTGTCGATGAATGGGATGAACGGAGTGTATCCTGCAGAAGGTGGCGTCATCAGGGTGTCCCCGGCAAAGATGTTGACATCATTAAGGATGTCAGCTGACGAGTTTGAGGCGGACTACCCATCGAAATAAATTCACTCTGAAGTGTAGGTCCTTCGGTGTTGTCGAAGTCGAGGTTCCTCGCACGTAATGGCGATATGTTGTCAAGCCGAGATGTGATGAACTGTTGATCTTTCTGCATCTTAATCATGGAATCGGCCAGCACCTTCGAATTGCTGTCTTGTTGGTCCAGCCTCTGATTCAACTTGGTCAGGATACTCCGGATGTCGGCATCTACATTGGAAGAGATCGTTCCCTTTTGTTGAGTCTTCGTAGGTTGAGTTTGCTGAGGTCCGGTTTGAGGAGGTGGCGGCAACAAGCTGGTTCTACCTCCTGATGTTGGAGCAACAGCAAGACTCTTGCCGGCGGCGGATACATTGGTGGGTGCAGACATAATGAACTTGCTTAGGAAATGATCCAAATAACCGATAAACCACGAGGCCCCTCGGTGGGCGCCAAATTGTTTTGGTAGAAAAAACAATAGAGTAGAATCTTAACTTTGATTAGTGTGTGGATTGAACAATAAGGAGGGGACTATGGAATTCGACTATATGGAACAAAAGCGTAAAAAAAAGAAATAATGACACCACGATTTGTTAACGAGGAAAACCTTGGAGGTGATAACCTCTTTGGAAAAAAACCCCGGGAGTTAGGTCTCCAACCTTAAAAGTTTCTCTATAATGATCACGAATACAACTTTGGAAGATAATTGAGAGGATTACAAGAGCCTGTGTGTAGAATGTGTGTGCGTATGAGCCTTAGTGTATGTTCCGTTTCCATTTCCCCTTAAATATAATTAAGTATGAAAGAGTCAAATATTGTTCCTACAATCTCGGGATATAGGCTTATCCTTTCAACCTCAGTGAGACCAAGTCGCCCTAGCCGTTGAAGGTGTGTTGAACGTGCTGGAGAATATCCCGCATTTCTCTCTTAATCACTGGAAAATAAGAATAAAGATTTTAGTAAATATTAAATAAGTAAATATTAACACAATACTTACAGTGGAATGACATCTTGATATACAGGATCAACTGAAGATGTCACCATGCTGAAAAATACCCACAACATATATATATATATATATATATATATATATATATATATATATGAATTAATTAAGAATGCGTAATTAGTATTAGTTGAATATCATAAGAATTTGGATAAATTAAATAAATGGGTAATCCCATCCGTCCCTTCAAATCAAATTTATAATATTGGATTTGGTCTGTTTAGGTGATCAATTTATATCACTAGAAAAAGAATTGATATCTCTTAAAGAGAAGATCTTGAGGCGAGGGCCTTTGATAATAATATTTATCAAGAGATTTAAGATTTACCAAAAAGATTGTACTTTTTTGTCATTTACATGTATATATATATATATATATATATATATATATATATATATATATATATATATATATATATATATATATATATATATATATATATATATATATATATATATATATATATAACATAGTAAATTATCAGTGGCGAATTCACATTGATACCATGAAGGTCATTCGACATCATCAATTTTAGAATATATGCTCATTTTAGAATTGATATATTTTTTTTAGAAAAATATTTTATTATTAAAAATAATAAATTTATACCTTTTGACCCCCTTTAATTTCAAAAAAAAAAAAAAAATTGCACTAAAATATTATTTTGATCTCCTTACATTCTAAATTGGTATATCTCAATTATATAAATTATCTCAAAAGCAATTTCGACCAACTTTACAAAATTGTTGGCTTCGCTAACACAAATTACCACCAAAATATTTCAATTACCCAAATAATTAATTATTTTTACAATGACTTTATAAGCATAAATAAGAGTAAGCTTGGTAAATAATGCTAAATTTTTTTAAGTAATAGCAAAATAATAAATATTTTAAACTAAATTTGAACCACTTAAATATTAAATTACAAGTATTTTGGGACCGAGTATAAAATGTTGGGTCACCGAATCCCAATATATTTCCTTCGTCCTAAATCTACGTGTATATTTTGCCTTTTTGAACGTCTCAAACCTACGTGCACATTTTCTAAAATAACAAGATTCTTTACTACTTCCTCCACTCATTCTCTCTCCTATTTTACTTTTATACTCACAACACCAATCAACTTTACTATTCTCTCCACTTATTCTCTCCTATTTTACTATTACACTCACAACATTTTCTTCATTACCCACTTTCTTTAATTTACGACGTGCCCAAGGGTTTGGGAGGGAGGGAGTATGTCTGTGGATATTGAGCAGTGTTCTAAAAGACTCGCTAAGGGCGCCAGTCGCCGCTGGCTGGCCTCTTCAACGTGCAGTTAAATCCCGCCTGGCCCGACTAATCCCAGCTCACTGTGCCAGCCAGGGCCAGCCTGGCATCCGCCTGTGCTTTTTAACTCGATATTGAGAGTCCAATTCAAGCCCAATAAGCAAATGGGTTTTGTTCATTACCAAAAATACCCTTATTCGATGTATATACAAAACCCTAGGGTTTAACCAATTTTTCCCAAATGTAAGCAGTTTTCGGCAGTAGGAGAAAAAAAAAGAGGGAAAGAGAGGTAGGCACCGCCGCTGAATCGCAGTCGTGTGGGGATTTGATCTCCACCGTAAAGCCCCGCAGCCATGGTTAGCTCTTTGTCACTCTCATATTTGTGTGTTTGCATGAATTTTTCTGTTTTTTTTTTTTTTTTTCACTACATTGGCTGGTTAGGTTGATCGATGACTGTGTGTCTGTGTGTTTTGATTTGTGAAATTGTTTAATTACTGATATTGTGCATAGTTTTTATTTGTGCTTGTTAAACGATAATATGAGTTTTGAATTGAGTTTTATTGTGCATGTTAATGGAATATTTGTTTTCTGATTGATCTGATTATCTTCGTACATTGATTTACTATGGAACTGTAGATGCGTTGATATGATAACCTAGAAAACTATTTCAGGAATTAGAAAAATATGTTAACATAGTGTGTTTCGAGCATTGAATCTAAGCCCTAAGGTTGGAATTGTAGCTCCTCTAGATCAGACGTAACTGAATTTTGTTGGTCACGGACTGAGAAATGTGTTTAGTTTAAAAAGACTCTTTTTGGGTATAATAGTAACTATGATATATTCCTATCCTCCCTTCTAGGGAGGGGGACTTTCTCAGTTGCCTTTTTTAATTAAACTAAAAGGTATTTTGTTAGACATCTTGGAGCTGATAATTTGAAACTTCTCTTTCATATCTTGTCCGTCTATCGGATTTGGATTTTTGAAGAGTTTAATACTGAAATGTATCCCGTCTATTGGATTATGATTGTTGAAGAGTTTATATTGATATGCGCGTATTATCATGCTTTTGAAATAATAGTTCTCTCAAAGACCTACTCCTACTTTACCTATTTCACTGGTGGATCTGCACATAAACAAAGGGGTCAATCCCCCCCCCCCCCTGATTTTTATTTTTTTAATAGTTATTTTAAGAAATTAGGGGTTTTAGTGCAATTTATTAAAACTTGCCCCCTTTGTGTGAGGAAAAAAATGCACAAACTTTAAATCTACCCCCCTTTTACTTGATGAAACTAATTTTTTGCCCCCTTTAAAAAAACTTTCTGGCTCCGCACTGACCTATTTATAAGTTAGTCTGGACTCTTTGATCAGAGTGAAGGGTATATTGCCATGTTATTGCAAGCAAATGGGTTGTATTTCAGACACTAAGTGAGTTGTAGCATGGACTTTTGATTCTTAGCTTTACTAAGCTCATGTAATTTTGTATTCTCTGTTTATTTAGAGTTTCTGAATTGGTGTCTAGGTTCCTAAACTTGCAATTTCTATTTACAGGCTAGAGGTTTGAAGAAACACATGAAGAGGCTCAATGCCCCCAAGCATTGGGGGCTTGACAAGCTAGGTGGCGCATTTGTAAGTATTTTTAATTGATTGTCTGACAATATAATTTTAGTTCATGTTTATGTTCTTATTTCTTTGTTTTAATTGTTTTGAACTTAATCGCTCAATTTTCTTGTTTTCAGGCACCCAAGCCATCATCAGGTCCCCATAAATCTAGGGAGTGCTTGCCTTTGATTCTCATTCTGCGAAACAGGCTCAAGTATGCTCTCACATACCGTGAAGTCATTGCTATCTTGATGCAACGCCATATTCTTGTTGATGGCAAAGTTAGGACGGATAAGACCTACCCTGCTGGTTTCATGGGTGAGCAAACTACTCTTATTTCGTGGATATCTTGTATAATTTTCTTTAGAGACGTTCTTCAGTTTCATGTATGTTTGAGAACCCTGGTGTCAATAGGCAATAAATGCGAACATGTCAAGTTTTGATATGGCAATATTTATTTTTGTCATCAGATGTTGTTTCAATTCCCAAGACCAATGAAAACTTCCGTCTCCTCTATGATACCAAGGGCCGATTCAGGTTGCACTCCATCAGAGATGAGGAAGCTAAGGTTTCTGAATGTAACTCATATCAATTTGGGCTATTATTTTAAATGAGTTTCTATATTTGAAAGCTGAAATTCGAGCCTTCTCTCTTGCAGTTTAAGCTGTGTAAAGTTCGATCAGTCCAGTTTGGCTCAAAAGGTATTCCGTACATCAACACCTACGATGGTCGCACAATCCGTTACCCAGACCCTCTCATCAAGGCAAATGATACTATCAAGCTCGACTTGGAAACAAACAAGATCACAGAGTTCATCAAATTTGATGTTGGGAATGTTGTCATGGTGACTGGAGGAAGAAACAGGGGACGAGTTGGAGTAATCAAGAACAGGGAGAAGCATAAGGGCAGTTTTGAGACAATTCACATTCAGGACTCTACTGGTCACGAATTTGCTACCCGTTTGGGCAATGTGTTTACCCTTGGAAAGGGTACAAAGCCATGGGTGTCTCTTCCTAAGGGTAAGGGTATTAAGCTCACCATTATTGAGGAGGCTAGGAAGAGGCTTGCAGGCCAATCAGCTACCACATCATAAATTTAGCCTGCAGTGAAGAGATTGGTGCTATGATTGAACTCGTCTTTGACGATTACATTTTGATTTTTATTTATTTTTATGTCGGTACAATTTTGAGCTTATATACGTTGCTGCAAATTTGGTTTGAAAACATTCTGTAGGATAATTTTGGTTCACGTCATTCTACTTGCATATTAGTTTTCTAATTTATGCAGTTTTTCCTGTTTCTTTGAATATTTTTCATGAAATCATATACATTTTTACAGTAATCTAAAACATATGAAAACTTGTAATTCTGATACAAAAAAGTGAAAATTCCTTAAACTTGAACCCGTTCTAACTGTACATCCATTCCTCTTAGAGGCATGTATTCTCCAAGGTACTCCTCCAGATGATCAGCCAAGGAGGACTTGTCTATGTTCTCATGGTGTTTTGACTTGCAAACGAAATAGATGATTGTCTGAACGACAATCCCGGTGAGAATGAGAACTACTAGGATTGTCAGGAAAACAATTCCGTACCCGATTTGTCCTCCCAAAGTCAACTGTATATCCTCTGACCCGAGCACCATGAATGCCGCTTGGATGATCATGAATGAAATGTTGAACATGATATATATACTCCCGGAAACCATAATCTTGCCTTGGATCAAGATTTGGCTCTTCATCATGGCTTTAAGGCCGTCGAGATCTTCCAAGACGGAAATCACACTTGCCAAATGCCAGACGATACCTATATACACCACTCCCGATAGGTACGTAACCAAGTAGATTAACGAACCAACTTCACCGATATCTCCGACGTAAGTTCCCCACGTCATGAGGAGAAGGAACGAGAAGAAATTGTAGGCAAAAACGATTGTGAAACTCCATAGGAATGTGACCATTAGTCTCTTCCAAACTTTTGGCACCACACTCATTACCTTCCTAAACGTAATGTCCTTGCCTGTGTAGATACACGCTATAGTGTAAACGACTGCAGACGTCGAGAGGAGGGAGAAAACGAGGAGGAAAATGTAGTAGAGGGCCGTGAAGATGACAAAAGCCATGACTTCCGAAGAAATGTTGTCGACGATCTCGTTGTATGTGGGACTACCCATTCGGGTAAAGAGTAGCCGATTTTCATTCGTTATGATCTTCCCGAAGATGAGTTCGGAGATCCATATGTGGGATGCGAATGTTACGGCGAGAGGGAGGATGAGAGCGAGGGTGATTTGGGAGAAGAATTTTCGCCACGAGGAAATGACATTGAAGGACTCTTTGATGATACCGCAAAACCCTAGAAATTGTACCTCCTCTTGCTCCCCATCCATGGTGTTTTCTTATGTGATTTTCTCTCGTACCCTTGAAGCAAAATGCATAGGGGAATGAGGTTGGAGGAGCAAGAGGTACAAGGCAATGGCTTTTTTCCTATGATTAGGGACTTGTGAGCTTCTATCTTGCAATTTTGGTAATTTGATGAATTATGAAAAGAGAAACATGTTTTGTTTAAAATCCTAAATTTGAAAAATGTTGTCCATGGAGGATGTTTCATCCATGTTTTATGGAGAAACATAAGTTGAAATGTTGGCAAAGCTGCGTTCTCGCAAGAAATTACATACACATCATTTTTTAAAAACATTTATAGCAACATTATCACCATGTTTATAATTTTGAAATATATATGTTTTATACATATAAAATTGAATTAGGTTGTTCCTGGTTTCTAATAGATTAAATTATTTTATCTTATCAAAAGATTATTTCTGATTTGTAATAGACTAGGTTGTACAATCTTTAGTAATAATAGACTCCTCATGAATTTTTAATGGATTAGGCAATTGATCTTTCTTGATTTTTTTTTTATTTTAAATGGTACCAAATTTCTAAAAAGGAAATAGCCCTCGGCCTCAAAATAAATAATTAAAAATTTTTAAAATTTGATCTCAATTAATCAAGATCTTTGAGTATCCTTTACTTGTTGAAGAACCTTTTGGTTAGGTAGAGTAAGAATTATGAAGTTTCCTTTCACATGGTAAGATTCATAGTTGGTGAAAAGTCAACCAATATTCGTTAGTGCACATGCTTCTTAGCCTTAGAACCCTCTTTTGGCTAAAGAATTAATGGACATTGATGCCGCAAAAAAGATCGATTCAAATTCAGCTGTCAGTTAGATTGTAATTCAGTGATTAAATAGCCTGAAAATAACACAAGTAACGTAAACTAAGTAGAGGCTTCTCCGGCAAAGGCCCTTCGACGTGAGAGTAAGTTCACGATTTATGTATAGAGAAATCAAATTGACAGAGCTTCAAATCAAAGAGATAACGTACCAAAATATTGGAATTATGACTTGTATTTATAGGAATAGATATGTAGAATCCATGTTGAACTTGGACTGTTAAGAAATGAGGTATAATCCTAGGAGGATTATATTTGTTAAGGAGTCCTTAGTTGACTTGAATTGGTACAGGAGATTATAATCTTGATAAGACTATAACTGCTTAGTGTCCTTGTTGGGATAGGATGATAAACTGCAACTCTGCCGGTAAGCTGGGATGACTTCTTCCTCGTCATATATAGCCTGGCCGGCATACGATGAGCCAGGGAAAGAATAAGATAGCCGAAGAGCTTGGGATGGCCGAGGAGGCCTCCTCGTCGCCAAGGGAGGGTATCTCGGCCTTGGAGGGGAGTCTCCACGGCCTGTGATTTGGGCCTTGGTCATTGCACTTGCTAAGGCCTTGGTCGGCCTAGGTAATGCCGAGCTAGAGAATACGAGGAGGCCCAGGTCTTGCCTAGTAGCTGAGACTCGATGGATTATGTTTGGGGACCAATCCACTTGGGCCTTGCCCGGAGTAGCCCATATTCGTACCTAGGTTTATACCGTTCAGTGGCCCCCGACTTCCTAGCTCAGCTATGCCGAATAGGAAGTGATGCTCTACTTCGACCTATACGAATATGAAAGGGCGTCAACGTGGCAATGTGTTGCTTCAGTTGTCCATCGATTACTTCGTACAATGATGGGCATGGCTCACGATGTCTGACACGCCTTGGGAACCAACTAATGCATTTAATGCAAAGGAGGCGACGATTTTTTTACCCGGTTTGACTTGGGTTTAACCCACTTGTGAGGGTATAAAAATAAAATTGCCCTTTCAATTCCAAGTTTTATCAGTCTTGAGCATTTGAGAGCGAATTATTGAGATTCAAAAACCCCCTTCGTGTTCTTGCTTGAGAGTTGCCCAGAATCGTCATATACGTTTGATTTGCCGTTCATTTTCACCCGTCTTCATCGAAAACAGGTATAATTTCTTTCTTATTACTGATTTCTGCCTTCAACTTGTAATATCTAGGGTTTTGCTTGAATTTAATCTTGAGAAACCACCATTGTTGTCCTTCTCGAAGCTTTCCTTGAGTTTGTGTTTTTGAACGATTTCTCGAACATTCTTGCCCCTTCATCCCGTTTTAGCCATGACTCGTTCTTGGGAACACGACCCTCGTGAGATTCATGGTTACCACAAGGGAAACCTTAGGGTTTATCGATGGGAGAGGGGGTCATGGAGATATGGAAAATGTTGACGAGATATAGTTGTTCGAGGGAAGATGTTTGCTATCCGAGCAAGACGAGAATTGACCGGGTCGATTCCATGTCCCCCAAGATAGTAATCTTCCATGACTGGGCCGAGATGATGGACCATATCGTCCTCTTCAGTTCGGCCTATGCTGGGTAAGGCTCCCTCCTCGGCCTTAGTATAAATGACGAGGAGGGGCAATCTTCCTCTTCCCCGTCTTGATGCCTTGGAAGATTTTGCTGATACTTTTTCCTCGGTTTTATGCAGATATGACGAGAAGAGTAAGCGAAGCCAGCTCTAGTGGTCCCTCGACCTTGACCAATATTGTAGACTCGTTCGTCGAGGGAGAGCAGACAGAGGGCCGAAGAGGATCTATTCGGGGAGCCGGCCGAGGTAGATCAGACCGAGGTAGGTCAGGCACCCCTAGACCTAGACCAGTTAAGGCCGGTGAGCCAATGATTGAGGAGATTCATACCAAGTATGGAGTGCCGAGAGAAGAGTATAGCTTAAGTTATTCCCATTGGACCCCTATTGTGACTGAAGTAGAAGCCTTGGACTTTTACTACAGTTTAAACCACAACAATTTCTTTTACAAACAATTCCAACAGGGACTTTGTCTTCCCTTAGATCCATTTATAAACGAAATTTTGGAAGATATGCAGGCTGTCCCGGCCATGCTAGTTGCTAATGCGGTGAGGTTCCTCGTAGGATTCATCGTCCTGTGTCGTAGTCTAGGATTTGAACCTTTCCAAGAGGCCATTCATCATTTCTTCACCATTAGTTACAAATCTGACACTCGGCTGATAGTGATCAGGAGTGACCCCAACCGTCCCAAACTTATTTCTCTGATGTCGAGCAAGGTGGCTGGGTGAAACCACCATGTGATTCGCATTGAAATCCGACAGGGCTGGGAGTTTCCAACTCCTTCTGAGGATCCCCGTCTGCCCAAAGTTATTTGGAGAGCTGAGTGGAGCAACCAGCCTATTGAGAGGTTAACTCAATTTGTCGAGGTAGGCCCGTTGAGCTGGTCATCATTGGAGAGTGATTTCCGTTACTATGCCCAGGCCGGCATTATGCCAGGGCCTATTGATAATATAACTCCTCTCGTCCCCGTAACTAGGGGAAACCGATTTCCTGACTAGAGGGTACACCCCGACTTTGTGTTTCATGTTGACTGCGACTTCTGCAAACAGAATAATAGCCAGTGTTTAACCGAGGACGGCATCGTCGGCTGTAATGCTTCCCGTCCTTGTTCCTTGTCCTATTTTGTGTCTTTTCCTTCCTCGTAATATTTGCTAACCCTTCTTCGTATTTTGCATATTTGACACTCGAGCAAGAAAGAGAGATGTCTCAAAAGAAGCTTGACCCTATGACTTTGTTGAAGCAGAGGAGGAAGGCCTCTCGCTCCTCGGCCATATCAAAGAGGCAAGAGGAGGCGACCAGGCGCCTGGTGATTCTCTTCGACAAGGAGGCCGCTGCACTACCTATTGATCAACCGGGGGGAGCTGACGAGGAGACTCACTCCAGGCAGCAACGAAGTCAGAGCTCAGAGGGGCACAACCTCCAAGTCCAAACTGCCGATGTTGAGGGAGGTAGGGAGGCCGGCTAGTCCTCAGCCGAAGAGACCAACTTGGTCGGGCGAGCAGGCCAAAAACGCCCCATCATCGAACCTTCCTCCGAGGAGCCTCCTTCCAAGAGGGTTGCCGACGTGGCCCCTCCTCCAGAGCTTACTGCCCATACGGTGAAGACCAATTCTGATGCCGATAAGGTGGTGAGGAAGTTGGCCCTTTATCCTACGATGAGGGGTTTAGATTTGCTAGCTCGTACTAGGCCCAAGCTCAGATTTGGCCGGGCTGTGGTATATCGGGCTAAGGACGAGGACACTCTTGATCATATGATAGCCACTCAGCCGAACAAGGAGAATATTGCCAATAGAAAGGGCCTTCTTGCTGCCGAGGTATGCTTCTTCGTAACTTGTTTTTATTCATCTTGTCGTTGTATTACTGACATTTCTTGGTGCCAAAAAGAAATGTCAGTAATACAAAAAGAAAGGGCCTTATTGCTGCCAAAAAGATCGAATCAGCCCAAATCCAGTGGTCGGTTGTACTCCGGCGATTGAATAGCCTGAAAATAAGACAAGAAACGTAAACTAAGCCGGTGCTTCTCCGGCGAAGGTCCTCCGGCGTAAGAGTAAGTTCACGGTTTATGTATAGAGAAATCAAATTGACAGAGCTTTGAGTCAAAGAGATAACGCACCAAAATTTTAGAATATGGCTTGTATTTATAGGAATAGATATGTAGAATCCATGTTGAACTTGGACTGTTAAGAAATAAGGTATAATCCTAGAAGGATTATATCTGTTAAGGAGTCCTTGGTTGACTTGAATTGATATAGGAGGTTACAATCCTGATAAGATTATAACTGCTTAGTGTCCTTGTTGGGATAGGACTGATAAACTGCAACTCTGCCGGTAAGCCGGGATGACTCCTTCCTCGTCATACATAGCCTGGCCGGCATAATATGAGCCGGGGAACGAATAAGATAGCCGAAGAGCTTGGGATAGCTGAGGAGGCCTCCTCGTCGCCAAGGGAGGGTATCTCGGCCTTGGAGGGGAGTCTCCTCGGCCTGTGATTTGGGCCTTGGTCATTGCACTTGCTAAGGCCTTAGTCAGCCTAGGTAATGCCGAGCTAGAGAATACGAGGAGGCCCAGGTCTTGTCTAGTTGCTGAGACTTGATGGATTATGTTTAGGGCCCAATTCACTTGGGCCTTGCCCGGACTAGCTCATATTCGTACCTAGGTTTATACTGTTTAAACATGAAAATAAAATAAATAACAAGAATAATTAGAGAACCTCGCATAAAATACAAATTTAAAATAAAAAATCAAAGAAAAATATTATCATTGTCATGTAAATTAATTTTTCATTGAAATTGTGTTTTGAAGCATTTTATGATATTATCTATTTTAATATTTTTTTCTTAATAATTTGTATTTTTAATATATTTATTTATATTTATTAATTGTCTTATTTAATTATTTAGTTTTATAGCATAATATTTAGTATAATTTAATTTGAATAATATTAAATATGATTAATGAAAAATATTTTAATTAAATGAAATAATATGGAATATTACCGTGTAAATAGATGGAAGAGACATTCTATCTTTATGGTTCTTGGAAGATATTTGATGATGAAATTGCACCATTTTAGTGTTTAAGTGCAATTTATGCACAAAATAGTTGGAAATTTAACACTTATTTTGGGGCAGATTAAAAATAAAAAATAATTGTGACATACAAATATTGATGCAGAGAAATATAGATATAGAAATAGATATAGACAGAGAGTATAAGAGAGAGAGAGAGAGAGAGAGAGAGAGAGAGAGAGAGAGAGAGAGAGAGAGAGAGAACAAGCACAAAGGAAAAGGAACTGAAAGAAAAACCAACTAACCGTTTGACCAAAGGGGTCCATGACCACCTTCTATGAATAATTCAATGGAATTAGCGAATCTTTAGTTTTATCAATAGCTTAAGTCCAAAAGAAATCTTCCTACTCAAAGATGTCCACTTCTTCCAAATAAGCTAATTGTGCATTCCCCACATTTTATTTTGTTAATGTTAAATCACTCTCTATTGTTTCTTAGTCTTTTTATTTCTTTATTTATTTTGGGAGAAAATTAGCTATAACAATTTGAGATTAGCCTTTTTTGTTTCATTCTATTTGTTGGGTTGCATTTTAAGAATTAGTTTAGAAAATGAGAAAATATAAATAAGAGAGTCAAGTTTTGGAGGAGTGTTATGAGTGATGGAAAAGTTGAAGAAGAGTTGGCTCTCTCTCAATTTCAACAACTCATTTTTACTCCCAATGAAAAATATCCTTCTTAAGCTTACTTCAAGAATCACACACAAGGCCAAAGGTAAACAAAACACACACACACACACACACAAAGCAGGGGTTGACTTTGTTTCAAATTCAAGAACTCATTTTTTCCCTCCCAATAAAGAGCTTATAATTCTTAAGCTCAATTCAGGTCTCACACAAGGCCAAAGGCATAAAAAATATGGGTCTAAGTTCAATGATATTGGTCTGTGTGGCAGTCTGATTGTCGATCGTTGGATCAGTTTTGAATGATTTGACATTTTTCCCACCACAACCCCAACAACATAGGTTGTTTACTTAATTTTTTACATTTTTTTAGGTTGAATCTGAAACTTGCGTTTCACCAACTGTAATGTAGTATGATATTACTCATAATTCCCTAATAAGACAGGCTCTCGAGTAAAAAACACATAGTAAAACACACATAGACCATATATTTTCTCTAATTTTCTCTCTAATGAGTGATATGGTTTTGCAGAGAATAGTAGGGATTGGTGAATCTTTACAAGGACATGGAATCTTGTGAAGGATATGCAGATATACAAGTGATGTGGGAAATGATTCATTCTTCTTCTTCTTCTTTTTCATGTCAATCAAATACCCCCAAAACCAAAGCTAGAAGTACCCCTCATAGAAGTATTTGTTTATGCTTCCTTTGAATAAAACATGTGTTTGGTACAAGTCAACATGAATTAACAGTACACGAGAGTCTCGCCTTTGTGAGGACTCTAAAGGTTTTAATCTAAAAATTTTACCCGAGCAACCATATAGATCGTGTCAATAGTTTGAATATATCAATATACATGAGCCATATTTTTCTCCAATGTCTTATATCTACTTTAACTAACAAGCTATAAAAACGAAATCAGAAAAACTGAAACAAGAACAAAACGTGGAGAGGAACTTTGAAAGCGTAGTAGCTAGCAAAGGTCGAAGAATTCATCAAACAATTCAGGATATTTTACAATCACGCTCCATTTTTTGAAAACTAGCTACTCCTACTTATACTATACTACGACAACTTCTACGGTAGATGTAGATTATGTCTTCCTACTTACAATACAATAGCATTGCCATGATTTCTAGACTCGAAATCTTACTTTTTTAAGAAGAATCTGATCTAAATGCTACACACTTGCAGTGCAATATCCCGATAGATCACTTGGAACGAAGACGAATAATAATTAAAACATTACTCCCTCCTACCCAATATAAATAACTAAAAACTTTTCAAAATTATATCTGGAGGAAATTAGAAAAAAAAAAAAAATTAAGTCCCGCTACAAGCGCAACCCTCTTTTTAGTTGCCCGATTTGGAACATCTAGGGACTAAGGTTAAAATCTCTATTAAAAATGATTTTCAGCATTCAACAACAAGCACCAGTGGTCTAGTGGTAGAATAGTACCCTGCCACGGTACAGACCCGGGTTCGATTCCCGGCTGGTGCATTTCTTTTAACTATTTTTTTTCTGTCCTCAATAATAAAGGATTTTAACAAGAGATTCTAAGACCAACCCAGAGGGGACCCAAAATTTCACATAATTTGCAGTAAAATGTAGCACATATAATTTCCAAGGAAAATAGAGGTTTATACAAAAGGAAAAAATAAAATAAAATAAAACAGCTCCTCCAAATCAAAGTAAGAACCTACAAGGCTACGATTCCATCATACAGGTCCCATAGTTACATCAACGGAACATTGAGAAAGCAACCAACCGAGTTGGCCTCCCCCTCCATCGACGATGATATTTATATATTCAATAATCACAATAATTTTCATCACGTGACCTTCGCTTAGAACTTATCTACAGAAATGCCATCTCTAAGAACATCATAAGCAACTCTACTCCTGCTTTTCTTCATTCCGGCTGTGACATTCAACTTTGATCCTTCAGAGGAAATGCAACTCACTTTAACCCATATCATCACTTTCGTTTTCATTCCTTCTATATCCACAAACTTTCCTTTCTCTAAATATCCAGTTACGGTGGTGTTAAAACGCAGAACGGACGAGTCACGGTATCCCACTTCACAAATAGATGGAATGAATACGGTTATCTTTTTTGTTTCTTCGTTGAACTCGTAGTTGGTGGCATCGCGTGGAAAGATGCCTACTGGTAAGTCGTACTCTTTAAGCAGCTCAGGTAGGGGCTTTTGCATTTTACCTGTGGATTACACAGTTGACTGGTCAATGAAGGACATCAGAGCCAAACACTGAACTTAGAGTTCACATTAATGAATAAGGTATCAACTTTGAATCAGATGGTTAAGCCTACAGTTTTTTTTTTTTTTTTTTTTGTGGGAAAATCTTGGTACATTAATTTTTTTTATTATTTAAATGGCGTTTGTAGGATATTAAAATGTCCATAATCATTTCGTAATTTGTTTTCACATGTTAGGCAAAGGGCATCACTTTTATTAGGTGACATAGGTGTTGTCTCTTGAAGATCTCTAGACCCTACTCAAGTATCTAACTCTCGTTGATAGTGTTGACCAACAAATGCCAAGAATTTTAGCCGGTGGTGAATCAAAACAGTTTTTAAGCACCAGATATTCCCAAAGAATAAAAATCAATAGGTCATAGCACCTGCAATCTTCAACAGACTGTCAATATCAACCTTATAATCAAAGAAGAAGTGGCCACCAAGTTAGAAGAATTAAGGATGTCACAAAAAAAGGGTCAAGAGAAGGACCTGGTCAAAAAAAAGAAAAAGTTCAAACTATAACATACCTTTGATTTTGTTGACTATCCATTTCGCTCCTCCTTCAATGCTGCTGGACATATTCTAATAGTTGAGAAGAAGCAACAGGGTGTTAGCGCTAAAGGAGAAATATGTGGATTCAATGACAAAGAACATCAATGTTAAAATCTAAGACAAATAGATAACGAGTAGAAATAACCAATCACTGCTACCACTACCTTAGAAGGACTATGCATATATTTTGACAGCATCCTAATTATCTTGTACTCCCTCCGTCCTAAAATGAATGTCCATTTTCACGTATGGGGCATTCTAAAAAAGTTGAATGTCAATAAATTTTAGTAGCAAATATGCAGGCATATACTTCCTATCCACTTTCAAATTTTTAGCTTTGGAAGTAACTAATTAGTGAAATTTTTTTTTTGGTTAAAAACATCTAGGGACAAAGTTTTTTTTTAGAAAAAAGACATTCATTTTGGGATGGAGGGAATATTGACACTAGTTACATCATACTATGCTTGACCCAATTCCTGAATTCCGTACATTATCGCTTTTAAGTAAGCATAATAAGAAAAACACTTTTAATATCAATAAATACAGGATCATAGCCAGGAAGACAAAGGCCAAAAGTAAGGGGCCATATATTCCCTGGTTTTGGAAGGACATATGCAGCTGCTAAAGCACCCAAAAACATTTCCATATAAGTTATGACTGCTTGGCTAAATTTGATTCTTAGCATATCAAGGACAAGTGAAGGCCATTCAAATCAAGTTAACTGTACATCTAGTAAATGAAAGGACCCCCCACCCACCCAAAAGCACGTTCTTCTCCCTCCCATCTACGTTTTTCCCTTTCATCAACGAATTCCATTTCGGAGAAACTTCATGTTATAACTGGTGGTTCAGATGATTTGAGTTAGTGCAGCAGTTATGATCTCCCTTTATTGCAACTAGTATCTCGTTATAGCGAGCAATTTGAAGAAGATAGTTCACTAGCACATGTCAGCAGTGAAAGTGCAGTAACAGTGTCTTTCAAAGAACACAATCCAGCCTTTCACCGCTAATGTTCGTACATTAAGCACAGGGGCGGATTTGATGTTGTGCCAAGTGTTGCCGAGGCAACACCAAAAAAAAAAAGAAATTTTTTTTTTTTTTTTTTTTTAAAACGACGTCGTTTTGGTTTTTTGATAACATTGGTATAGGTTGGATCAATTCTTTACGATGATTCCGAAAAACAAATCAAGCACTAGTGTTCCAATTTCTCAAGAGGAGGTAGTTGTTGAAGAAACACAAGGACCACAACCTTCAATTAAATCTCAACCTACAAAGATAATGGTTTTAGGAGTTGGTCTAGAATTGGGGAGGGACTTGAAAGACATGCTAAGAGTGATTTTCATTTAGCAAGCTACGTATTGAATCTTAGTTTCTTCGCGTCATTTTTTTTTTTTTTTATAAAGAATAGGCAACACCAAAACTTTAGGTGTAGATCCGCCACTGATTAAGCACAACTGGCCAAGGGCTCTTTCAAAATACAGTTCAAAAATTCTCTCTCTCAAAAAAAAAAAAAAAAAAAAAAAAAAAAAACAAGACGAATTGTTTCTAGCCTACATCCCCTTCCTTCACCTCCTCCATTTGCACATCTGCAGTCTTTATGCCAAGTTGTCAACGCAACACAATTATATACCCAAAACATATTTTCCTCAGGAGCTCAACAATTTAAATGTGTCTTGGGAAAAACTTCAACTACATAATCCTACACTTACGCATACAAATATAGAAAAACAATAACCTAACATACTTGGTTAGCATTTCCAGAAGACAATCCCTTTCTTATTCCCGTTTCCAACTATATCTAATCCCATTTCCAGTCATTCTAAGAACAAGCGGTCAATATTGCTGTATAAGAATTATGTGGAATGTACCTACTTGCTAAAACGTAAAAATACAGGCTTGAATCCTTGAAAAATGTTCATTATCATATCATTGTAGATAAGTACTTGAAAGACAATAACCAGGGTAGTATTAATGAAGTATTAAAGTGCCAACTATTCATAATGAAAACTGTAATTAATTAAGTATAACTACATTACTATACCGCCTTAAAGCATACAAAATTTATGATCGCTAGCTATGCAACCCATTTTTTGATCCATTATAAAGATATCAAATTTAAAAAGTACATAAAATAGAACAATTGACAGAACACAAATATTCAAAAAAAAAATATTTATCATGTCAATTCGATAGCCAGCTATTTAAACCAAAAAAGAAAAAAACAATCTTCAAACCGAAGAATCATCAAATTGATGAAAAAAATGTTAATTCAAGGTGCAGCTACACACACACACACACGCAGAGGGAAAGAGATGGTACATTGAGATCATCGCCGACAGAACTGAGCTCCTTGTTGGCTTTATTAGCGAACCAGTACGATCCAACCTTATTCAGAATTTGATCCATATTATGAATCTTCCTTTCCAATCAATTACGCTTCCCGTCGCCGGAAATCCCCTCTCCCGGTGCCCTAATTCGATTGCTAGAGAGAGAATTTGGGGGTTCAGATCAGAATAAGCTTTCGCGACTTTTGAAAAGTATTTTCGAGTCTAGAGTATTTTGACGAAGGATGGATAAATTGTTATACTTGCACCCATGAAATTTAGTTTATGTTCATTTAAACCCTCATATTTTGAATAATTAGAGATGCATATAAACACCATTAATTGATTCACAAATCATTTAAAACATCATTTTTTCCTAAACAACTACAAAATTTTGGTTTTTAAGACTTTAAAAGTCCATCAAATAAAAGCGTCATTTAAATGTATGGTTGTTTTAAAACGTAAACTCGAGTCCTAGTTTACGAGTTAAAATTCTCTATCTATTAATTGAATTTCGTAAAACACGGCTAAATAGAGATTTTATCTGATAAACTGAAATTCGTCTAACATACTTAAAAGTCCTAAAACATCTATTTTTCTTAGTGATAAAAAAAAAAAAAAAAAAAAAACCTCCATGGACAAAACGAATCTAATCTAATGTAGGTTACATGATGAGTTTCAATCATCATCAAAAGTACAATCCTAAATAAGATACTAAACAAATAAAAAATTCTGCTAGGCCTTATCTATTTGTAAAAAAAAAAAATGAAAAAGACATTTTGGTAAGATCCTCTAATCCATATTTGAATCATAATCTTTTTCTTCTTCACTCAAATGTGTTAAGCATCAGATCCTTTGGGTTTTGGCATTTACGAATGCCATAATTAAGGAGTACTCCCTCTGTCCCATAAAACATTACCCTTTTTATTATTTTGGGCGTCCCACTTTAAAGTCTCATTTTCCTAAAAAGGAAAAAAAATTACTATTTTCTCCGCTCATTCTCTCTCCTCCCACTCACAACACTTTTCAAATTTACTATTCTCTCCACTCATTCTCTCTCCTCCCACTCACAACACATACTTTAATAACATTATTTCTTATTTTCCGTTCTCAATAGTAAATGGGTAAAGTTCTCCGGGACGGAGGGAGTATTTTCTAAATCTTCTTTTGTGAAAAGAAATAAATCAATAATGATGCATGTATAAAGGGCAGGAAAAAACTCTTTGGTGAAATGTAAAAAAGGAAGGAGTACAACTTTTGAATAAAATGCATGTGTAATACGAAAATTATTAATATGAATATTAACTATCATTTATAATAACTATATCTCTCTATTTTCTTCTCTTATTTTTCTACAACATCAATAATACATTAATTCAACAGGTACGCTTGCAGCTTCATTTATTTTCAAAATTCTTACAAACTAAAGAGTTGTGGCATTAAAGTAACAAGAATGTTCCAACACGGAAGTCCGTCGTAATCAAGACTTGTGTATATTTTTCCATGGGTTCAATCTATTAGGATTTACTCGTTTTATTGCCTATAGTTGTATTCGATTTATACCGTTTAATATTATTCATTAAAACTATAAGTAGCCACAGGATTGCTTCAATGAGAGGACGTTTGAGCAAGTAGGGTTTGAATAAGACATTGGAAGTGGTCTTTTTAATTTACGTGACCCAAGAACAAATTTTGGTCTCATATATTGATTTTAATTTGCCAATTGTGATATGCAACTTGTCAAGTTGATTTAAATAGAATAAATAAATAAAAAACCAGTGACAATGATCTTGTTGACAAGGGCAAAATTGAGTGTATAAGTTTTTGTTCAATTACTCCCTCAATAAAATATATAAATATCATATTTTTATTTTGATTTGACTCAAAATAAAATTTGCATTTTCGATAAGAAAAACGACTTTTATGTAATTTTATCGGTGTACAAGTAAGTAATATGTAAACTAATAAAACACCTTACTTAAAAATTTTGATAAATTTTGATAAGTCAACTACAATACTCCCTCCGTCCCACAATACTTGACACACTTTTTCATTTTGGGCGTCCCACTGATAAGTCACACTTCCTAAAATGGCAAAGAATCTTTACTATTTCCTCCACTCATTTTCTCTCCTACATTATTTTAATACTCACAACACCATTATAATTTACTTTTCTCTCCACTCATTCTCTCTCCTACTTAACTATCTACACTCACAACACATCAACCTTTTTACTTTTTCCTTAATTCCCGTGCGGAACAGTAACTGTGTCAAGTATTACGGGACGGAGGGAGTATTTATTATGAAATAGAGGGAGTATCAGTTTTAATTGAATGTTTTATGATTTTATTTATCGTACATTCATACCATAAGATTCTTGCTTTTGTGTGCAAGATTAAGACTATAATGCAAAATTTTGGAGAGTAAAAACACTAATTGTTCACGAAAAATGATTCACAAAATTTTGGGGAAAATGCAGTTTTTTTCAAATGGTTAGGTAAAATGTGTTTTTAAATTACACGCGATGACATTTTTGTAAATAATTAACATTTTTCAAAAAACGCATGTGGTGACATTTTCGTAAATACGGAAAGTTACCAACTGATGTTAGCAGTCGTTAACTCTGGTATCGATACTACTATCAGTAGCACTGACACTTCTAAATAAATGTGTTGTCACTTTTGAATTCATGTGCAGGCCCGTCTCAATAAATATATGAGTCATGTGCTAAATATGAAAATTGGGGCCCTTAATATTTTAAAATTTTATACAATGGAATGATTGCAATAATGTTGAAATAATAAACAAACCATTCATTAAAATTAAAAAATATTAAAAGAAAAACAAACTTTTTAATTAAGATTGAAAAAATAGAATGAAAGTTAACTAAAAAAGAAAGGAAGAAAAGTCCAAAAAATAAAAAGAGAAAAAAGCCCAAGAATAATAAGAGTGAAAGGAGAGTCGCAAGCAAGTGGAAGAAAAGTTCAAAAAGAATGAAAAAAAGAATAGAAAAAAAAATGGTAAAGAAGTGTTCTTCCTAAGGTTCAAACTTGGCCAAGAGAGTATGCTAATAGCGCCTTATCCTCCAGACCACTACCATTTCTTTGAAACATTTTGGAGTCTAATATATACTCCCTCCGTCCCACGTGAATGTGGACCAACTTTTTGGGTGTGGGAATTAAGAAAAAGTGATGTAAGAAAGAGAAAAAGTTAAATGTTGTGAGTATGAAAAATTAAATAGAAGAGAGAATGAGTGGGAGGAATAGTGAGGAGAGAGAATGTTGTAAGTGTAAAAGTGAAGTAGGAGAGAGAATGAGTGAGTGGAATAGTGAATATTCTTTGCCATTTTGGGAAGTTTGCATTCACGTGGGACAGACTAAAATAGAAATAAGTTTGCATTCACGTGCGACGGAGGGAGTATGTATAATAAAAGTTAAAATTTGGGGCCCTTAAATTTTTTGGGCCATGTGCTATTAGGTTTCTTGCACCTGATCAAAACTGTGTCTGCTCATGTGCTGAAACTCATCAAAAAAACGTATCTAGCACTCAATAACAAGATTTACAAAATCTTCAAATAACCATTTTAGGTCATAAATGACATCTTTTGGGGTTTATAAACCCTACTCCCTCCGTCCCACAAATATATCAAAAAAAAATTCTTTTGGGCGTTCCACAATAATTAATAATTTTCCAAAATAAAAATGGGACCCATTTCTCTCTACTTACAACACTTTTTAAATTTACTATTCTCTCAACTTATTCTCTATCCTATTTTACTTTTACACTCACAACACATTACCTTTATCACTTTTTACCTTAATCTCCGTGCCGGGCCAAAAATTCTATATAATCGTGGGACGGAGGGAGTATATCACAGGCCGAAGGCATGTG
Source organism: Adenophora triphylla var. japonica (assembly GCA_022495995.1). Taxonomy (NCBI): domain Eukaryota; kingdom Viridiplantae; phylum Streptophyta; class Magnoliopsida; order Asterales; family Campanulaceae; genus Adenophora; species Adenophora triphylla. The sequence goes on along the minus strand of JAFEMH010004952.1, from coordinate 90,680 downwards.
ACTTTTGTAGTTATCAAAATTTCTTTCGATTTGATATTTTGTGCGTTCCGTGGTTTATCACAAGTAAAAAATTATGCCACTTTTCACGTACGCGCCCAATAACACAATCTCTCTTACTAGTAAAACAGATACATTGACACTCATTTTAACTAATGCTGGATATACCATTTTAATGACAGAGTTGGTGTTTTTTAGCGTTAGTTACATGTGTTGGCATTCCTTCTGAATAATGTTAGATATGCCGTTAGTGTCAACATTAGTGGTTTTGAGTGTAAGGTAAATATGTTGGCACTCATTCTAACTAATGCTGACCCTCCTTGTGAAGTGTGCTTAAAGTTATAGTTATATACAAAAATACAACTGAGCACTTAAAAAAAAGTATTAGTTATTTACAAAAATGACATCGGTCCGATTAAGACCTGGTCTAAAAATACGTTTTTCCTCCTCACTAGGAAAAATGCGTTTTTAATAAAATTAACTCAAAATGATTTGGGTTAATTAAACTTCAAATTTAAAACCATATAGCCGTTCTTTTCTTTTTGGTTTATTCAAATCTATAACTATATAAAGAGAGAAGTGAATAAGAGCATCACTTTTCCCGCTCAAACTTCTAACACTTTTTAAATTCCTAAACTACCCTTACACTGACTGAAAGCAAAATAAGCTGTCCTTAGGTATTCCACAAGCTTTCCCGCACCATCTCTCTCCGCCCCTCTACCTTCTTCTCGACCTCTCTCCACCCAGATCTCTCTCTACTTTCTCTCTCTCTCTCTGGGCGTCACTCTCGAACAGCCCCAAATTGACCCGGAAGAAACTTCAGATCAAGCTCAATCAGTTGCAGAAATTGAAAGAGTTCAAACCCAGCTTGGTTCGTTTTCTTGAATCCTTCACTTTGATTCCCTGAATTGTCTCTATTAATTTTTTTCTGTAAATTTCCGATGAAGATAACTATAATGACCGCCGACGAACAGATCATTACCTTGGAAATTGATCGTGACGAATCTGTAATTCCTCTACATCCTCTCCTCTTTGCCCCCAAACCCTAACCTCAGATTTGAATTTCACGAAAGCTAACACGAAATCGTCTATTTTTGATTTTGTAACAGGTCGAGAACTTAAAAGCTCTGCTTGAGGTCGATTTACCTCCTTACGATTCCCAGTCAATTTACTGCTCATATGTAAGTTCTTTCATGCACTAATGTTATTAGTTGTGGCACATTGACTAACTAAAATAGCTACTACAAACACGTCCAGAACTTGGTGACAATCATGGTACAGTTTATTGTATTTGTGACATTTGTGCATTGCAAGATTAGATTAAGAAATCTTTCACCTAATCCATGTGCATTGAGCAATCAGTCATTTGATAGTGAGTATTAATGTGTTTTAGGATTTAAATGGAATTTCTTTGAAATGTTGGAATTGCTAAACCAATAGCCCAGTTGATATCACTTTGCACATAGACAATTACGGTCAACGATACCATCATGGCAAATGTGTAGGTAAAATAGTACCAATTGAAGAAACTATTGATCCCTCTTCTCCCAGATTCAGTATTGGGATTAAATTGGTCTGCCCCAAAAGCCAAGTTGCAGGGTCTAATCCCACTAGCTCCGACTATTAGTAGTGCAAAAGAACTTAATAGAAAAGCAAAGCGCCTGGTGTTGGCCCGTGGCATATCTTTGCCCTCTTCTTTTCAGCTTAGGAAGGAGGATGCGGTTTTGAGATTGCCGCCGTTAGTGTTAACACAAGCATCCCTGTGGTTAATAACAGATTAGACAAGCCTTGTTTCTAGGTCTATTCCAAAAATAAACTTAAAAAATACTTATAAAAATAATGAATGATAGAGGTTCATCACATTGGTCTATACAGTACTTCGTGGGACATTTTTTTTTATCAAGTCATTAAGACCACATCTAAATGTCGTCAGACAGGTTGTTATTTTAGTAGATTAGGAAGTAGTAGAAAATTTCAGTTACAGGTCGTGTTATTACAATATTGAATTTGTTTTGACGAAATGAAATCTTGATCCAATAAAATACTTTACCTTAAGCATACATACATAATGACTAATTAATCTAATCTCTCTCCAAGATAGATTATGTAGAAAACATTTACAGTTAAAAAGAATATATTCGATTTAATAATGGGTTTGCCTACTAAAATATGTGAAAGATGGAAACCGAAGCTAAAATATCTTAGAAAGCAAAAGGTGTTTTTTTTTTTTTTACCATGAAGGATGAATTAGAAGAAAATCCCAAAGTCTTGTAATGCCCAAAGTAAGTGTCGTAGAGAAAAGCACCAAGCAGGGTTCCAAAATCGCAAGTCCCATTAAAAACATTGATCAGGTTTGTGGCGTCAATAGACTTCATGTGAAATATGGTTGTTAGATAAACCAACATATTTGTTGAGGTCCCAATAGTTCCCAGCTTCTCAAATGTCTCATTTCCTGTCAGATTTTTTTTTTTAGAATAAATTAAGGAAAAGCACATAGTTAAAAAGGACAGGCGACCCGTACAAAGAAAACACACATCATGAAGAAGAAAACGCATTGGGTTTGGCTAAGAAAAATATATTGAAAAAAAAAACATAAACAAAAGCTGCCTTTCATGCAGTTAGTTCATAAATATGTAAGACTATACCGATAATAAAAGGCATGGCTTTTGACTCCTCTGTAGTTAGGCTCGTTCGTTGAATGATCATCTATCTCGTTGTTCTCCATAGTTTCCTCCTCTCCCTATTTTGCACCAAAATTCTCTTGTCAAATATGTTGGGCTTAGAGAAAGTGGGGAGATGATTGATTGGAGAAAGGCAAACAGCTCTGGTGATCTTATAAAGAGAAGAGGCTCTGTGTGAACTCCCCACCTACTGATTAGTGGCAGTGGAGACTAGATAAGTACTATCCCCGTCCCAAAATAATGTTCGTTTTTGTTTTTATGTCTGTTTTTTGTTTTTGAAAAATAAAAATAGATATTATTTTGGGACGGTGGAGGGAGTATGATTTTTCCTTATTAATTTGGTTATGATTGCTTGAATATTCATATATGGAAAATGACCTCCTTCGGTCATCACCACTCTTTACTATCTATAGAGTATGGACACTGTCCTCGTGGTCATCACCCTAACTCCTTGTCCAGCCCTTTTTAAATATCTTCTTGTTTTGGAATATAGTCCGTCCTCTTTTAAATGGAATTTCTTTGAAGCTTGACATTTGTTCCTAGCTTAGATTCGCAGTTCATAGCTTTTCATATGATAGATATGGGTAATTCACTAATCGGCTCCAGTGATCTAAACTTCTGCATCATTTCTGTGTTTGAATATCATTTTGTTTCCCAATGCATAATTTATGCTTCCAGTGATCTCAATAGGCTGCAGGATGTGTTAAGGGCGCGCCATCGCCAGATATCCGAATTATGTCGTCAACAGGATGAGGAGATGGTAAGTATCTTGCATTAAAGAAGACTCCTCTTTGTTTCCCTTTGCATTTAGAGTACGTTACCCTACCCTAATTGATTGCTCAGTTACCTATCTACTTCTTTGACCACTGCATTCTCTTTATTAGCTCCCAAGTTTCCTAACGGTGTTTTGTTAGTTTTACTCAAGATTGGGTTCTTACATATTGCCTTATGAATGTTTCCTTTTAACTGAAGATGAAATTATCAATGCATATTTTTCGCATGCAACAAGATTGATATCTATGTTGTGCCGATCACCAGTTAGTGGAAGCAATACTCATTCCGATTTTAGTGTTACACCTAGCCTTGCAACATGTAAAAAATTGATGTCTAATTGATGTCTAATGGTAGTTATAATAACTCTTTTGATTTATTTCTTGCGATTTGTCAAAGTTTTTTGATCGTGCGTTTAACGCACGGGTGGCATACTAGTAATTTTAAAAAAGTAAAGTGGTATTTCTAAGAAAAACTACAGAAATCACTGAGGAATACTCCCTCCGTCTCACCTCAATTGACACTTATTTTCTTTTTCGTCCGTCCCCTTAATTGACACTGCCCAAAATGGCAAACTTTTTATTATTTTATATTCATCCTACCCCACCCATTTAACCCCTAATGAACATAATTAAACTAACTCTAATCTTAATTTGGCCATTAGTAAAAATCCATTTACCCAATCTATTTACCTAACCTAACCTAATCTAATCAGAGCCCACCCAAATTGAGAAAACCCTACCCCCACTCATTCGTTTATCATTTCTATTCTTCACATTCGTCTTCAAACCCTAGTCCCTCCTTCCCCGCCGTCTTGCAACCATCGATTTCAATGGATCTACCATTTTTGAAGGAGACAGACCTAGATTCCATGGCTTCGCCGGATTCCGAATTTCTTTTGTCGATTTCTCGATCCTATTATGGAATGGTCGTTTCTGATACGCCGTCCCCTTACAATGATCACTCCGGTTCAGATCCACTGTATTTGACACCGAAGTTCCTGAAACACAAATGAGTGATTCTGACGAATCGATTAGGGCTGAATTGGAGGCTCAATATGCTTTTACGGCTTCAATAGAGGTGAAGCCTAAGTCCATTGAATTGGCTGCTGAGGAATACATTTCTTCCCTAAGAATGATAGCTTGTTTCTTATCAAAATGGATTGATAAGGACACGTCATTGACAGTTCATTGTATCTGACTCCGACTAAAGTTAAAGAATACTCCCTCCGTCCCGCTAATATCCGCACTAACACTGTTTGTGCGGGAATTAAGGAATATGATAATTTAATAAAATGTTGTGAGTGTAAAAGTAAAATAGGAGATAGAATGAGTGGAGGGAATAATAAATTATAATGGTATTGTGAGTATTAAAATAATGTAGGAGAGAGAATGAGTGGAGTAGGGTGAATATTTTATTAATATAAAATTTCCTTTTTGGGAGTGTGCGGTTTGTAATGGGATACCCAAAAAGGAAAGTGTGCGGTTTCTAGCGGGACGGAGGGAGTACTTGGCTTCCTCTGCATACCAAGTCATATCTCTACCTTTTCATTTTTTTGTGCATTTATGTGATTAAGAGTACAAAATTTGTTTGAAAATCTGTTGTTGGGAGTGAACACTACAAGAAAACTGGTCTTTCGCGACGGCCAAAAGCCGTCGCGTAAACCCTTAAAGCCGTCGCGGAAGGCTAACGCGACGGGAAAAGCCGTCGCAATAGCAATCGTGTAAAGCCTTGTCGCGAAAAAGATAAGGTGACTGAAAAAGCCGTCGCCTTTGTCAACTATTTTTCGCGATTGCTTTTTCCATCGCGTAAGATTTTTTTTAAATTTTATTTATTTAATTATTTTAATTACATTTGCAATCGCCTTAGCTCAAGAAAGGAGACGGCAAATGCAATCGCCTATAGGTTTTAAAAAGGAGACGGCAAATGCAATCGCCTTAGGTCTAACAAAGGCGACGGCAAATGCTATCGCCTTAGACTTTAAAAAAAGAGACGGCAAATGCAATCTCCTTAGGTCTAAAAAAGGCGACGGCAAATGCCATCGCCTTAGGTTTTAAAAAAGGAGACGGCAAATGCAATCGCCTTAGGTCTTAAAAGGCGACGGCAAATGCAATCGCCTTAGGTTTTAAAAAAGGAGACGGCAAATGCAATCGCCTTAGGTCTTAAAAGGCGACAGCAAATGCAATCGCAAATGTCAATGTAAAAACAATATGAAACAGCTTTCGCAATCGCGTAAACTCACTGCTTAAATGCTTAAATAAGATATTTTTCTCCTAAAAATAATGATGATTAATATTCAAAAGAATACTATTAATTGATCCATAAATAATAATTGCTAGTAAATATATATATATATAATATTTTCAAAAGCATACATCCATAATTAAAATTGTTCAAAAGAGTGACATCCACCATCATAAACTCAAAAAAATAAACATCCTCCGTCACATAATCCGAATAACAGAAATCAACAGTTATCTTGCTAATATAATACCACTAGAGAGACCAAAATATTTTAATATGCCGTACTAGTCATAATCATCACCTATGTGGTCATCACCTATGTGGTCATCACCCATGTCTTCATTACCCATATCAACATCAACAAGATTTGTTGAACTACCATAGGGAGTATTAGACCCACCTTCTGTAGTAGGAGCTCCTAGAATGAAACTGGGAGGCCGAGGAGGAGGGGGATCTCCATTCTTCTCGGCACGAGCTTCCATATACTGATACAATGACTGAATGTAAGCATTTCTTTCGGAATCCTTCTTTGAATTTTCAGCCAATTTCTCCGCATTTTCATCTAGAGCTTCTTTCAGCCTTTTCACCTCTTGAGTAGACCGTTGGAACGCTACTTGTTCGGCAAAATCAATTGAAGACACATGACCCGGACCTTTTACTCCATTTTTCACCGGGCCTTCCAACAAGCCTACCCTTTTGTACACCTCCAACAACTTCTTCATATATCTTCAAGTCGGGATCCCGAACCCCATTCACAGTGTAGTAGGATCTAACCCATTTAGGTTCACGCAATTTATTTGCATAAGTTTCTGAAAAATGAAAAAATAATTGAATTACCAAAATATAGATTATAGTGCAAAAAAGAATATGTTGAATCTAGCAGATCATAAGAATTTGGCATTTAAAAACTACCAAGCAGATCATAAGAGAAAGGAGTAATCAGACCATGGCTACATCTAAGTGGACTACGAGGCTATTGTAATATTTAGTTGAAATCTGTAGTTAAGTCCAATTCCAATAAGTAAAAAGAAAACACTCAACTACGGCACATTTAAACATGATTTAGGTGTGAATTAAGCGCATAGAGACTACAAAGAAGAACACAACCGGATATTAGCAATAGACAGAGAACAGGTAATTGAAGAAAATAACAAGTATCACACTTCTCTGTGGTACTCATCGTACAATGAAAAAATATATCCACCACATATAAGATTAGCTGCGAGAAAATACTATCATAAGGAATATGATATAGCATCGAAACTTTTTAATTTTGTACTTTTATGTCTTTATTTCTTGTGATTTTTAATAAAGTTTTTTAAAAATCTACAATATGCAAGAAAATTATCATATTTTGAGCATGAAAGAAAAAAATAGAAAATAATAATATATGTATATAGCTTAAGTATTGAAAGTGGACTCTTTTAATGGAACATCACAAAAGGAATAGCGGACTCTTAATGTCAAACGGAAGGATTAACAAGTTTGACTGGGTCTAAATAGTTTTCAACGATGCAAACGCTATACCGCCAATTGAAAGCACTTGGAGAAGTCTATTTTTCAAGTGCTTACACCCTCTCGAGCATCGGGTGGGAAATCGGATCCCATTGGATCTATGATCCCCTCTTCCTTCTTCTCAATACAACATTAGTTATCACACCGCAGCCTTCATGGCCTTAAGCTGCTTTGTTCGAAATTTAAACCAACATATCTTCTTCATCTACATCTTCTACTCAACCTCCGAAATCACAATTTAACACATTATAGAAAAAGTCATAACCTTCTTGGGAAAATATACAAATGAGCCAAAGTAGATTCAATGATGGTTTATTCATTTGGTGAGTGGTAAATAACCCGACTTCTACTTGGCTCATTGAACCTAGCCTATCTATTCTCTCTTGCTTTATCTATGATTTCATCTCTCTCTTCACTTCATGTGAAAACTTAATTACGGCATCTATTCAAGAGTATCACTCCAAAACACTTGAACAAGCTACGGGGCCATAAAATCATCAATTACGCTTCTTGTCTATCGAGTCTTCTTTACTAATCTGAGTGGCATCGGTTCGACAAAGATAACACAATCAAAAAACTTACTCAAGTTGCCAAGGTTCTTCTTACGCTAGTAATGGGCTAGAAATTAGAGAATCAAATACTTCAATAGGTCTCTGTATTCTTCTATTGCTCAATTATTTAAGCTACAAAAACTAGGCAAAGTTCATGTCACCGATCGGCACAGTTCTATTGCTCAAGAGTACGCAGGTTTGGACACACGCCGAAGAGATTTTTGAAACTGGTATTTATTAATGTGAGGCACTCTGTAGTACTCAGTAACAAGGAAATCTTGGCATCTAAGAATATTAAAGTTCTACACTACTAGATTTCATGTACTACAGAGGCCAAAACAAGAACATATATCATCAAGCAGTCAATTATGACAAAAGGGGCTGCATTTCATAACACCAAAAGAAGCTTTGCATTCTGAGAAAATAACATGAAAAGAATTAAGAGCTGATTTGCAAGTAAACCAATCAACTTCTAAGCACATTAAATACTACAAATTTAATAAGCACATTAAAAACTAACGACAATTTCTCCGCATCTTCATTTACAAATTTCTTCTCCGTACCACCTCCACGCTTGGTCAAGTGAGTCTCATTAAATGATTCCCATTGGGTTGGTGGACGGCCCAAAGCTTTGAAATACAAATTTCAATTTTATAAGAACTTTTATGAGTGACAAATATATTAATTACAATTTTAAAAGAACTTTAGAACATATATTGTACCAATGTCGGATCTCGTTCCTCGAATGTTTTGTTGCACGATGCATGAGGTATCCCTTTTCTTGAGGACCTATTCCTTTTGCGTAACTCACTAGCTTTACGAAAGTCTTCACTTAACCAATAGTCACATAGTTCTTTGCCATACCGAAGTGTTGTCCACTTGGGCCGATGATTTCTAGCAACTTCAATTGATCCATGATCTTTTCGGCAGTTAACTTCCATCCGTGTAGGTACTTTGGATAATTTTTAGCAGCTATTTGTTCCCAAATAACTCGACCCCTTGCCTCCTCTTCGGGTGATTCAAACCTAAAATATCTACGATAAACAAAACAAAAGTTTATGTAAAATGATTACTTTGGAAAAATGCACAAACCAGAGGCAAAATATAGAAATTTCTTGAAATTGTGAAGGCATTACCGAGGATATTCTCCCCAAAGAAGATCCAACTGGCCCTTCCACATGCTCCATTTAGTTCTACAACGGGAGAAGTGATTTCTTAAAAGTGGACCAATCTTTGTACGGGCTTGAATGGGTGACAACCTAAATGGTGAATTGATTAATAATATTGATATAATATAAAATGACATGAACCATAAGACATAGAAAGATGTTGTCGAGCATGAAGATTAAATTACATAAATTTTTAGAACTAATTAATATCTTACGTGTGTGTAAGAACAACGACTAGTATCTTCGATTGTCTGTTGTTGGTGCATCTACCCCCTTTGTTATACCCCTTTTCCGTCGAGTATTTGAACCAAGGGGTTGTGATTACGATGGGTCAACCGTATCCTCGGTCACATTATACGTAGAAGGGATTAACTACGAGTTAACTAGAGCGAGGCTCCCTAGTGTTATCCATTGTTCTTGGTTGACTATTCCTTGAGTTCGAATCCCTACGGAGCTTGGACTTGTTCCATTTATACCTCTTCCTATTCCTGGTAATCATCAATAGCAAGATCAAGAAGAGAAAGAACATAAACGAGAAGCATCGAAATACTTTTTTCAATTCCGAACAAAAACAGCAACAACAAGCTTTGTACCAAACAAACAAAATAGCTTTATACCAACAAAATAGCTTTACACATGAGTAGTACTTTTCTGTGAGTCCAATTTTGGTTACGGAAAAGGGACCTAGAATGGTTGTGTCTTGAAAATTTGTTCTCTTGGGGAGTTCGGCAAAGTTGGTCATAATTGCTTGGGAATTTTGGGGTTAATTTTTTAGGTAGTGATATTGGGATATTCGAAAAGTTAATTCATGAATGGTTAGTTTGATAGCCACACAACCCTCCTAAATCTGCTCTCAACATTTGCTTTATGCATTTGAATTAATTGTTATCGAGTTCATAATTTGTTGCACTGTGATCTTCCCCAAAATGATCTCGGTTTTCTGTTTCGTCTACATCATCTCCAAATTTAAGTTTCTAGTGAAAAGAGTCTTGACATAAAGTTTTGAATAGTGTACCTGGTGTCTAATTGGATTCCACTTCGTAATTTGTTGTCAAACTGAAGCTGGTGTTTAATTGCATGCTGCAAAAGACTGAAAATTACATGGGTCGGGCGTGGAAGCTCAAGTGATTGGCAGGAACTTGTAGTGGTATCAAAAGACTGTGGGAGTCTAATTAGTTGCATTCTATGCATCATATCATATTGGTCGGGATCACGTGCCCCGGGTAATATTTTACCTGGTGTTTAGGAGGTTGTTTTTGCTGTTCCTAATTTTCTGCACAATCTGTTTGTATTAGCCTATTCAAAGGCCTGCTTCTGATGAATAATGCTCCCTGTCCTAAAATGACACTACATACTCGTGGTGGGAAAATGCAAAGTCAAGAAACTCTTCAACCCCCTTAATAAATATAGCACGTTTGGACTTATCATTCACATTTACATACATCCAATCTCGATGAGACATTATTCCTGAAAAATGAAAAATAAAAGATAAAATTGACTTGTCGAATGAGACTATATATATAAGTGACAAAATAAACAAAATACCCCACACCCAAAAGCTAATCCCTCTTTCTTTTTTTAGTACATGGTCTCTGTAAAGTTGGTCAGATGGAGAAGGCTAAACTTCTGCTTAGCGAGATGCTTGCTGTGGGCGTGGTACCCACTACCCAGACTTACGACATTTTAATAGAGGGGTATATTCGGCAGCAAAATATGACTAAAGCTTATAAACTGCTGGAACAGATGAAGGAACTGAAATTAGCTCCCTCTTTGTTCACTTATGGCGCGATACCCGTTTGTTTCTGTAATCATGGATGTTATCACTTATGTAAAATAGCTAAAGGAAAACAGAGCACATGCATGTAATGGACCAAGTTCATTGCTGCAAATCGGTATAACGCCACGAAATTATAGACCAAGTAATAAAGCGAGTACCTGAGATAATCAACCTCAGTTGCAGCCCTATTCAACTGGCGTGTCTTATCACCCAACTGAGTAAGATCAGTGAGGGTTTAAGTCTCAGTTTCGTATCAAATTAAATAGCGAAATTAGGTCAAATTAAATAGAAACAGAAGGAGAGAGAGAGAGAAACGATTACATTTCTAAATAGATTCAAAAATTGAATTTGCAGAACCTACATCTTATCAAACTCAAACAAGAAAGTTATAAAAGCAGTACTAGTATCAAATTAAATAGCGAAATTAGGTCAAATTAAATAGAAACAGAAGGAGAGAGAGAGAAACGATTACAGAGATGAAGGATGACAATGTAATCGCATAGCCATCCTTGTTCTCAACCAATTCGCCGTCTGACTCATCCCACCTCTGCCTTGGATCTCTCTGAGAGAGAGAGCGAGAGAGAGAGAGAGAGCGAGAGCGAGAGAGAGAGAGCGAGAGCGAGAGAGCGAGAGCGAGTGCGAGAGAGATAGAGAGAGAGTCACCTGATGCCGGAGGAAGAACGCCGGAGGAAGAAACGCCAGAGGAAGAAACTGCTCCGGAGGAATCGCCTTCGCCGTCGCCGCTGAGAGAGGGAAGATGAGGAAACCGGGTGAATGAGAAACGAAGGTTTTTTCTAAGGTAGCGTGGAATTGTAAATGATAGGTAGAAAAGAAAAAAGGATTGTTAATCCTATAATTGAGTTTTTTTTTTAATTTTTTTTATCTAACGTGATTGCAAAGTCAGTCACCTTTAAAAATAATTAAAAATTTAATTTTTAAATTGTTTAATTTGTTATTTTTATAAAACGTGATTGCTAAAGCCATCACCTTTGATAATAAAACAATCGTATTAGAATTTCGACTTCCCGCGTCCGAATTACGTTGTTGGCGCCAAAGAAAAAACTTATATGTGATGGCATCCGTGACTGCTTAGCCATCACGCTAGCCTACTGTGACTGCACTTAATGCAGTCACAAAGGCCGTCTCCTTATATACTCAAACGTGACTGCTTTTTTTGCCATCGCCAAAAGCAATCGCGAAAGACCAGTTTTCTTGTAGTGGAAATAATGATTTGTTTGTTACCATTTGGGTTTGGAGTCATAAAATGTCTTGTTATCTTATGACTTGGTTAAAAGACATAGTATTTGGTTTATGTGTGGACTATGATGATTTTGCTGGTTTTATGATGCTTTGTTGCCATTATTTGGAGTCTATGATGAAGTTGATGAGATTAAAATAAAATTGTTACTTAAAATTGAATAAGAACAGATGTTGCCTTGTGGGAATACATTATGCTGATTTTGTTGCCATTATTTGGAGTCTATGATGAATTTGATGAGACTAAAAGTACCTCTGTTACTTAAAATTGAATAAGAACAGATGTTGCTTTGTGGGAATACATTATGCTAATTTTGTTGTCATTATTTGGAGTCTATGATGGAATTTGTGATTACTTGATGCTTTGTTGCCATTATGGGTGGTGGTGTCTAAGATGGAATTTGTGATTACTTGTTGCTGGTGAAATAGAATAAATGCCATTTGAACTGTAAAAATTTGCACATCTATTACAAAAATGTACAATTTTGACTACAATCAAAAGGCCACAATTTTTACTACATCAAGGCTACATTTTTTTACCACTACAAAAGCCGCTTTGACCTACTACAAATGACCACATTCCTATTTTTTCATCGAGTAATAGTTCACCATTTTCTAGATACGTAGGTCTACTTACAGCACAGAGAAACATAACCTTTGTTATGAATCTCTTGCTTTGGCAAGACCTGTGTGGTTCAGTTTCACTAGGACAAATGTAGTACTTTTCTGTACATTGAGTCATGTTAAACCACTTTTCATCCACATGTATAACATATGTCATTTTTTTAAACTTTGGTTGACATGTTTCAGCCTAAATTTCAGCCTTGTTATCTTGTTAAGTTTTGAATAGTACCTCTTTTATGAAAAGGTATTGCTTTCAACTTTCCAACATCTACTTCGATTTTTTACCTTCTCTCTTTGTAGGTAAAAAAATCGATCGTTGTGACACTCACCTAGAATCTGGAGATGCTAGATCTGGAGATTCCAAACTTGAAGATTGCTTCATTAACTTTTGATTTTGAAAGCATTTCACCTTTTGCTGAAATTGATATGAACTATGCAATCATATATACATTTTCTCCTTGGGAATATCTTTAAGATGGACCATTTTAGATTTTTTTTTTCAATTTTTTTTTTGAAACTGAGGAGGAAGTAACAAGTAACAATACTATCAGTACATTATATAAAAAAATTAAGATGTAGGGAGAACAGTAATAACCATTTTCAATGATAATGAATTTGCCATTGGGTAGTACTGAATTTGGAACCGTTCCACCCATTACTACATTCTCTTCACCTCTTCAATATGTGTAGAGCTTCCTTGCTTTAGAGGAACCAGACAAGTTCTACCTCTTGTAAATATTTATTGTAATTGCAGTTCCAAATCCTGAACTACTGACCTCCCAAAATTAAAATAAAAGGGGATTTTTCATTGAAACAAGGAGAAAAAAATATTTCTGAATTCCAATAATAATATGTATTTCTTCCGTCCTACTTCAAATCAGATTTTTTATTATTTTGATCTTTCCTATTAGAATTGGGTCATTATCTCCTTAAAAGATCTTGTTAATGTGCGAGGATATAAAATGTTTGAATCAATTATATTCTCTAATTTGATGTGGAACAAATGGGGTTCAAATACGTCCAACTTTAAATTGAACTCATCAAAATGGCAAAAATCTTTATTATTCTTTCCAGTCATTTTATTTCTTACTTTACTTTTATACTTATAACAAAAATCAACTTACTATTTTTCTCACTCGTTTTGACTCCTATTTTACATTTTATATATATTACTCTATTTTTTCTTATTTATCGTGTTAAAAAAGTAGATCTAACACGAGAAGAAAGTAAATAAAATATATCAAGAAAGTGTATTTTGTGGTGGTGGAGAGAACACGTAACACATAGTTTAAAATCTCTTAAAGAAGGAAGGACCATATATAGAGAGCTCGTCCTCACGTCACCCAAAGAATTTATAATAATAATAATAATAATAATAATAATAATAATAATAATAATAATAATAATAATAATAATAATAATAATAATAATAATAATAATAATAATAATAATAATAATGTTACATATATTATACTAACTTATCATAGTGATGAATAAAACTGCAAAAAAAAAAAAAAATTACAAGTAAATGTTAGGTTTGAAGTCTGATGAAGCAGGAAAGCGTTCAGGTTCAGCTCTTGTAGTCCAGCAGAGTAATGGGCTGACTTATGACCTGCACAACACCGAAAATAAACAGTGAACTGCGTCGGAACTTGTCCGGCAAGGCCCTCCGGCGTGAGAATCAGTGTTTGGACTGGAGAAAGGTGATAAAGAAATAGTGGGCGTGTGTATACGTGTGAAGGGTGAAATATGCATTACCTTAGCCCAAGGAACTGTTCTGATATTTATAGTAGGTGAAGGAAACTAAGGTTTCCATCTGAACTGTTGGATTGGATTATTGCCAATCTTCGGATTAGATTTGTCCTCATGCATCCATGTGGTATCCTGGGATTGCTCCGTACGAACATGGACACTGCTGTACCTGTCATGGACAGTGGTTTGCACAATAACGGAAAGTCAAACCTGCACGCCTTTTTTGCGCCACTACTAGTTACGTGGGGACATAAGTGCAAAGTGGGCCAGTGATAGATTTGTCTTTATCTTCAGAAGGCTTGTTGAGCAAACTTTATGAGAAGACGACCTGGAGCTGTACGTCCAGTAAGGTCGTCTTTAAGTGGACAACTTGACGAGCAAGTGAACAGGCGAGTTGTTCCGCTCTTTGATGGACCTGGTCGCTCGATGACGACGAACCTTCCTTATTAGACGGGTTATGACCCATGGATGAGATGGCTCGTCGTTGGATGGGCTCGGCCGCTTAATGGCGACGACCGACATCCATTGTTTGACGGGCCATGACCCATCTTTTGCGTGGCTCCTATGATCTTGGTCCCTTGATGGGCTTGTTGAGCCCGTTGCTCGAAGGGAAAGAATTGGGCCCGACCCATCACGAAATATTCCGTTCAGTGGCCCCCAACTATGGGTTGTCTTGACGGGCCAGGAGTTTGCGTTTTAATTTGAGGGTTATGGGACCCTGGCTACTCGTACGACCGTCAATTTGAAATTTGAAATGAGGTGACGTCACCGTTGATGACGTGGGTGGCCAGGATTTCTTTATTAAATGACACGCGTCCCATGATGGGACATTCTCCTTGGAAATTACAACTGGTATTTAATGCCCTCCATCATTACTCCGTTAAGTTTCCTAGGCAAAACCCTTCATATCCCCCACATATAAATACATCCTCCCTCCCCCATTTCAATCTTTACGCATCCAAGATTTTCGAGAGCATATAGCAAGGAGAAGAGATTCCGGCAACCTGCAAGACCAATTTCCGGCGACACAAAACCACCTCCGGTGATACGAAACGGTTCTGGCTTCTCCATCTCTGCGAAAAGTGGGAGCTTGGATTAGGGATTTCTTTGATTTGCCACCGGAAAACTCATCTTCAAGCCCTAGAACAGGTAATCTCTTCAACTGTTCTTCGTTTTCTGGGTTTATTGGAGTTTAAGAATTTAACTAATGGCCCCCAGATTTGTGAGCTTTGAGAGAGGGGTTCGGTTTGGTTTTGGGCTTAATCAGAGGGTGTATAAATGTGCTAAGGGTATTTGGAGAGAAATTCCCTTAAGTGAGTGTTCTTCAATTCTGGAAAAATTTGGCTTTGAAGATGAGAGCTTGGGGTTTCCAAATGATGAAGTTCTTGGTGAGTTTGAGGAAGATGACCCAAGGGTCACACCCTTCAGGTCTATGAACGACCTTCCCAATCACGTCCAAACTCATTACTCCTTGGCCCGTCGTGATTCACTTAGGAATTTTTTTTCAGGGGAATCTAGGTTGCCTTTAGATAGGTCGTCTCCTATTAATGCTAGGACTGATTCCCTTGCTCTTTCCAATTGTTTTGTAGCAATGGATCACGACGGTCGCCCTCAACAACCAACCCGTGAAGCAAACGAGGCCAGTACAAGTGCTGGGGGTCCTCGAATAGTTGATGCCTTCCACACCAGTGTACGACCTAGGCGAAATGAACGAGGCTTTGGCGCCGGGGAAGAAGGCACGTGGGCCGTAGCCAAGGTTAGTACGAGGAAGAGTGACATCAAGGGCCAGATGATCAACGCCCTACGGGAATCTTACAGAGTCCAAGCCTCAACGTATAGACTTGAGTATCTCAGTGCCAATGCCGTTAGGACCTTGTCATCATTCATCGTAGTCTGCCGGTTCCTTGGCCACGAGCCTTGTAATAAAGTCTTCGGGCAGTATTACAAGACGACCAGGTCTACTCTTCGTGGAAAGTCCGTGGTTAGTGTGGCATCGCACAGGAACGTACCAGGGTTGTTTCTAGACACCCAGAACAAAGTTTATGGTTGGGAGAACCATATGATCGTCGTTGAGAGTAGGGTAGGTTGGCAGTTTCCCTTCCCAGAGGATCAAAGGATGGTTTCTGACGAGCACGTGTGGTCGGCTCCGTGGGCCTCCGAATTGAAGGAAAAGATTGATGCCTTGTTGGACCTCGGATGGGTACAGAGACATCGAGGCCTCTCATTGGAGAAACGTCAGGGTAGGAATGATGTCTAGCCCGTCAATTGGGCCTCAGCCTTTGGTTAAAATTAATCTTGATGCTCGTTATCCCACATGGGTTGTTCATGACGACTTGGCCTGGGAGGAAAACTGTATTAACTGTATAGGAGCACACGCCAGGCATCCTAAGGAGCATTGTGCTAACCTTGAGATGATTGGGGGTTAAGTCTATAACTTATCTTTTTATTTTTGTAATGATTTGTCTTTTGTCTCGTCGAAAATGACCTAACCCGTTTCATTTTTGTCTTCCAGTTCTCACTCAGGCAGACGCCGATCGAATTGAATCCAAAATGATGAGTGGAGCGATCAGAGCCAATGATCGGAGGTCGACTAGGAGGGATAGGACAGCGTCCAATGCTGTCTACGATCGTCAGGAGAACATGACGAAGAGAAATGACGACCTTCCCAAGGAAAGCTCTGGTGCTATCCCTTTGATCAAAAGGGAGCCCATAGTTGAGGGACTTAATACAGGAGGCCGTCAAGCACGTGTAGACGAGCTAGAAAAAGTTGCTGATGCTGAGGTGGAGGTAAGCGCCGTCTTCAATGCAGATACCCAGATGGTTGTCGTTGAACCGGGAGAGCACATTAATCTGGAGACAGTGGGAAGCTCAGACTCGAATCCGAAATTACTCGGAGCCGACAGTCAGGCTTCTAGGAAAAGGAAGGATTGGCCTGTGGGCTTTGGAGGAGAGAGAGAGAGAAGCAAAAGGGCAAACAATGGCCCTCCTAGCACCTCCGATCCTTCAACACCGCAGACCCACGCTCCAGGGTCGTCCTCTGCGGCTCTGACCAAGAAGAAAGCTATAGAGTTGGCAACTCTGTATGCCCAGGTTCCTCCAATAGCTGGGGTTCTTTACCTGACGAGACATGGTAACCCACTCATTTTGGGGACGGCTATCACCAGACGGGTGTAAGTGCTCCAATTTGAGCTTGTTAGTATTTTCGTTAGAAAATTAACGAAAGTTATAACATTCCTAACAATTCCTAACATTCCTAACATTTCTAACAAAGCAAGGGCAAAATGGGCATTGTTATTTAAGGATAAACCAAGGAAAGGAATCAAAAAAGCAAAAGAAATAAGAAAAACCAAAAATAGAAATGGCTGGAACAAAAACTGGCTGTTTAATTTGAATTTTCAAAAGATTATTCCTTGTGTCCAAAGCCTGAAGCATCATTTAATGAACAGTGCACGCTGACAATCCCATCCGCGCGGACATGTTTGCATTTTTCAGAGGGCTATAAATTAAGCCCTCCAGTCTCAAGAAAGAAGAGAGAGAACACAATCCACAGTTACACCTTGGCGAAAATACTTGAGAAAATAGTGAGAATTCCCTTGAATTGTCACTCTTTTCTCTTGATTATCTTCCCAAATCTCACTCACTCACTATCATATTCAAAGCCTCAAACACTCTTACATTCAAAGCCAAAGCTCTAAAACACAAAGAAGATAGGTATAACCTCCCTCTTCTTACTCTAAATCTCTCATCCATGCATGCATTTTCAAGCTACAAAATGTAGTTCATTCATCTTCTTGTCTTAGATCCAAGTAGATCACCATGGAAGTTCATCTCCATGGATGATCTTCTACAAGGATCAACATTATTTTCAAAGTGTTCTTACTTTTTTCCAAAAAAAAAAACACATTTTCAAAACCCTAAAAAATCATTTTCATACATCAAATCTCATTTTCAAAGGATAAAATTCCACTTCCCAAGCAAATGAAATGCTTAGTCCTAATGTACCCCAAGGATGGTTTGATATAGTTGATTCACCACTAAAATGTCAAGTGATCACTAATCAAAACCTAGGGAAATGGGGACAAGCATGGATGCCAAACCCCCTTTAAAACCACATTTTCTTTCTTGAGAAGTTGCTGTCCAGTAGCAATTTTCTAAGGCCCCAGTCCATGGTATAAATTTTTGGACACATATAAACTTGGAATTTGGTGTTGACTACAAAACACTTTTTGTAGCCAACATCCAGAGCTTTCCATAAATATTTTTATTTTATTTTTTGCATGAGTAAAACTCCCTTTTTCCAATTTTCTTTTGAAGGTCAGATCACCAGTCTCTGGGAGTCCAGATCTCATATCTGAGATTTTCAGAAGGTTTTGAGTCCTCAAATATTCTCCAAAATGAAAAATTCTTTCACAGAAATCTTATTTGAGGTGTTTGGAACAACTTTCATCCTATGAGTTTTCTTAGATTATGAAGTTTTGAAGCCCTTAAATCCATTTCAAAATCAAGTGTCCACTGCCTTTTTCATTCTGGCAGAAGTGCTCTTCAACTTCCAAAAAATCTTTTGAGCACCAAAACTCTACCCAAAAATCACACCAAAAATCATGGAATATGACCAAAGTCTAATAAAGAATTCCCAATTTTTACTTTTCTGAGTTTCAACTTATTTTGGCCAAAACACACACACACACACAAATGATTTTCAGCTCGGAAGACTCGTTTTACGAGGCATTCCGGGTGCACACTAACGTCCTTCCCGGCGTGTAACATGACCTCCGAATCCAAATCTCTAATCTCGGGCATTTTTCAAAGTTTTGGCCCTTAAAACAAAAATGGCGTGGCGACTCCGTTTTCCGATTTTATTCGGTTTTCAAAGAAACGAAAAATCGAATTTTCCCGCGAATGGCACATCATCACAGTGGCGACTCTGCTGGGGACTAGCTTTTTCTAAAAAAAAAAGATATTTGGTATATTGGTGGAAACCATTAAACTTCCCGTTATCGCCTCCTAACACGAGTCGGGGATAAATTGTGGTTTAACAATCCCACGTACCGGTATCATTGTTTTCAAAAAAAAAAAAAAAAGCTTTTGAGGGTCAAGCTTCCGTCCCGGCATTTAAAAAATCATTTGTTGTGTGTGTTGATTTTTGCACATTTTTCGTGTCGTTTTGGCCGCCTTGGAAAAAGTCAAAATTTTGACTGTCGGAATCATGTCCCTAACTGTCGGAATTCTTGTGCTTATGTGCTTATGTGTTCATTAAATTTCAAAAAAAAAATTCAAAAAAAAATTTTCAAAAAAAAAAAAAGAAAACTTTCAAAAAAAAATCATGCATCATATTTTTAAGACACATAAAAAATTTCTATTTTACTCAGAAAAAGAATATAGACTGCTTGCACACTACGCGCACGTGGCCGTACACTGCACACTACGTCCCTAACCCGGGGAAATCCTTGTCGCGGCCCGTTTGGTCTTATTACGCCTCTCGGTGCAAGCACAGGACTACCCAAACATCCCATGGAGCCTCGTGTCGACCATGCGCACTCGTTTCGTGACACACTTTGTCCGAGACCCGGTTGGTTTTTAGTTTGGTCTCGTGTCATGCCCCGTACGTGTATAGACCTTTCCTTTCAAGCCTTTGTCGGCATACCGACTCAATATCTTTCGGGGACCCTAATCAGTCGAAGTTACGCCGGTTTTCGCCGCAGACTTTGACCAAGATATTGGCCGGCGCCTTGACTTCGGCTACGGCCGGCACAAATTATACACCGACTCCCAAAGATTGACACTGAGTCATCCAGGATTAATGATTATTCCATGCCTAATTACGGCTTAATTGACGACAAGTCAAGATCAATCGTGGACATTTATCAGTCCAAATCATGCCGACTTTACTGTCGAGCTCTCGGACATGATCTTGACTTTGACGTCAGCTTTGTCCGTAATTTACATCGAATGCTCGTTAAGACTCGATTACCCGCGTACTTTTAGGATCGTTTTTCTTTCGGTCGGTGGGACCCTCTCTGCCTATAGGGACCCTCGCCCGGGTGTCCCCCTGGGAGGTCGAAATACGGGTGGAATACGAGGCTTATAGACGTAGTGACGGGGCCCACCGATCCAGGATCCGCAGTAGTTTGCGAAAAAGAAGAGCAATCTTTTCCAACCAATTAGGTTAATAAAACATGTTTTAAGTAAACGTGAACAAATAATCGCATGTTGCATGAGCCCAAAGCCCAAACACCTACCCTCCTTCATTCCCAGACATCTGAACCCTCGTGCCTTTTCCCCCGCAGCTCCTCACAAAGGTTGGTTCCGGACACCGGGTCATCGTTTGATTAGTTGGGAAGAGTCAAGCGCGTCATCAGCTTCGCCGTTTGTTCCGACTCCGGGTTTCAGAATGTCTGCATCGGCCGGTAATGATGGGGACAACGTCACTCCGCCTCCCGGGACCCTCGTACGTAACAACGGTGGAATCGGTTAGCGTACGTATGAGGTTACGACAGAAGCACGGCTGAATAGCCTTATGGAGGCTATTAAGAGCCACGGTTTGCCCGCCACCTCAATCCCGATGGCACCTTCACCGTGGAAGAAGACGAGGATGCCAACCCCACTCTCGCCGCACCGACTACTCCAGGATGCCACCACCCACCACCTATGGTGCCACTACCGTAACCCATGCTCCTCGGTCTTCAGTCGCCCAGCCTCCCCAACCACGCACCACCGGATCCATGCAGCCCGACGGCACAAACCGCCTCACGCCCTCAGCTGGGACAAAGTCAAGACGGAATGTCTTCTCATGGTTGGGGTTATCTCGGAATGCCCCAACAAATTGGAATGCCACGTCAGTTCGGAACCGATCAATCCGGACCTTCACAAAGAATAAATTGCCACAGCTCGAATGCCGCCACAACTTGGTTCTGGCCACGCCGGAGCCCCTCCTCGAATAGTACTAGTTCGCGCCAAGCCCTCACACAAATCCGTTCCTCACTGGACTTCTATGGGTTACCAAGCCTCCATCCCGTGTCATCCGAATCACCAGACCACGCATTCCCCGGGTTATACACCTCGCCTCACCACCCATGCACTAACAACAGGTGGACAAAGCCCCACATCTAAGCCTACTTATGGGCCCCATTTTGGAAATCCAAGTTATCCGGCTACAGCAGGACTACCTCCACCCACTTTGCCGGTTGAAAATCAACAGCAGGCCGCAAGGTTCTATCCCTTTGCCCAAGTTCCTACTCATGCTCCCCAGGGTAACTCACCTCGTGACGTATTTTCACCTACGTTCCCGGATCGGCCATTCCCTCCACCAGTCTGCCGCCAGTGGTAGTTCCTCTCTCTAGCTCAGCCACTAGCTTGAATGCCACGGCTCCGCCACAAGACCCTCATCTGGCCTGGTTCATGGAACAACACAAGGAAATGAAAGCGCAGATCGCTGAGTTGACTGCCAAGAAGTCTGCTTTCCGGCCTACAGATCCGAACTCCATCGTTCCCCGCTCACAAATTTGTTATGCCAAATCTGGACCTATTCGATGGTACCGCATGCCCGAAAACCCATTTGGACACATATACCTTGGCGATGAAGGCCAAAGGATGTACCAATCGCCAGTTGGCCGACTATTTCGCCCTATCTTTGAAGTCCAAAGGTTCTAAAATGGTTCTTTCGTTTAAAACCCGAAGCTGTGGCTACGTGGGACCAGATTACTAATGCCTTCACCGAAAAGTACAAGGCCAACTTGGAGTGGGAAACAAATAGGGTTGACCTACAAACAACAAATAGCAAATGGCCCCGACGAGAATGTTGGGGACTTCTACAAGCGGTGGAATCTCGAAACTCGCCGAAATGGCCATCCCTCCTTCCGAAGAGGAACAATCGGACATCTTCCACCATGCTCGAAACCACATCTCGAGAGCCTCCTCGGCCACTTCCCGTACTCGACTTACGAGCCATGGTTAACTCCGCAGCCTAAGTTTGAAAAGGCTTACAATCAGCAACCTGGCCGCCGCACTCGCTTACGCATATCGGGCTCCTTCCGCAAACACCGCCTCGCTCCCGCTAAAGGCAAAGAGATGATTAACTATGCGGGACAGGAATGTAATAACACAACTCCTTTTGCTCCCGTAAAACCAACCGAGCCTGCATCACGGCCGCGAACCTCAAAAACTTTGGAATGCCTCCGAATGACATCTTTAGGGGACTCGGTGAAAGAAGGCTTGCTGCGGCCTTTGGAGAATTTCCAACCCAGAAATCCGAATGCTCCCGTGGATACTACAAAGTATTGCGCTTTTCATCAAGCCCATGGACTTCTAACAGATAACTGCTTTACTCTGAAAAAGGCAATCCAGGGGCTGATAGAGCAAGGAAAGTTGGAAGGCCCCGAAGCGGCCTAATACAGCCAAAAATCCTCTCGCTAAGGAACCATAATCGTGTAAACATGATTGAATGCGGAGAACCTTCGCATGCCCGGAAGATGCCGATGAAGGTCCCCAAATACCCGTGGCCAACCTCGTCGAGGATCCCGAGTTCTGATTCCCCTCGCCCTTGAGGATATCGAACAAATCAACCCACCTTGGTATCATGTCAGAGATTTCCTGCAAAAATACGAGGCCTGCTATTTCTTGGATGAAGGGAAAACCGATACTGAAGAGTTGGGGCTGTTTCGGTCAAAACATGAAAGAACCATTTACACAAGATGGTTAGAGCAGTCAAGAAAGATTGAGCAAGAAAGCTTCAGACGGCGCTCGTACCGGGCTTATCAAAGCAAAGAAGCCGAAGAACATCTCGGAGCTAGTACACTTCGCAAACCGGCTATTGGAGAAGTCGAATACGATCCCGAAGGCAAGTGAAACCGAAGAATCGAGGAGGAAGAACCCTTCTACATTCTACCCGGTGTCAAATACGTGCCACCCCCTCTCACTCTTCCCCCGCAGCTTCGGGAGGAGAAGCCGAGTCGCATCTATCACTTCCGGAATGGGAGCATATGACAATTTCGCGGCCGCACGCACCCATATTCCCTAACGGGTTCGATCGGCGTTCCTCTCCGCTGAAATCCCGCTAGTATGGGAAGATGATTCCAATGACAGCGACGACGATGATGATGACGAGAGCGAAGAGTCAACCGAGGCCCTGCATCCGGAAACAACTGGAACAATCATGCCGTAAATGAGCCCACGGGAGCCAGCACAATGGTTGGTTGTCAAGAAGCGACGACGAAGACACTTCGGAAGACGAATATGAAACCGAGGACATGAAGGCCATGAAGTTTCCCGGATCTCGAGCACGTGGATGTCTTAGAATTCAACACCGCCTACCATGCTTTGGGGAAAGGGTTTTCAGCGTCCGATCCAGCCGATAGTCGAAGATCCGATAGAGAGAGGGAAACTAACTCCCATCCGCCCAAATGAGAAAATAACCATGGTTAGATCAAATCCACCCTTAACAAAGTAACACTCCTTGTCGTGGTTACCCAAGAAGAGGTCACCTTCCCCGAATGTATGTCGCCTTTCGAGAAGTCCTAGAAACCGGCATGATACCGATGCGCCTCCCACACGTAATGCTATAATCATCTCCAACTCGAGTATTACGTAAAGGAACCGTAATGGCTGCACTATACCGGGGGTGAGATCGAAAAGCCGCCAAGCCCCGACAATAGCGACTCTTGTTGTATGATAACTATGAGCAAGGCAGACTATGGGAGCGAATCAGAGGATGCCCTAGCTCGTGGGCCATACAAGGGGCAACAACACAACCCTGCACTCAAAAGCCTCGTGACTTGGGAAGCGCTTATAAGGGCCGCCCAGAAGGAGCCAAGATAGCCAAATTTCTCACCGTTGCTAGACTTCGTCGTAACCAAAGGGCCGATAGCCAAAAAGGCTCCCCATTGACCTTAGCAGCGTTGAAGAAATCCACCAAGAAGCAACCGATGAGGAAGTTAACCCGTTGACCCGATCCGGCAAATCTTCCAAGGAAATCCCAAAACAGATAAGAAGGCCACAGTATCAAGCACCCGGGAGAACCGCCGCCCCTATGCTAAGACAGCCAAGCTCCCGACCTCGGAAAAGAGGACCCCGTGCTCACCCAGCTTGAAGCAAACACAGCCAACATCTCTCTCGTGGTCCCCGCCCACCTCATCCTATCCCCACAAGCTAAAGCCGGAAGAAAGCCTAGCCCGCACCTCGGTCCCTATCGATGCTACTCCCGATGACGTGGTACAGCTGATTGGAAACATCCACTACGGGAACATAATCACTTTCACGTATCTCGACCTCCCTCAATTTGGGGCCGATCATAACGAGCCTCTCTTCATCACAAACCAATTGGATGAACGACGCCTTCCTCGGGTCCCGGTTGATAATGGGTCCGAATGAACATTCTTCCCAAGCAAAGATCATGAGCCTCGCTTGATATCAAGACTACGTACTTGAAGCCTTCCTCCCTCACAGCCAAAGCTTACGACTCAACATCTCGAGCAAGCCTTGGAGTCGCTACCTTGGACTTTTGGTTTGGCCGTAAATTGATACCTGTGGAATTCCGTGTTATCGACATCCCGATCACTTTTAATGCTTTATTGGGAAGGCCTTGGCCGCATCAGTCAAAGGGGTTGCCTCAAGCCTCCACCAAAGG
The DNA here is from genome assembly GCA_022495995.1 of Adenophora triphylla var. japonica. NCBI lineage: Eukaryota > Viridiplantae > Streptophyta > Magnoliopsida > Asterales > Campanulaceae > Adenophora > Adenophora triphylla. The sequence goes on along the minus strand of JAFEMH010004952.1, from coordinate 65,721 downwards.
TGTGAAATTTGTCTCGAATGGGGACCTCGACGACCATTTACGGGGATTTAGTCACCTTGGAGGGCACGGACACGGTGGAATACCTATTCTCGAAATCAAACATGACGAGGAAGGTCAAATACTAATGTGCTTCACTGGCCAAGCCTCCAAAGACCCAAGTTTGCAACATAGATCCGACAATCACTCCGGATAAAATCCCTCCTGGCCTTGAAAATGATGAGAAAATGAGCTATCTACCCGGCCTTGGTCCGGGAAAGCACCAACAAGGAACTCACAAACTCATCGAGGTGAAAGGACAGAAAAACTCGCCACGGCTCGGGATATGAGGCCTCCTCAGCTGACACCGCAAAAGGAAAAAGATTTGAAGCCGCCACAGAAGGGTCCCGGCCGACGACCATAAATCTCTCCCTTTCACCCCAATTTGGCCGACTACTTCGTAAAGGGTCCCACACAACCCGGTAACATCACAGAGCCCACTCCTACAAAAGGGTGGTCAAGCTACAGGATAGCCTCAACAAGTTCTGGGAGCCAAAGCTAACCCGGTCCGTAGAATGTTTCCGGACCTACCCAAGATACCCGGGCTACCACTACCATGAAGAGTGAGTACACTTTCAAAGGCGTGCCAAGCCTAGTGGAACAGTTTCGAGAAACTCACAACCACAATTCCTACGCCCAGAAGGTCCGAAACCCGAGTTTGAATTGAACGTGCCGAAAGCCAAAGCCACGTGTCTTTTCGCATGATTGGGATGGTCCGATTATGCAACAGTTATTCGGGGAAGAGATCCAGGTGCCAGACCTGATTGATTTCAGCTCAGTCAAAGAAATGGTAGCAACGATCGAGGAAGGAGCACAGTATAATTCCCGAGTCGGGAGGTCACTGACAGAAATGCTCTCAAGCCCGTCCGCGACCAAAGAACAAATGATCACCAAGCCTGGATTGGTCCCCCCCACCCCTTTGTGTCAATCTAGAAAAAGTCCTCCGAGTCTTTCATTGTTAAGGTCGAGTCTCTAGGTTCGTCCGATGGCCTTACGCCTGAAGACTACGAGTCTGTAGCAAGTGGTGTACTTCCTTTTCATTGTCAATGAAGTGACGAACTTTTCTGAGTATCCCTTGATAGCGACTTTAACTAATGATAAATCAATAATAAAAAAATAACTTAATAATAATTCATTAGATAAATAAGCAGACACATTAAACAAAAAAAAAATCAAACAAAAAAAATCTTTAAGCAGGTTGACCGGAAAGAGGAAAATCGAGCCCAAGCTGCCGAAGAGATTTTGACAAGTATGAATTTAGGAACTACGGAAGAGCCTAAAGAGACGCATATTGGTGATTTCTTCGAAGGAACTGGAAAGGATGCCTTACAAAATCCTACAAAATCCTCAACTCAAGGAAAGTAGCCCTCTTCATCAAAGAGAACATCATATGCAGATACGGGTTGCCAGCCGAAATCATCTCAGATAATGGATCCCACTTCGAAGGGGAATGTGACAGGTTGCTGGCAGAATTCCGAATAACCCGTCAGAAGTCATCTCCTTACAGGCCCCAAACCAACGGAGCCGTCGAGGCAGCAAACAAGACTTTGGAAAACATCATTTGAAAAATGGCCGTCCAAGGCGTAGATTGGCCCGATAAGTTACACCCGGCACTCTGGGGCTACGTAACATCGCCGTAACGAACGGCAACTGGGGAAACACCGTTTGCCCTCACATACGGAATGGAAGCCGTACTCCCAATCGAGCTAGAAATCCCCTCGCTCCGTGTACTGTTGGAAAGCCAGATCAACGAGGTCGAATGGCTCCAGAGTCGCCATGATGAATTGGCCCTGCTAGATGAACGCCGATTGAAAGCAATGGAACACATCCGAGCCTACCAAGGAAGAATGGCCAGAGCCTTTGACAAGAAAGTAAAGCATCGGGAGATCCGAGAAGGGGATCTCGTTTTGAAAGAAAAGCCCCCAGTCCGTATCAACCCCTCGGCAAATGGGAGCCTGTCTGGGTCGGGCCATACGTCGTCCAGAAGATCTTCTCCGGAGGAGCCATGCAACTTGCAGACCTCGACGGAAATCCCTTTGTACACCCAGTGAATGGTGACAAGCTGCGCAGATACTACGCGTAAAAAAAAAAGAAGAAAAAAAAAGAGTGCTAAAAGAGTAATACCCAACTAGGTTGAAAACCCGAAAAGGGCGGCCTAGGTAAAAAACAGGGTTGCACAAAACAAAAAAAAAACAAATAAAAAAAAACAAACAAAAAACAAAAAAAAATCGACCGGGTTGAACTACGAAGACCTGAGCTCCTCAAAATGAGGGGAATGTAGGCAAAATGTAAAACGGTTCGGTCTAAAACACAAATAAAAGTCATACTCGACATCAATACAACTCGATTAGACCATGAAAGCGTCTCGAAAACTCAAGCAATTCAAATATTCATTACAAGTTAAAAACTTTTTGATGAGTCTAAGCCCGATTCATTCCTACAACTGGCAACCTGCTAAAAGAAATTAAGATACATAATCAAACTAATGTGTCTGCCATGACAAGAAAGGGATACTCGGAAACCTCAAGGTCACTCTAAGCCGCTCATACTGGCATCTCCCCTCTTCTTCCCCCTTCGAGTCTTTTTCTTCTGAACAGGAAAAATGTCGGTCTTCCTCCTACCAAGCCTGCACAGAACAAATGGTCTATCAAACCATCCTCCGTCGTGGCCTTGGTAGCCCTAGCATCATCTCTCATCTCCCGTAGCCTAGCCGGGCAGCATAAAGAGCCCTCCTCTCCTGTCTCTTGACGTAAGCCTCATAGTCGGTCACAACATCCCCACTCCTGTCATGAGGGTTGGCCCTCGCCTCGGCCCTCCTCCTCTCAGAAACTGTCAGGTCCTCCATAGCCATCTGAGTCTCTCCCAAATGCCTCTCGTACCAATCCAGGTACCAAGTGGTCAGGAACACCGGTCTCGGACGCCTGAGGATAACCCGAGGAGGAAAGACGTCATACCTCCATGCTCGGGAAAGAAAGGAAAACACCGAAGGATCATCCATAGGAATAGTAGCCACCACCCTGGTGGCTATATCATCAGAGTCCTCCAAAGGAACCTGCTCCAAGCCGAACTGTCTTAGAACCAAGGACGGAATATAGAAGCTGGACTGAGAAAGCCCCGGAAGCATGACCACATGAGACCCGTCCTGAAGCACTCGCGAGTCTCCACCCGCCAACAAGGCACTGACCATCTGACATCTTCTGTCTGGCGACCATCCATCTAATGCTCCCATGAGCCCTGATCATCAAAATCTACAGCAACCCCTCTCCTGGCGAATGTCCAAGGCTTGATCATATCAGGAGTCTCCCGAAGAATCCCCAAGCGCTCCATCAGCCACAGAGTCAAGAGGAACGGGCTGCCCCCGTGCATATACCGTCTCCCGATAGCCAGCCTATCGAGAGCATGGAAAGTCTCCCCCAAGATCAAAGGTACAACATCTCTGCCCAAGCGAAAATGAACGACTACATCCAGCAGAGACCGATGACAGATCCCAAAAGAATAGACCATGAACAAGGTCCCTGATGTGGCAGATTTCACTATATGTAATTCCCTATTTTTCTCGACATTTTATCATTATTTTAATGTAATTTAGATTAGTTTTGATGTAATTTTGAGTAAACTATGAATTGGTGAGTTTGTGGGAAATATTTGTAATTGTGAGACATTTTGAGTGATTTTGTGTTGTCCCTGCAAAAGTTTATTATTGTGGAGGATAAAGTGTTATTATCAGAAGTGCAGGGACCAAACTGCGAGAAGTTGGAGTTCAAGGATCAAATTACAAAGAAGCAGAATTTCGAGGACTAAAGTGAAAGAAAAGAAATTGAAATTGAAGTGGCACGTGTGAGTGTGTGAAGTGGTTGAAAGAAGTAATGTAATTGGAAAAAAAAAAGAGTACAAAGTAGTATTGAATTGGGAAATTAAAGTTTCTTAATTCAATGCATTGACTGGCCATTTACCAAGGGAACGTACGGACCAAGGCTTGAGGCGCGTGTACCGGCAATACGGGATTGAAGAAGTAGTAATATTATTATTAGTAATTATATTTCTTTTCCTTTTTCTTTATTTGTTTCCTTTTAGGTTTAGTATTATGGGTTGGAACAAGTATAAATACTTGTTTCAACTACAGTTTTAGGGGAGACTTTTTATTATTTTCCTTAGAGAGATTTTATAGCTTTCATGGAGAACTAAATTCCTTGCTTCGGATTTGAATCCCGAACCGTTTGTTTTATTCAATTGAGGTATCGATTTCTTTATTTCTGAATCCCTATTCATAGTTTTACCTGTTTTAATTGATAAATCGTTTCTAGGAATTTGAGATTTGATCACCCTTTTTTCCCTTGTGATTGATTTATTGCTAGTTTAATCTTAAGTCTGTGTCAGATTAGGATTTTTCACAAGTAGCACCTTTGAAATTTATGCATGTGTCATGGTAATTTGAGAAGGGGGTAAAACTAGGTTTTGATCTATTTGAAAAAGAATAGTGAAATTCTTGATCTTAATTTCTTAAAGCTTCATCACTCAATATTGTGAATCTAGACTGTGTCAGTTAGGTTTAGGTATTGATTAGGGGAATAGGTGAGTGTGTTACTGCTTATAACCATTAATAAGAAAGAAATAGGGATTGAAATATATTCCGGATCAAGTGAATAGGGAGGAAGGGAAAGAAATTGTGCCAATGATATTGAATTGATAAACGGGGACGGAGACAAATCTGAAGTGTTTGCCTTTAGTTGTTTTACGACTTAGTTTTTAATTTCTGTTTTAGGAATTTAATTAAAATCAAATAAACCCCCAATCTTGTCAAGTGACAATTGTGCAATCGAATAACCCGTTCTTCAGTGGATCGACCATGGACTTGTCCTAGCTGCAGTTTTGTAGCCGAGTAGAGTCTTGGAAATTAATTTGTAGGCGTGCGACTTTAGACCTATCAAATTTTGGCGCCGTTGCCGGGGAACGGTTTTATTTTGCACTCTTATTCTTTTCTTAATCTATTTCTTTTTCTTTTTCTTGTTTTCTGTTAATTGCGCTTTATTATTATTGTTGTCTTGTGGTGTGGAACCTTTTATGGTCCATACCCGTTCTGCTAATCAGTTTGCTAGTCCCTTTGTTCCAGAAATTGAAAGATATTTTAGGTACAGGAGAAATTTGCAGCGGAACGAGATGAATAATAATAACGGCATGGGTGATAATGGTCCGGAGGTTGTGAACAATGGGGGTAATGGTAGAGGCAATAATAATCCCCCACCTCGGACATTGAGGCAAAGGATTGCTCCAAACTGGAATGAGCAACCACAAGCAGTGTTATTTCCTGATTTACCGGCTGGGGTTACTTTTGAGTTGAAGCCGGGGTTGTTGAACCAGTTGCCCCATTTTAATGGGATACCAGGGGAGAATCCGAATCAACATATTGCCCAGTTTGTGCAGATTTGCAAGAGTATGAGACCGGCTGCATTGCCTCTTGAGCAGTTATTACTGAGGGCGTTTTCATTTACTCTTAAGGATAACGCGAATACGTGGTATTATCACCTGCCACCCAACATCATTACCTCTTGGCAGGAGTTGAAGGAGGTGTTCCTTGATGAGTTCTTCCCTCCAGATCAGATCAATGTCATGAAGAGGGATATCAGTAATATGGAGCAGCGGTCCGATGAATCATTATATGACTATCACAACCGGTTCTACAAGCTCTGCAGAAGCTGTCCGTATCATGGCTTTGATGATGAGCAGCTTATTGTATACTTCTATGGAGGATTGACTGTGCAGGACAAACGGTGGGTAGATTCTGCTTGTGGAGGTAGTATTCTGAATAAAACTACCAAGGATGCAGAGCAGTTGATAGAGGAATTAGCCAAGAGCACAAGGACTCATGGGAGGAGGTCTAGCGTTAGACAAGTCAGTGCAGCAGGATCGAGTGATACAACGAGTGATTTGAAAACCGAGTTGGCGGATATGAAGAGTCTATTGAAGACATTAGTTTTGGGCCAACAACCTCATCCCTGTGGTATATGTAATGATGTGACTCATCCGACTGATTCTTGTCCTACTCTTCAGACGGATGAGGTGGTAGATATCAATGCAATAGGGTTCAATCAGCAGGGTCAGAGGCCACAGCAGTTCAATTACAACACTGCGAATAATGTTCATCCGAACCTTAGGTATGGTCCACCACAGGGACAACAAGGTTTCATGCACTGCTCAATAATCGCCAGGGGTATCGCCAGGTCAGGGCAACCAATATAACCAGTACAGAGCACCTATTGGATAGCAGCAGCAGCAGCAAGGACAGTCTACAGAGGACATGGTCCGGTCACTAGCACAGAGCATGTCTACCATGAATGGAAACTTCCAATAGTTCCAGAAGGAGACTAAATCGAGCATCAGCAATTTAGAGAGGCAAATGAGTCAGATTGCAGAGGCTGTGGTAAAAATAGAGGCTAGAGAGGCAGCAAAGACTATGCCACCCCCAAAGCAGAATGTTAGCGCGGTATATGTGAGGCGAAAGAAGAAAGTTGATGGACAGATGGTGCCGATAGAGCCTGAACAAAAGGTTGAAAAGAGGATTGAGCCAGAGTTGGAGGTGGAGAAGAAGGTGGAAGAGAAAACCCCTGAAGAGAAGTATATTCCACCCGTATTTCCTGTTTATGAGCCTGTCCCTCCATTTCCTTATGCATTTAGGGAGGATAGAAAACCGGAGCCTGACAAGGCTATCTTTGACACTTTCAAGAGGCTCGAGGTAAATATTCCGTTTCTAGATCTTCTTCAGTCGGTTCCAAGGTATGCGAATTTTTTGAAGGAGTTATGCACTATGAAGAGGAATCAGAAGGAGCGGAGTCAGAAAAAGGTGAAAATTTCGGAGCATGTATCTGCAGTTTATCAGAAAAAGATGCCGAAGAAATGTAGTGACCCTGGTATGTTTGTAATTCCTATCTCGTTTGGGGGAAGCAATTTACATAGAGCCATGCTTGACTTGGGGGCTTCCATTAATGTTATGCCCTATGCATTATTTGAAGACCTTAAATTGGGTAAATTAGAGGATACTCGAGTGGTTATACAGTTGGCGGATAAGTCCAACGCATACCCCAAGGGGGTAGTGAGAGATGTTGAAGTCCGGGTTGGTGATTTGATTTTCCCGGCAGATTTTTATGTGCTTGAGATGGAGAGGGATTCTGAGGCTCCCATTCTGTTGGGGAGGCCATTTATGTCTACTTCTGAAATTAAGCTTGATGTGTCAAAGGGCTCTTTAACCATGGAGTTTGATGGGAAAGTGGTGAGTTTTAATGTGTTTGGTGAAAAGACCCTTCCCAAGAATATGCGCAAGGTTTGTGCCATGGATTTGAGTGAGCCAATTATCAAAAATGGGGCAAAGGTAGAGAATGATGATGTTGAGTCTCCAAAAGTGAAGCCGGAGAAAAATAAGAAAGGAGAGCCACCAAGGGAGAAAAAGAAAGTGAAGTCGAAAAAGGGGAAGCTTAAATGGTCTCCAACGGGGAGCCATGTCATTGAACCGAATCATCTTTTAGAGGTAACTCAAAAAGATTACTTTCATCCCCCTTACATTGATGAGTCTCGTGATTGTGGGGCCTCCCGTCCCATAACTTAGTTTATTTGAAGTATGCTATGCCGGGGGCTTACCCGGCATTTGGTCTAGCTAAAGACGGTAAAGAAGGGCGGCTTACCGGAAGGCAACCCGGGATTTTCATTGTTTATTTCGTTGTTATTTTTGTTATTTTATATTTTTATTTTATTTGGAATTGGTGCTACTGGGGTGTTTTTGTTTTGTGGTGTTGTGCAGGAAAGAGCATGGGGAAAAGTACAACAAAATCGTCCATGGGATCTATTTCTTAAAAAAAAAAAAATTGAAGTCAGGCGGACGCCCCAAGTATCTTGAGGCGCCAGCCTCAGCAACCGAAAATTCAAGCCCAGCCACGATAACCCATGCGGCCGCCCCACCCCCATCTGTGCGCCCGCCCCACATTTGTCAAAACTGAGTCCAAACCTCTGTAAACCAGGCGCGCGCCCCATTCAAATCCGGGCGGCCGCCTCGCGTCTTTCCAGATCGTGAATCCGAGTCATTAAAGTATTAAGTGGGTCGAATTGGGTCAATGTGTAAAATTGATTTGGGTCGTCATTCAACTATAAACAACAACACCCACCACCAGGTCCTCTCTCATCTATCTACCCTCCCCATAAATTCCGGCGAAGTCCCCAAACAAAGCTAGCCGCTCTTTCTCTCTTCTCTCTCTAAACTCTCTAAATTCCGGCCAAAACCCCCATTCTTTCCGGCGAGTTTCAACCCCTTCCTTCCTATATTTCACCCACCATCCTTCACAAGCATCTTTCACCACAATCCAAGCTTTCAGCTCACCAATTTGTGTTCGAATCCGGGCGATTTCATCTTAAACCTTTGAAGATTCCGGCGAGTCCATTGAATTTTCCGGCGATTCCGTCACTCACTTCGACGCAGGCTACTTTTGCAAGTGGGTTTGGAAGGATTGCTTTAATGAAACAACATATTGTGTTTGCAAGATTGTTGTGATCTAGAACACAGGAAATGGGATTTTTGTTGGACGAAATGTTGGGTACCCACGAATATGAACAGATTTCATTGTTCTAGAGGTGGGATTTTTTTTATGGATTGGATTGCAATATTGGGTTGTTGAAGTGGAGGAAGGATTTATGGTCTTGGCACTTATGGTCTTAGCAGTGCCACATGTGAAGACTCTTTTGGTTACTGCCTCTTCGTACAAGTACAAGTACAAGGAAGTAATATGTTTGCTTTCTTGTATAAAAAAAAAAAAAAATTTAAAAAAAAAAAATTGAAAAAATGTGGATCAAGCAAGAAAACTTGTGATTGGAGCTCATCTCATGTGAATCTTTCCGATCTACATAGCGGAGTAACAGCAATTTGGGTGCAACTCGCCAAGGACCGTCATGGGGGCCGATTGATTTCATTGTCGCAAAGAGAGTCCCGAAAGGTAACCCTATCCCTTATTTGTTTCGTACTGATGCATATGGGACTATGCATTGTTTATTGAGGGGGTGGGGTACCTACATGTTGTTGTATATATCTGTTTTCGTCTTTGAAAATAAAAATAAAAATGAGAGGCTAGGTGAAAACCCGAGAGGGCACTTAGGCAAAAGGAGAGGGTGTGTTGTAAATTGATATGAAAAAAAAAATAATAAAAACAAAAAAACAAAAAAATGAGAGGCTAGGTGAAAACCCGAGAGGGCACCTAGGAAAAAGGTGAGGAAGTGAAACATTGCATATCCTATATATCACCGGAGTTGGAGACATAAGGGAGGATTGGAGCGTCGGGTAGGATTGAGTATTATTGGCGTAGGAAGTTTGGTTTAGAGACGTTAGGTTGGAAAATCCTCATTCTTTTCTGGAGATATAAGGGGGTGTAGGTGTTTTGCTACGAGGTAAAGTTTGTGCTTAATTATAAAGCTTACAGAAAACTTTAGTTTATGAGGGAGATTGTAGTGTGAGATAAGCGTGGGGGAAAATTAGGACATCTTTAGTTCCCCTTGGCTTTGATGTGTGGGCCTTAGCTTGGATGTCCCGTTTTTGCATATTTTGAGTTGGGGTCGAGCTAAGGCCATTGATACCATTGTTATCATTGTTATTTTTGGAGTGATAAGGAGCGGAGTTCCATTCTCCGAGTACATTGAGTGAGGGTTTGAGTTCGTTGACTTTTGATTCGGAGGTTTAGAGGAGATTAGGGATCATTTTCCTCTCATGCTACGCTGATTAGACCGGTGCTTAGAGTGGGGTTAGGATATTACTCAGGGACGAGTAATGGTCTAAGCGTGGGGGAATTTGATGTGGCGGATTTCACTATATGTAATTTCCTATTTTTCTCGACATTTTATCATTATTTTAATGTAATTTAGATTAGTTTTGATGTAATTTTGAGTAAACTATGAATTGGTGAGTTTGTGGGAAATATTTGTAATTGTGAGACATTTTGAGTGATTTTGTGTTGTCCCTGCAAAAGTTTATTATTGTGGAGGATAAAGTGTTATTATCAGAAGTGCAGGGACCAAACTGCGAGAAGTTGGAGTTCAAGGATCAAATTACAAAGAAGCAGAATTTCGAGGACTAAAGTGAAAGAAAAGAAATTGAAATTGAAGTGGCACGTGTGACTGTGTGAAGTGGTTGAAAGAAGTAATGTAATTGGAAAAAAAAAAAGAGTACAAAGTAGTATTGAATTGGGAAATTAAAGTTTCTTAATTCAATGCATTGACTGGCCATTTACCAAGGGAACGTACGGACCAAGGCTTGAGGCGCGTGTACCGGCATGGATTGAAGAAGTAGTAATATTATTATTAGTAATTATATTTCTTTTCCTTTTTCTTTATTTGTTTCCTTTTAGGTTTAGTATTATGGGTTGGAACAAGTATAAATACTTGTTTCAACTACAGTTTTAGGGGAGACTTTTTATTATTTTCCTTAGAGAGATTTTATAGCTTTCATGGAGAACTAAATTCCTTGCTTCGGATTTGAATCCCGAACCGTTTGTTTAATTCAATTGAGGTATCGATTTCTTTATTTCTGAATCCCTATTCATAGTTTTACCTGTTTTAATTGATAAATCGTTTCTAGGGATTTGAGATTTGATCACCCTTTTTTCCCTTGTGATTGATTTATTGCTAGTTTAATCTTAAGTCTGTGTCAGATTAGGATTTTTCACAAGTAGCACCTTTGAAATTTATGCATGTGTCATGGTAATTTGAGAAGGGGGTAAAACTAGGTTTTGATCTATTTGAAAAAGAATAGTGAAATTCTTGATCTTAATTTCTTAAAGCTTCATCACTCAATATTGTGAATCTAGACTGTGTCAGTTAGGTTTAGGTATTGATTAGGGGAATAGGTGAGTGTGTCACTGCTTATAACCATTAATAAGAAAGAAATAGGGATTGAAATATATTCCGGATCAAGTGAATAGGGAGGAAGGGAAAGAAATTGTGCCAATGATATTGAATTGATAAACGGGGACGGAGACAAATCTGAAGTGTTTGCCTTTAGTTGTTTTACGACTTAGTTTTTAATAAGATTATGTGTATGATTTCCAATCCCGAGAATGCTTCGTTTTATAAGAAATTAATCTAAGTACTTTCTGTTTATGTTCTCTCTATTCTTCTAAAAACAAATTTTATCTTCCCCCAATCTTTTCTATTATTTTCTAAAGACAAAAATATTCCCTAGTAAACCCTGTCTCTGTGGGATCGACCCGTACTTGCACCCGCTATATTACAATAGCCCGTGCGCTTGCGGAATTAAATAAACCGTTAGGTTTCGACCGAACAAGTTTTTGGCGCCGTTGCCGGGGACAACAGTTTACTTTTATTTTTGTCTTTACTACATAATTTTTAGTTTTTGCTTTATTTTTACTATTTTGCTTTCTCTTCCTATAAATTGTTGCGTTTAATTTCTCTTCAAGTGTTTTTCTTATAGTTTATGAAACGGTCTCGGACATACGTTGACAACTTTGATCCGGAACCCGAACGAAGCTTTCACGAGAGATTAAGAAGATCTAGAAAAACTTTGAAGAAGCATATGGACGGAGAACAGCAAACACCCGCTAGGACCCTACGGGACTTTGTTAATCCAAGTACCCCGGGAACTAGATCCCCTATTGTTGTGCCGAATGCCGAAGCGGCACACTTTGAGATAAAGCCGCGACTTTTGCTTATGGTTATGAATAACCAATATAGCGGCACCGCTTTCGAAGATCCTCATCTCCACATCCAAACATTCTTGGAATACTGTGATACCACACGTATTCAGAATGTCACCCCAGAAGCAATTCGGATGCGCCTTTTTCCTTTTTCTCTAAAGGATAAGGCGAAACAGTGGTTAATTTCAGTCCCACCCAACTCTTTTACAACTTGGGACCAAATTCAAGAAGCATTCCTTGGACGTTTCTTCCCTCCGAGCAAGACCGCTCAAATTCGGACGAAGATTACAAATTTTAGCCAAACAGGAAGCGAATCACTGTATGACGCTTGGGAGCGATTCAAAGAGCTCCTAAGGACGTGCCCTCACCACGGGCTTGAAAAGTGGTTAATTGTGCACACTTTCTACAATGGTCTCACATATAGAACAAGGGAGACAATTGATGCCGCCGCAGGAGGTGCACTAATGAATAAGACGGTGGATGAAGCATACGACTTGATAGAAATCATAGCCCTGAATCACTATCAATGGTTCAATGAGAGGGAACAACCGCAGGGGATTCCAGGTAAGTACAATATTGATGTCATTACTACCTTATCTTCTAAAGTTGATATGCTTCTTAAAAAGTTTGAAAACTTTAATGTAAATCCCGTGGCCAACATTAATGTTGTTTGTGAACTATGTGGGTCGAACTCACATAGTACAGAATGTTGTGAATTGCTTGACACTACTTCTAGTGATCAAGTAAATTTTGTTAATTCTTATAGGGAAAATGGTGGTATGTATTCAAACACATACAATCCCGAATGGAGAAATCACCCTAATTTTTCCTATAAGAATAACAATATTTTAAACCCACAACCTTCTACACAACCATCGGGATTCACACAAAAGAATTTCAATGACATTTCTAGTGCTTTCCCTCCCCCTAAGTCTAAATTGGATCTTATTATGGATTTTATGATCGAAAGCAAAAACGAACAAGAGAAGACCAATAATGAGTTAAGAGAATCCATTAAGTCATTGAATGCTAGGTTTGATAATTTAGCCGCCCACAATAGAATGCTTGAAAATCAACAAGCTCAACAAGCCGGCACCTCGCATAGACCACAAGGGAGTTTTCCCGGTCAATCGCAAAGGCCCGATGAGCATGTTAGTGCGGTAGAAACTAGGAGGGGAAAAAAAATTGTAGATCCCCTTCCTAAGGAAAATATCAAACCAAATAAGGAGAACGTTAGTCCGATCCCACCGATGGTTGAGACTAACGAAGATGTTGAAAATGGGACAAAATCCCTTAAGATTTCTAGAAATTTTGACCCTCCAATACCATACCCCTAAAGGTTGGTAAGAGCCAAACTTGACAAACAATTTGCAAAATTTTTAGAAGTCTTAAAGTCTATTTACATCAACATACCTTTTACCGATGCCCTTCAACAAATGCCCTCTTGTGCTAAGTTCTTAAAGGATATTCTTGCAAATAAAAGAAAACTTGAGGAGTATGAGACTGTCGCTTTGACAGAAGAAGTAAGTGCCATTTTACAAAGAGAACTTCCCCCTAAATTAAAAGATCCCGACACTTTCTCTATTCCTTGCAAAATAGGTAATTATAATGTTGATAATGCTTTGTTAGATCTTGGGGCAAGTGTGAGCCTCATTCCGCTTTCGGTAGGTAAGAAACTAGGTGTGGGGAAAATGAAACCCACCACTATTTCTCTCCAACTAGCGGATCGCTCCATTAAATACCCGATGGGTATTATGGAAGATGTCCCTTGTCAAATCGGGAAATTGATCATCCCGGTCGACTTTGTAGTCCTTGAGATGGAGGAAGATCACCAAATTCCAATTATTCTAGGAAGACCTTTTCTTGCCACCGCTGGTGCAGTAATAGATGTAAGGAATGGCACTCTTTCTCTAAACATTGGAAATAAGAAATTTGAATTTAAAGACTTAAATCTCAAGAAACCGTGCCATGAAATCAACACTCCTGAGAATGATAGCAAAAAGGGTGAAAAATTGCAATCCAAGGACTCAAAAATTTTAATTAAAAAGCCTTTAGATCATAGTGGTGAAAAAAATGTGCACCCTAAAAAGCATAATAAGATTGAAAAATCAAAGGGTAGGGGACCTAAGAAAAAAGGCACATCAGGAGGTCGCGTTTGCATCAATCTTAAGAGCTCGATCACGCCAAAGGGCAAGGAATGGCGAGTTGTTAAAGATAAGAGACCATTACAATACCACTCACCGTCCATTGTCACTGATAGAAAGGGGTCGAGCTTATGACCTTAAACAAGCATCATCGAAATAGTAAACCGATGGATTATATTACTGTTTATCATAATTTTGTTTACCACCACATGCTTATATCTTTACTCTTTGTCCTTGAAACATTGAGGACAATGTTCATTTCAAGTGTGGGAGGGTATATCTATCCTTTTATTTATTTTTCACTTTCTAGTTTTAAAATTTTTTACTTGCTTTCTAGATTAGATTTAGCTGCTTTCTAGTGTAATTTTTTCTTTTTAAATTAGTTGCATTTTTCATTTTTATGCATGTATAATAGTATATAAAAAATAAATCCCTATGATGATCAAAAATCATTATCTTTATGCTTGCCATTTGCCCTAGTATAAATGCCTATTTATCTTTCCTCTCATATTTTCTATACACTTAGAAATCTATAAAAAGGAAAAATATAAAGGATATTTTTAGGAAATAATTGAAAGCCTCATAAGTTGATATAGCACAATATAGAGTCTCATCAAGAAAAATGCATTTGATTAGAAGGAATCTTCTTTATGCTTGGTCATTTATGCAAATATTGAAAATATTTCTTTAAGATTGTACATCTTTTATCTTTATTAAATATTTATTCCCTTTTTAGAAGCACCTTTTGTTTGCATCCCTTGAATCACACCCTTTCATAAATTCCATCCTTTCATTTTTCAAATCAAATCAAAATAAAACACTTTTATCTTATTGCTAAAAAGAGTGACATTTGTCACCAATCCTTAAAAGCAAAAAGAAACCTATTACCTCCTAAGTAACTCGGGGCACGGCGTTCGCTGCGACGATGCTTCCTTGCCAAAACGGAAGTAATATCCAAAAGTATTCTTGATCTAAGTATTAGGAACATGGGGTTCGCAACCACAATGTCTCCTACTTGAAAGGATCAAAAATAACTTAGGTCTTTTGCAAAAATATAACACGTGCAAAAATAAGATAAATTTGTTTTACTTTGATGAGATTTTTCCACTATCATCATCCATTTTTCACCCTTGTGATTCAAGAATATAATAAACTTCTTCGGAACTTCTAATTTGTGAATAAATGTTTATACCTTCTCTTGTACATTTTAAATAAATAAATTCATCTTTTCTCAAAAATCACTCTAAAAAAGTGACAGCTTTTTCTACCAAGAAATAAATCTAAGATTCTTTCTTCTAGCATGCTTTACTTGGTCAAAATTCTATATATGCTATATTAGGTTATTGTCTTACATTTTATCTCTTTAAAATATTCCTAAAATATTTCTTCCTACAATAAATTTTTAAAGGTATTCAAAATATGATTAGAAAGATAAAGGCATTATCTAAAAGGCATTTAAGGGCTTGCTACTTTATTTCTGAGGGATCAATCTTGCTTTTTCTCCCTCTCCGTATTTTCATTCTAAGTTTGCTTGGGGACAAGCAAAAGCTTAAGTGTGGGGGAGTTTGATAAGTGACTATTATATAGTCATTTATCCTTACTTTTATATACTTTTTATTACATAAAACATCATTTTTCATTTCATTTTATTACTTTTTAGTTCATTTTCCTTATTTTCTAGATTTTACGCTTTTGGTATATTTCTTGCATTTAAAGACAGGTTTTAGGTTCATTTTTATCAAAAGGATACTTGGACACTTCAAGGCAAAAGACATGGAAGAGCACCAACCAAATCAAGCACACAAAGCTAAATTTCAGAAGGAGCGGCCGTGCAGCCAAGATGGAGCGGCCGTGCACTTGGCCTTTTTCAGGCCATTTGTGGCCCTAAAATATAGAGTGGCCGTGTCTTGAAGAGGGAGCGGCCGTGTCATTATATGGAGCGGCCGTGCAGCTTGGACAGGAGCGGCCGTGCGAAGTGTCAAGACTCAAATTCAAATCTGGCGCCAAGGGTCACACGGCCGTGCAACTTCCTTGACGCGGCCGTGCAAAACGCGACTGCAGACGTAAATGCACCTTTTGATGGAACCCGATTGAAGAGTCTCCTCCCTTTTATAAATAGGACCCTAGTGATCAGTCTTAGATACGAATTTGGAGAGAGAAATTACTGATATTAGATAGATAGAAAGTATAAACATTTGTGACAACAATTTTCCAAAGGAGTTTGAAGATCAAAGTCATTATTTGTTCTTGGAATCACTTTGGAGGAAAAGCAATAAAAGTGAAGCATTATTCTCAGCAATCGTCTTCTTTATTCATAAGTCTTTCTTACTCAATCTTTATTTCTACTTTTATGTTATTAATGGCTTGTGAGTAATCCCCCATATTTTTGGGATTGGAAACTCAAAAGCATACTTATTCATCATCCAAAAATGTTTAGTCTTGTCTTCTTCATTCATCTAAAACAATCTCTTTATATTATTCTCTAAATGTCTTACATTTTGGAGATATCCAATTTGTATGATTCAGTCAATTGAGAGAAGTACCTAGCGGAGAATCTCGATTGACGGAACCATATAAAGAAACTAGGTTTCATTGATCACGAGAGTAGTTCAATGGCCTAGGGATGTTCCTTTAATGGAAAGTATGTTGACTCTCGTCCTTAATGGATTCTTACTAATTATGGTCAGCTAGAGATAAGCCGGAACGCCCGTTTGTGACAGGGCGGGAATAACGTAAACGGAAATCTCAAACAGTTAGGACATAATTAGTGAAGAATACAAACGCTATTGTCTTAACCCGAAGTAGTGTAGGCTTAACATACCATCCTTGCTTTTTATGAAAACCTTTTATCTCTAAGACAATGACAATTTGATGAATAAGATTATGTGTATGATTTCCAATCCCGAGAATGCTTCGTTTTATAAGAAATTAATCTAAGTACTTTCTGTTTATGTTCTCTCTATTCTTCTAAAAACAAATTTTATCTTCCCCCAATCTTTTCTATTATTTTCTAAAGACAAAAATATTCCCTAGTAAACCCTGTCTCTGTGGGATCGACCCGTACTTGCACCCGCTATATTACAATAGCCCGTGCGCTTGCGGAATTAAATAAACCGTTAGGTTTCGACCGAACAGTCCTGACGAGCCTTCTTCCGGGGACGAGGACGATTCTGAGCCTGAGATCTTCAGGGCTCCTGAGGAGGCGGGCCCGAGCCGCAAGAGGGACCGGGGGCAGACGTCGACCGCTGGGGACTCCGATTGATTACTTGAGATTGAGTTGATTTTTGAGATTTGTACAGATACAGCCTTTTTCATGCACATTTTTTTTTTTGCTTTTGCTTTTTTTTTTTCTCTCTTTTTTTTTGGGATGTAATAATTTAGGATTATTGTTACCTATTTTTTTTTTTGATTGATTTTTTTTTGTACACTCCCTTTATTTTTGGAATGTAATAATTTAGGATTTTATTTTTATGAATGCAATGCAGTACGAATGCAATGTTGCATGAGCCTTGGTTTTTTTTTTTGGCAAGGGTGTAGATGTTTGGTGCATGGATTGGTTTGGACAAGCTTTGGCTGGGACAAAATATTCCTTTGGTACGGCGGTTTGACATTGCAAAGATTTTTTGTAACAAACTCATCCGCGCGGATGAGACAGGCTTCTGACACTGTCTTTTAATTTTGCTTCAGATCTGATTTTCCCTCATTTCAAATTCAAATACCTTCTTCAACTGCCCATTCAAACAGCCATTTTCGGGGAGAAGGAGAGAAAAACCATGGAGAGAATTGTGAGTATGAGAAATCCACCCAAATTGTCCCAAAATTCTCAAATGCAATTCTTCACCAAGTTTAAAGAGTGGTCTCGGGAGATTATGCATGAGAGGAGGTTATTCTTTGAAGAAAGGTACAAGGTGAAGTGCTTGTGGTCTCTCAAGGAATTGATTTCGGACTATGATCTTTTGAGGGCTTCTTCCTCATTTTGGGATACTAGAAGGCATATCTTTTGCCTTTCTTACAATGAGGTCGTTCCGACCGTGGAAGAATTCCGGGCCTTGCTTGGCGGTCCGGAGGTGGAAGAGATTGCGGTTCCTTTGCCCGGAGGGGCCTCCTTCGTTGACAGATTGTGCAACCTCCTTCATCTTTCCCCGGAGGAAGCGCAAGGTATGATCTGTGGTCCCGATCATTTTGATATTTCTGGTCTCCCTGATAGGTTTAGGGGCTTAGGCTTGCTTGACGATGCCTATTGGGATGCCTTTGCACTTTGCATGTTTGGGACTGATAGGTCTAAAGTCGCACGCCTACAAATTAATTTCCAAGACTCTACTCGGCTACAAAACTGCAGCTAGGACAAGTCCAGGGTCGATCCACTGAAGAACGGGTTATTCGATTGCACAATTGTCACTTGACAAGATTGGGGGTTTATTTGATTTTAATTAAATTCCTAAACAAATTGTCATTGTCTTAGAGATAAAAGGTTTTCATAAAAAGCAAGGATGGTATGTTAAGCCTACACTACTTCGGGTTAAGACAATAGCGTTTGTATTCTTCACTAATTATGTCCTAACTGTTTGAGATTTTCGTTTACGTTATTCCCGCCCTGTCACAAACGGGCGTTCCGGCTTATCTCTAGCTGACCATAATTAGTAAGAATCCATTAAGGACGAGAGTCAACATACTTTCCATTAAAGGAACATCCTTAGGCCATTGAACTACTCTCGTGATCAATGAAACCTAGTTTCTTTATATGGTTCCGTCAATCGAGATTCTCCGCTAGGTACTTCTCTCAATTGACTGAATCATACAAATTGGATATCTCCAAAATGTAAGGCATTTAGAGAATAATATAAAGAGATTGTTTTAGATGAAGGAAGAAGACAAGACTAAACATTTTTGGATGATGAATAAGTATGCTTTTGAGTTTCCAATCCCAAGAATATGGGGGATTACTCACAAGCCATTAATAACATAAAAGTAGAAATAAAGATTGAGTAAGAAAGACTTATGAATAAAGAAGACGATTGCTGAGAATAATGCTTCACTATTATTGCTTTTCCTCCAAAGTGATTCCAAGAACAAATAATGACTTTGATCTTCAAACTCCTTTGGAAAATTGTTGTCACAAATGTTTATACTTTCTATCTATCTAATATCAGTAATTTCTCTCTCCAAATTCGTATCTAAGACTGATCACTAGGGTCCTATTTATAAAAGGGAGGAGACTCTTCAATAGGGTGCCATCAAAAGGTGCCTTTACGTCTGCAGTCGCGTTTTGCACGGCCGCGTCAAGGAAGTTGCACGGCCGTGTGACCCTTGGCGCCAGATTTGAATTTGAGTCTTGACACTTCGCACGGCCGCTCCTGTCCAAGCTGCACGGCCGCTCCATATAATGACACGGCCGCTCCCTCTTCAAGACACGGCCACTCTATATTTTAGGGCCACAAATGGCCTGAAAAAGGCCAAGTGCACGGCCGCTCCATCTTGGCTGCACGGCCGCTCCTTCTGAAATTTAGCTTTGTGTGCTTGATTTGGTTGGTGCTCTTCCATGTCTTTTGCCTTGAAGTGTCCAAGTATCCTTTTGATAAAAATGAACCTAAAACCTGTCTTTAAATGCAAGAAATATACCAAAAGCGTAAAATTTAGAAAATAAGGAAAAGGAACTAAAAAGTATATGAAATGAAATGAAAAATGATGTTTTATGTAATAAAAAGTATATAAAAGTAAGGATAAATGACTATATAATAGTCACTTATCAGACCAACCGGCACGCTCTGATAGGGCAAGCCAAGATCTGCGAAGAAATCATATCCGAAGGTGAAGGCGTCAGACTCCTGGACGTGCGAAGAAGATCCACCATGCTGCCAGACGTGTCCCTGCCCGTAAGGATCTCCGAGAATGACGTGGTCCGAAGGTAGTACCGCGCGAGGATCGAGGAGAGGAGAAAGAGGAGTCTCAGAAGAAGTCTCTGAAGGAATAGGGGAAACCTCCCGCCTGACAGGCGCCGGCCGTGGTCGCCTCACTCTAGCCTGAGGAGCCCCGCAAGCAACCATCCTCCTGATAAATCTCTTTGCCCCGATCACCTGTTTCGTCAGCTTCTCAACGACCACCTCCGAAAACTGCACGAAAGCAAAAGCGTCAGAAACAGTTGAAGCGAAAAATGATGACAAAAAAAAAAGAAGAGAGAGGTGGGAAGGAAAGCCATACCTTCATACCCGGACGAGGCCGGAAAGCTCGTGGAAGCCGCTCAGGCTGAGGGATCTGCACCCTCAATCGGACCCCATCCTGGACATATGAAAAGTCCGTCCGAGGGTACCGCGGGACCCCTAACCCCTCTCTATCCGTAACTGGGGCATCCTCGGCCTCCTCAAGACAAATACCGGGTACGGCTCAATCGCCACAAATGCCGAGAAGTGCTTTGGCCGGCTCGGTAATCATCCCAGTCGCGAGATCTATCACTCGGGTGCATCATATCGGCGGGAGGCTCCACCGGTGTCATCAAAGGCGAATTCACGCCATGCTGGCGCGTCACCCTCTCTCCCAGATAATAGACGTCGCAAGTCAGACCTCTCAGAATCCTCCGCTGCACAGTCCATATCTCAGCGCCCTTCAGCTGCGCCACCTCGAAACGATCCCAGGGATAGAATATCATCCCCTCATCCGTCTCAGCCCCCGTCAAAGGCAGGCAGTCCCCATATCTGAGAGTCGTACGCCCCCTGGAGATTATCTTCTCTCGGGCATGCTTGGACCAGGAGCGCATGGCCGGATACGCCCCGACGTACTCCGTCGGCTGTCGCCACATCGTGACGTGAAAGAACTCCAACGCCCATACCTGCGAAAGGTAAAAATCAAATCAATCCAGTGCAAAAGAAAAGTGTGTGCTCAAGAAAAAAAGGGGAAAAGCA
Source organism: Adenophora triphylla var. japonica (assembly GCA_022495995.1). NCBI lineage: Eukaryota > Viridiplantae > Streptophyta > Magnoliopsida > Asterales > Campanulaceae > Adenophora > Adenophora triphylla. The sequence goes on along the minus strand of JAFEMH010004952.1, from coordinate 44,967 downwards.
AAAAGAAAGCTTATACCTCCAGAGCAAACTCGAAGCAGTATAAGGAGCTCACAGCCTTTCGGCTGTATCTATCAAGAGCAAAGTAAAGCTCTGCCAGCCCGACCTCTCCCCAAGAGACATCTCTAGCCATCTCCACATCCTCCAAACTCCTCAGCAAAGCAAACACCGCTGTCCCCTCGACGTGTCCAAAGAGAGTGCTCGAAAAAGCAAACCATAAAAAGGCCCTAGCAATCTGCTCAGCGCCTATCCTCTCATCCCCAGCCTCGTAGCTCCCGATGATCTCTACAATCTTCCCATAAACCACGGCGTACTCCATCCCCATCCCCTTTTTGGGAATGGGGGTAAAGCCCAGAAGAGCCTGCAGGTCCACATCGCTGTAGCCGTCCCGCCACTCAATGCTGCGTCCATTGAAGGACAGACCCGTGATCGCAGCGTAGTCGGAAGGCGTAACCGTAGCCTCACCCCAGAAGAAGTGAAATGTGTGGGTCGCATCCCACCAATGCTGCGCCAAAGCAAACATTAGGCCCTTGCTCTTAGGAAACTTAACCAACCCCCTTAAGCACTCAATGAACTCCCAAAGCCCGGTCTCAACGACAATCTGTCTCGGACTGATCAAAGCTCCTCGGCCCGCATTCGGAAGCCAGTCCCACAGGTCAACTACAGACTCCACTGATCCTCGAGTCTTCATCTTATTCAACTGCTCCGTCACGTAATTGTTTCCACCCTGCAATAAAACAAAAAAAAAAGAAAATGTCAAAAAAAATTTGCATTTGCATTTGCACAAAAAAAAAGAAAGAAAGCATATACATGCATCATCACAAAAGTTTTGAAGAAAATTCGGCAGCATAACGGCATGCAATGAACCCAACCCCATTTTTCTCAAAAAAGACAGTTTTCAGCAAATCCCAATTCATTCATAAAAAAAAATCATACAAGGAGTCAACAGAAATAAAAACTCCGTCTCATTTAAAAAAAAAATGCATACATGCATATCATCCATCATCCCAAAAGATCCTACATTCATGCATTCATACACGGAGTCAATAACTCCGTCCCATTTTCAAAAAAAAAATGCATACATATCATCCATCATCATACATTCACGCAAGGAGTCAACGGAAGCAAAAACTCCGTCCCATTTTTCATAAAAAAAACATCCATACATTCAACGGAAGTAAAAACTCCGTCCCATTTTTCAAAAAAAATTTTTTTACATTCATACACGGAGTCAATAAATCCGTCCCACTTTCTCAAAAAAAAAGAGGAGCATGCACACATTCATATCAACATTGCAAGAATCCTACATTGCAACAAAAAAAGAAGTCCGTCCCAAATTCGGGAAATTGTTCATCATAGTCTCATATTTCAAAAAAAAAAAAAAATGGCGAAAATGCCAATTCTTTTTCCAAGCAAAATGCACATTTGAGTTACCCATATACTCATTACAACATGCAAAGCATCAAAATCAAGATTCAAAGCCAAGAAAAAATTTTTCCTCATAATTTTCAAAAAAAAAAAAGAAGAAAAATCACCCAAAATTCAATTTCAAGCAAAAATCGACAAAGGGAATGAAAAGATTCGAAGTATACCGTTCGGAGACTCGGATCAGAAGCCCAATGTTACCAAGCATCGGGGTAATGCTCCTCCGCAATTGATTGCGAAAGAGTGTAATGCCTCCTCATTCGGACGAGCTCCAATCGTCTCTCCGCGACCGGGCCACGTCCTTGGCCTTGAAAAGCACCTCCCGCGTGTTCCATTGCTTCAAAAATCGAAGAAATCGAAAGAATTTTAAGGTTTTTAAGCCAAAAATGGCGGTTTTGGTCTCTCCCCCTCGTCTCTCTCTCGAAAATCTGGAAAAGTGAGGAAGAAGAAGGGAGGGGGCGGCCCTCATTTAAAACAGCCTGGGAATTCAACCCTATCCGCGCGGATGGGTTTGTAAGGGTCAAAATGACCCTTTTGCCCTTTAAAATTTCAGGACTCTGCAGTTCAGTCCTCAACTTAACCAAAGTTAACCAAAGTCAACCCCCTTTCAAAGGAATCATCAAACGGCAGTCAAACGTAAGTCCGATTTCCCCGAGAAAGATAACGGAATCCCGTATCTTTCATCAAAATCATCCCCGGCGGTAAAACGTAAGACCGATCTCCCTGAGAAAGATAACGAGATCCCGTATCTTTCATCAAAATCATTCAACGGCAGTCAAACGTAAGTCCGATTTCCCCGAGAAAGATAACGGAATCCTGTATCTTTCATCAAAATCATCCCCGGCGGTAAAACGTAAGACCGATCTCCCCGAGAAAGATAACGAGATCCCGTATCTTTCATCAAAATCATTCAACGGCAGTCAAACGTAAGTCCGATTTCCCCGAGAAAGATAACGAGATCCCGTATCTTTCATCAAAATCATTCAACGGCAGTCAAACGTAAGTCCGATTTCCCCGAGAAAGATAACGGGATCCCGTATCTTTCATCAAAATCATCCCCGGCAGTCAAACGTAAGACCGATTTCCCCGAGAAAGATAACGAGATCCCGTATCTTTCATCAAAATTATTCCCCGGCAGTAAAACGTAAGTCCGATCTCCCCGAGAAAGATAACGAGATCCCGTATCTTTCATCAAAATTATTCCCCGGCAGTAAAACGTAAGACCGATCTCCCCGAGAAAGAAACGGGATCCCGTATCTTTCATCAAAATTATTCCCCGGCAGTAAAATGTAAGACCAATTTTCCCGACAAATACGTCTGATTTTTTTCAGCAAAGGCTAACAAAGTCCCCAGCAAAGTTAACGGAATCCCAAAAGCCAACGAAATCTCGAGTAGAATTCGAACTACGATTGGCTTGATTCCTCTTAAGGATACGTAGGTAGCCTACCATAGGTCCAGCCCCCCGACCAAAACGGTCACCCTCTCCTTCGGCAGCAGACGAAGTCCACCGAAAGGCCTTTTCAAATTAAGGTCCGAGGCACCTAAAACGCCATCATCATCAAGGTCCGAGGCACCTAAAACGCCATCATCATCAAGGTCCGAGGCACCTAAAACGCCATCTTCAAGGTTCGAGGCACCTAAAACGCCATCATCTCCAGGGTCAAAGGCCCGAACTACGACTGGCTTGATTCCTCTTAAGGATACGTAGGTAGCCTATCATTAGGTTCAGCCATCCGACCGAAAATGGTCATTCCTATCCCCAGCAGAGCGGATAGCCATCAAACCTAAAATGGTCTTTCCTATCCCCAGCAGAGCAGATATACAATTTCAGCCATCCGACCGAAAACGGTCATTCCTATCCCCAGCAGAGCGGATAGCCATCTGACCGAAAATGGTCATTCCTATCCCCAGCAGAGCGGATAGCCGTCAGACCGAAAATGGTCATCTCTTATCCCCAGCAGAGTTTCTTTCCAGCAACCGACTGCAGAACTCGCTCATCAGGTTCGAGGCACCTAAAACGCCATCATCTCCAGGGTCAAAGACCCGAACTACGGCCGGCTTGATTCCTCTCAAGGATACGTAGGTAGCCTATTAAATAGGTTCAGCCACTCGATCACTTGATCACCCTGCCAAATATGGAGCCTTACTCTTATCGACGACCCCGCTTCCTTCGAAAGCGCCGTCGCCGAGGGGCTACTGTAAGTGCTCCAATTTGAGCTTGTTAGTATTTTCGTTAGAAAATTAACGAAAGTTATAACATTCCTAACAATTCCTAACATTCCTAACATTTCTAACAAAGCAAGGGCAAAATGGGCATTGTTATTTAAGGATAAACCAAGGAAAGGAATCAAAAAAGCAAAAGAAATAAGAAAAACCAAAAATAGAAATGGCTGGAACAAAAATTGGTACATTTTAATTTGAATTTTCAAAAGATTATTCCTTGTGTCCAAAGCACAGAAGCTGACATTTAATGAACGCAGTGCACGCTGACAATCCCATCCGCGCGGACATGTTTGCATTTTTCAGAGGGCTATAAATTAAGCCCTCCAGTCTCAAGAAAGAAGAGAGAGAACACAATCCACAGTTACACCTTGGCGAAAATACTTGAGAAAATAGTGAGAATTCCCTTGAATTGTCACTCTTTTCTCTTGATTATCTTCCCAAATCTCACTCACTCACTATCATATTCAAAGCCTCAAACACTCTTACATTCAAAGCCAAAGCTCCAAAACACAAAGAAGATAGGTATAACCTCCCTCTTCTTACTCTAAATCTCTCATCCATGCATGCATTTTCAAGCTACAAAATGTAGTTCATTCATCTTCTTGTCTTAGATCCAAGAAGATCACCATGGAAGTTCATCTCCATGGATGATCTTCTACAAGGATCAACATTATTTTCAAAGTGTTCTTACTTTTTTCCAAAAAAAAACACATTTTCAAAACCCTAAAAAATCATTTTCATACATCAAATCTCATTTTCAAAGGATAAAATTCCCCTTCCCAAGCAAATGAAATGCTTAGTCCTAATGTACCCCAAGGATGGTTTGATATAATTGATTCACCACTAAAATGTCAAGTGATCACTAATCAAAACCTAGGGAAATGGGGACAAGCATGGATGCCAAACCCCCTTTAAAACCACATTTTCTTTCTTGAGAAGTTGCTGTCCAGTAGCAATTTTCTAAGGCCCCAGTCCATGGTCTAAATTTTTGGACACAGATAAACTTGGAATTTGGTGTTGACTACAAAACACTTTTTGTAGCCAACATCCAGAGATTTCCATACATATTTTTATTTTATTTTTTTCGTGAGTAAAACTCCCTTTTCCCAATTTTCTTTTGAAGGTCAGATCACCAGTCTCTGGGAGTCCAGATCTCATATCTGAGATTTCCAGAAGGTTTTGAGTCCTCAAATCTTCTCCAAAATGAAAAATTCTTTCACATAAATCTTATTTGAGGTGTTTGGAACAACTTTCATTCTCTGAGTTTTCTCAGATTATGAAGTTTTGAAGCCCTTAAATCCATTTCAAAATCAAGTGTCCACTGCCTTTTTCATTCTGGCAGAAGTGCTCTTCAACTTCCAAAAATCTTTTGAGCACCAAAACTCTACCCAAAAATCACACCAAAAATCATGGGATATGAAAAAAGTCTAATAAAGAATTCCCAATTTTTACTTTTCTGAGTTTCAACTTATTTTGGCCAAAACACACACACACACACACACACAAATGATTTTCAGCTTGGAAGACTCGTTTTACGAGGCATTCCGGGTGCACACTAACGTCCTTCCCGGCGTGTAACATGACCTCCGAATCCAAATCTCTAATCTCGGGCATTTTTCAAAGTTTTGGCCCTTAAAACAAAAATGGCGTGGTGACTCCGTTTTCCGGTTTTATTCGGTTTTCAAAGAAACGAAAAATCGAATTTTCCCGCGAATGGCACATCATCACAACGGGCCAGGGATGTTGAGCTTGTCCACAGGTTGAAGACTGCTAAGATCTCTCCCGAGACTTATCACGCCCATATTGGGCTGATCTAAACTGAGGTAATTCATCCTTACATTTTTACAAGTCTCTCTTTATCCTCTTGTACTTGTATTAATAATCTCGTTGGTGCAGCTGTCGTCGATGATGGAGGCCATGTCCTCAGATTATAGGGACAACCTTGAAGCAGAGCACCAGGCCAACGAGCAACTCATCCAATCAGTTGGAGCCAAGGAGACAGCGGAGCAGAAGCTTGCTGAGGCGGAGAAGAATGTTGGGGAGCTGACAACGGCCTATGAGTCCTTGATAGTGCAGAAGGACGAGGCTCTCGTCCAGGTTGGCCTCTTGGAGAAAGACAAGGCCAAGCTAGTGTCAAACAAAGAGAAAGCCGAGACTGATGCAATGACCTTGATCACCGGTCTTCATGCCGCCAATGCAAAGATTGAAAAATTGAAAACTGACTACGACCCTGCCAGGGGTCAAATTGAAGAGATGAAAGCTGACCATGAGGCTGCCTTGGACCAGGACAAGAAGGATGACGTCAAGGAGTACAAGCAAAGCAATGAATGCCTCCTGATGATTACTGAAAAAGCAAAGGGTTTCTTCAAGGTCGGAGCCAAGCATATGGCCAGACGAGCTTTGGTGGATCAGGAGACCAAAGACCTAATATCTGTAAGGAAGCTTGCGGATCTGTGTACTGAGAACTCATACGATCTGGACGCTCGTTCAGCCCATCCTCTCGTCCCCTTCGATGATAATGATCTAACCATCATCAAGGAGGATGACGAGAAAGATGGGAAGGAGGAGTGGCCCGTCCCGGCCGTAGATCCCAAGAATTTTGATGCATATTACGCCCATTTCATTGACGACGGTCCTGATCCAGACGAGACTCCAACCAACGCCGGCACTTAGCAGTTGTAATTTATTTTTCTGAGATGATTTGTAACATCGTAAACAATGTTTTATCTGGTTTTATGATTCCAAACAATGTTTCCAAACAATTTATATTTTGTAATGTAATTGGCTCTTTTCCTCGTCGTTTAGAGGGGGTCGTACAATGTTTTATCTAATTGATGTTTGTCGTTTTATGCTTTGTTAATCTGTATGTTAACGTAGCTAGCATGTGATCAACTTAGTGAATGTAAAAAGTTTGAAGACAAGTGTGTATGGTCGTCATTTATGATGACCAGAACATAGGTCGTCTTCAGTATGACTGACCCTTATTCATACTTGTGCTTTTTAACTTCTCAAATAACTTGTAGGTATAGTACGAAGGTCCATAGATCGCTGCTCGGAGGCAAGATTATTTGGACGAGTCATCTATTCCGTTATAGCAATCGACAAAGTCTGGCTTCATCTAGCCTTTATACTTGGCTAAAGTGCGTGTAAATGTCGAAGTTTAGCTTCGACTGATCTTTATACTGGATCAAAGTGATTGTGAAGGTCGAAGTCTGGCCTTAATCGATACTGTATCGAATTTACTAAAATTTGCAAAGAAATCTGAATGACAATCTTCCATTGATAATTGATTCGATTCCTTACAACTTGAATTTATGGGATTTATAGTTTATCCCTTACAAACTTCCAAAAACTCCACTTTTGAAAGAGATACATATAGAACCACAAGATACGGTGCCCTGAGGGCGCTGATGTCTAACGACGAGCTAAGAAGTAGTATTTGATAAGGTGATTGGCGTGCCAAGGGTGTTTGAGCTTTTCACCATTGGGCTTGGCAAGTCTGTACGTTCCCTCTCTAACAACGTTGGTGACGATGTATGGCCCCTCCCAGTTGGGGGAGAGTTTGTTCTGACGAGCTTTGAGGCCCTTTGCTTTGATTTTTCTCAAAACATAGTCACCGACCTTGAAAATTCTCCTCTTGAATTTCTTGTCGTGATACGCCTTAGTCCGCTTTTTATAGTTGGCCATTCTTAATTGAGCGTCCAGTCGTCGTTCGTCCAAGAGGTCAAGGTCGACCTATCTGCTGTGAATGTTTCTTTCAACGTCGTAGAAGGCAACACGATCAATGGGGAGTTGAAGCTCGGCGGGAGCCATGGCCTCAGAACCGTAGGCCAGAGCAAATGGGGTTTCCCCCGTAGGCCCCTGGGTGGTTGTCCAGACTGCCCAAAGAGCCGACGGGAGTTCATCCAACCACCTTCCATCACGACACTCTAGGTTTTTGCATAGGGCAGGCAACACAAGCTTATTCGCCGCTTCAGCTTGACCATTGCCTTAAGGATAGGCAACAGACGACTTTGAATGCTTGACTCCCATTCTATTCAGTTCTTGTTCAAACTTCCTTGAAAATTGGAGGCCATTGTCGGAGACGATCACCCTGAGGATCCCAAAGCGACACCATATTTAATCATGAATAAAACTCAAGGCATTGTTCTCTGTGATCTTGTTCAGTGCCTTGGCTTCAACCCACTTAGAAAAATAATCCACTGCCACAATAACGTACTTCACTCCCTTTTGCCTGTGGAAAAGGCCCAATTAAGTCCACGCCCCACATGTCAAATGGCCAAGCGGCCATAACGGGGGTTTGCTCGGTCGTCGGGAGCTTCGGAAGGTCAGCGAATCTCTGACAGGTGTCACATTTCTTCACGAACTGTTTTGCGTCTTCACGTAAGTGGGGCCAATAGTATCCCATGGTGATCAGTTTGTCAGCTAGGGTACGGGCTCCAGGATGGCCTCCACACTCTCCCTGATGTACTTCAAAAAGTAGGTTCACAACCTTGTCTGGATGGACACACTTCAAAGAATGGTCTCGTAATAGATAGTCTGTAAAGCTCACCATCTACGATCGAAAAACGGGGAGATTTCCTCTTGATTTGACGAGCAAGTATCTCATCTGCTGGTAGCTCGTCATTTTCAACGAAGGCCTTCAATTCGTCGATCCAACATCTCGGGGCCGTCTCCAAGACACATAACCTTTACTCTTTCATAAGTCGCTCCAGGTAGGCCAGGTGGTGGCCATGCTCGTCTTCTAGCAGCTGATCAGTGGCTAGCTTTGAGAGTAGGTCGGCAAGTTCATTATCTTCCCTGGCAATCCGTTGGATGGCCCAAAATTCTAACCCTTGCATCAACTCGCCGACTAAAGAGTGATACTTCTGTAAGGTGGAATTGACGACCGTGTAATCTCCGCGAACTTGATTGACGATCAATTGAGAGTCACAGTAGGCTACAATTTTTGTTGCCCCAAAACACTTAGCGTATTCGATCGCTGCAATAAGTGCCTCGTACTCTGCTTGGTTGTTCGACGCTTGGAATTTGAACCTCAAAACCTCTTCAAAAATAGTGTTACTCTCTGGCTCCACTAGCACAATCCTGGCCCCACTTAGCTCCTCCGTCGCCGACCCATCTGAAATTTTTTTTCCAACATCCAATAGGCAAAGCCAATTCTTCTGGTTTGTTGTCGACCTGCTTGCCCTTGCTAACTTTTTGAGGTGGCATTCTTTGATCGTCGTCGGAGCTGAATGTTGTCTCGATCAAGAAGTCGGCTAAAGCTTGGGCTTGCAGGGTCTTCCGTGCTCTATATTGGATGTCAAATTCGGTCAACTCAATGCTCCAGTTCAGGAGACAACCAGAGCTTTCGGGTTGGTGTAAGATTTTTCGGAGTGGGGCATTTGTATAGACAACAATGGGATGGGCTGAGAAGTATGCTCGTAGCTTTCGTGCTGCAATGACGAGAGCATAGGCAATTTTCTCAGCGTTAAAATAACGAGTCTCCACGTTGGATAAGGCTTTGCTCACATAATATACCGGCCTCTGTGTTCCATCCTCTTCTCTGACCATCACGACGGCGACGGCCTTATCACCCGCCGAGAGATAGACGTATAAGTCTTCCCCAGCTACGGGGCTGCTAAGAAGAGGTGGAGAGACGAGATATTCCTTGAGCTGATTGAACGACCATGAGCATTCCTCTGTCCATTGAAAGTCTTTGGCGCCTCGAAGAGCTTTGAAAAAGGTAGAGATCTTTCGGCCGACTTTGAGATGAAATGACCTAGGGCCGCCACTCGTCCATTCAGCCTTTGGACCTCCTTGATGTTGGTTGGCTCGGCCATGTCAATCAAAACTTTAATTTTTTCAGGGTTAGCCTCTATCCCCCTTTGAGAGAGCATGAACCCCAAGAACTTGCATGCTGCACTCCAAAAACACATTTAGTTGGATTGAGCACCATGTTGTTTGCTCGTAGATTGGAGAAAGTTTGTTGAAGGTCTTCCACATGTTTCCTCTTTTTCGACTTGACGACCATGTCTTCTATGTACGCCTACAGATAATCACCGAGCTGTCCTTTAAAAACATTGTTGATCATCCGTTGGTAAGTTGCCCCGGCATTTTTTAGCCCAAAAGGCATCTTTGTATAACAGTAAGTTCCCCCTGCAGCCTGAAAGGCCGTCTTTGGAATATCTTCTTCGGCCATCTTAATTTGGTGATAGCTGGAATAAGCATCCAAAAAGCTGAGGTCGTATGCCCAGCCACAAAATCGACGAGCTTGTCAATTCTTGGTAAGGGGTAACTGTCCTTGGGGCACGCCAGGTTCAGGTCGGTGAAATCTACACATAATCTCCATTTTCCATTGGGTTTTTTAACGAGCACCACATTTTCCAGCTAAGTCGTGAACCCAGCGTCCACAATTATTCTAGCACTTAACAACTTTTCAATTTCTTGTTTGATTGCAACCTCCTTTTCTGTTGAGAAAATTCTTAGCCTCTGCTCTTTAAACTTCATCGTCGGGTTCACCCCGAGTCTGTGGACGGCCACGTCTTCCCTTATGCCCTTCATGTCCTCAACCCTCCAAGCAAAGACGTCGAGGTTATGTTTGAGTAGGGTGATTATCTCATCCCTCTCCTCAGTCGTTAGCTGAGATCCCAGTTTTATCTTTTGTTCGGGGTAACTTGGGTTAATGACCAGCTCAGTCAGCTCGTCGGCAGGCTTTATTTTGGGAGCATCGTCGCGAAAATCCATAGATTCAATCACAATTTCCTTGATCTTTTTCTTTGCTTCTGGGGTGAGGTCGGGAACCTCGTCTTCAATCAACTTGTTCAGTTCTGCCCCCGATTCCTGGTTGACCAAAAGCTGTGGAGCTGCAATTTGGTCATCCAGGAATTTTTCTACGAATGTTTCAGTCTCGTCCACACACTTGATAGTGGAGACGTTGGAGCAAGAGGTCTTCGTTTGCTTGATGGACTTAGAAAAATTCACAATGTGATCAGGATCGTCGATTTCGATGGTCCGCTTGGTTTTCAACACGTGCTCAAGGAATTCTGGGGCCGTCCCCAATACATATCGGACTCCTAAGCGGGTTGGAAACTTAATTCTTTGGTGAGGGACCGACGCGACGATCCCTAGAGTGGCCTGTCCAGTTCCATGAGACTGAACCCGGCTAAATGCACCTTTGGAGTGAGAAGGGGAAAAGTGCTTGGGTACATGATTACAGAGCGAGACATTGAAGTCGATCCCCGAAAGATCAAGGCTATTATGGATATGAGGCCACCACGAACTCAGACAAAAGTCAAAAGCTTTATGGGCAAGTTACAGTACATCAGCCATTTTATCAACCAGCTGACTACCATGTGCGAGCCCATCTTCAAGCTCATGAAGAAGAATGTGGACACAGAATGGAATGAGGAATGCCAGGATGCCTTCGACCAAATCAAGGCTTACCTAGTACATCCCCCAGTGCTATGCCCCCCACATGGACAGAAACCTCTTCTGCTCTATCTCACTGTCACTGATACGACAGTTGGGGCTATGCTAGCTCAGGAAAAGAAGGACTCTCGAGTCAAAAATGCCATTTACTTTGTCAGTCGGAAGTTGCAAGGGAGTGAACTCAATTACTCAGCGTGCGAAAAGACTTGTGCAGGACTGGTCTGGGTAGTCGGTAAGCTGAAGCATTACATGCAGGCCCACTCTGTGAACTTGGTCTCGAAAATGGACCCCATCAAGTACATCTTCGACAAGCCTTCCCTTTCGATGCATCTAGCGAAATGGTCGTTCTTCCTAGCTGAGTATGACATCAACTATGTGACGAGAAAGGCAATCAAGGGCGAAGCACTGTCAGACCATCTGGCAAACTTCCCTAGCAATGAGGACCGAGGGCCTGAACCCCAGTTTCCATATGAAGGGATCTTTGTATTTGAGCCTGAGAACCGATGGCATATTTTCTTTGACGGAGCCGCTAACAAAAGGGGAAATGGCATAGGAATGCTGTTGGTAGACCCGAAAGATGAGCACACGCCAATAGCCATCAAGTTGAACTTCCCTGTCACAAACAATGCTGCAGAGTATGAAGCTTGTATAGCTGGTTTGGAGGCTGCCCTAGAAAGAAATGTTAAGGAACTCGAGGTCTACGAAGACTCAGCCTTGATCATCAACCAGGTCTCCAACAAGTGGAAGACTGTGGACCCTAACCTTCAAAGGTATCATGCCTACATGGAAGAATTGACTGAAGCAGCCAAATGAAGTGACCTTCCATTACCTGCCAAGGGACAAGAATAGATTTGCACATGCCTTAGCTACTCTAGCCTCATTGGTACAGATCCCCAAGGGAAAGGCAATAAAACATTCAGAGTGGGCAGAAGAGAAGCCCCGACTTTCTGTTGCGAAATAGACTTGGAACCCGAGCCTGTCAAGGAACCTTGGTACAGTCAGATTTACCAGTTCCTCAAAGATGGGAAGTCAGCTTTTAGAGATGAAGAAGGTAGACCAAGGGAAGGCATCAAAGCCAAGAGCTTGCAAGCTTTGAAGCAGCTGGCCTCTCACTATGACATCCTAGGGGGAGAACTTTACAAGAAACGGTACCAAGGACCACTTCTCCTATGTGTCACCAATGAAAGGGCAAGAGAGCTAATGAGCAAAGTCTATAATGGTCCCTGCGGTCCTCATATGAATGCAAGGGCATTGATGCAAGTGATCCTCAGAATGGGTTACTATTGAATTTCCATGGAAATAGACTGTGTTCAGCATGTCCGAAAGTGCGACAAATGCCAACGGTTTGCCAACCTCAATCATCTTCCGCCTCATGACCTATACTGCATGACGACTCTTTGGCCGTTTGCAACTTGGGGTATTGACGTGATAGGGAAGATAGCCCCGGCTGGAAGCAATGGACATGAATTTGTGTTAGTGGCAGTGGACTACTTCACAAAATGGGTAGAGGTAAAGTCCTATAAGGTCCTCACTTCCAAGAAGGTGGCCCAGTTCATCAAAGAAAACATCATGTGCAGATATGGGATGCCCAATGAGATCATTTCAGATAACGGGTCGCACTTTGAAGGGGACTGCGATAGATTGCTGTCAGAATTCAGAGTTACTCGCCACAAATTGTCCCCGTACAGGCCTCAGACTAATGGAGCAGTAGAAGCTTCCAATAAAACACTAGAGAGGATTATCCGGAAAATGACCACCCGTGGTCGTGAGTGGCCCAAAAAGCTGCATCTGGCACTCTGGGGCTACAGAACGTCTGTCAGAACAGCCATGGGAGAAACCCCTTTCGCCCTGACTTATGGGATGGAAGCAGTGCTGCCAGTAGAGTTGGAAATCCCGTCATTGAGGGTCCTCCTGGAAAACAGTGTCAATGAAGTAGAATGGCTGCGCAGCTGGCATAATGAGTTGGCCCTACTTGATGAAAGGAGGCTAAAGGCCATGGAACACACCCGAGCCTATCAGAGAGGGTGACTTAGTCCTGAAAGTAAAACCCCCTACCAGAGACAACCCTCTGGGAAAATGGGAACCCGTTTAGATTGGCCCTTATGTGGTGCAGAAGATACTATCGGGAGGAGCAATGAAGCTCGCAGACCTGGGCGGCAATCCTTTTGTTCACCCGGTCAACGGTGACAAGCTTCGCCGGTACTATGTCTAAAAAAAATAAAAAAAATAATATATAAAAAAATGAAAAAAAAGTACAAAAAGAGTAATACCCAGCTAGGCTGAAAACCCAGAAAAGGACGGTCTAGGCAGAAAACAGGGTTGCACATAAAAAAAAGGAAAAAAAAAAAAGAAAATAGTGCAAAAAGAGTAATACCCAGCTAGGCTGAAAACCCTAAAGAGGGCGATCTAGGCAGAAAACAGGATTGCACATAAAAAAAAAAGACAACAACAACAACAACAACAAAAATTCCAATAGTTCACCAGAATGAACTACGAAGACCTGAGCCCCTTAGTCTTTCTTGTAAAAGGGGAACGTAGGCAAATGTAAAATGGTTCGGTCTAAACAATAAATAAGACATTTGAATTTCCATGAAATGTGTCTTGAATAAATTCTAAGATAATATCTTTGTTATTTACAAGTCAAAGACTTCTTGATGAGTTCAAGCACGGTCTAATCTTGACTCTGCTAACCTGCTACAAAGATTAAAATATTCAAAAAAAAAAAAAAAGACCTAATAAACTATTGTGTTTGCAAAAGGCAATAAGTGGATCCTAGGAATAGATCTCTCAGTTGTCATCAATCGAGTCTTCCTTGTTCTTCTTCCCTTTACCTCGACCCCTTCGAGTGTTCTTCCTCTTCTTCTCAATGATGTCGGTCTCCCTCATCCCTATCTCAGGAATCCTCATTGGAGTCTCCACCAAACCTGTGTCAATAAGTGCCTTCTCTACCCTAGCACGAGTCCGTACCTCCTCCCTCTAAGCCTCAGTAAGAGGAGCGACCTCTGATAGTCTCTCATATCGAGCTTCCATGTCTCTAATAAGATCATCTGACTGGTTGTGGCAGCTAGCCTTGTTCTCAGCTTCCCTCAGAGTCCTGCTCGAGTCGTAGTCAGCCCCCAATAAGGCCCGACGTCTCTTTCCCAAACCAATCTGAGTTGCCCCCATTTCCCTCTCATACCAATCCAAGTAAGATGTGGTCAAGATAGTGCTTTTCCTGCTCTTGAGAATGGCCCTGGGTGGAAAAGCGGCTTATGTCCACGCTCTCGAGAAAAATGAGAAGCTAGCTGGATCCCTCATATCAAAAGGCGCCACCTCCATGGTGCGAATGTCTTCCCAATCATCTATCGGCTCCTGCAAGATCCCAAACTGCCTGGACACTAAGCAAGGAATGTAGAAAGATGACCAAGAAAGCCCCGGAACCCTCACTACATAGGACTCCTGAAACATCCTCTGAGTCTGCAACCTCCAATGAGGCACCCACCAGTGAATGTTCGAGGTGGACAACCTAGCCATCATCAGTTCCCAACTATCCTGATCCTGCTGCCTAGGTGCACCTCTCCGGGAAATCACCCAAGGGCACTGAGTAGGCAAAGCCCCAGGCAAAGCCCCAAGCCTCTCCTGTAACCATAAAGTCAACACAGCTGGGCTCCCAGACCGCATGAAATGGTCTCCCTTAGCCATCCTGTCAATGCCATGCAATGTCTCCCCCAAGATCAGTTGAACAATGTCCTTCCCAGCCCTGCAATCTCTGACCATGTCCAAAAGGCTACTGTAATGCACTCAAGGACTCGGCAAAGAAACAAAAAGGAGAACACGCAGTGGATAAAGGCATTCATAGACACTATGGTCACAGCCGTATCTGGGGGCCCGAACCTGCTCGGGATACCAGAATTGTCGATCCTGTCAGGGGCTATCAACATCCCTTCGGCCTCTTCCGGAGAAATTTGTAGAAAAAATGCTAACTTTACGGTCACCGGCAAGTCCATGGACAAAGGCACCGAAATGGCTTCAATTTCTGGACCACCAATCAATGCCCGGAAGTCTTCAAAGGTTGGGACGAGTTCATTGTAAGAAAAGCAGTAAACGTGTCTTCGGACGTCCCAAAACCTCGCTGCTGCCCTCAAAAGGTCCCAATCGGGCGGGAGATCCTTCAAATGCCATAAAGACTTAATCTTGAAGGTGTTATCAAATAGTCCCTTATGAGATTGGAAGTTGTGTCTCATCCAGGATTGAAGATTGGACAGAAAACGGTCTCTTTTCCCCTTTCGCAATCTAATTGGTTTTTCCATGGCAAGTGATCGAAATTGATGATTTTTGGTCAAAAATGTGCTCTGAGACCAGTTGGGACAATTCTAGGGTGGAAATGAAATGAAAAGGCCCTTCCTTGATTTTGTTTGAAAAAAATCAGTTCAGGCAAGGTTTCCAGCTGCACGGCTTCTTTTGCCCAGGACCTGGCCGGACAGCTTCTTTCGCTTCTGAAAAAAAAAATCTGCAGCAGCTTTGGCTGCTGCCCAAGGGAATTTCTCACCCCACTTTCTCAATGAAACCTGCATAAAAACATGTCCAAACACCATCCATGCAGCCACATACCATTATAAACCATTATGGCCCAGTTTCTGCCCTATTTTCGAGCAAAAAAGCTGCCCCGAGGCTCAAGTAATATGCAAAACCATAAAGCATTGATAGGAAAAGCAAATAAAAGATCATTACATTGTTTTCGCCTCCTTGGCGCCCAAATAAAAAAAAATAACAAAATGTGCATAATTGTTCATTGTTTTTCTCTCTCTTCCTCCTAGTTCGAACCTAAGGAATCCTAAGCCTCCGATTCATCATCATCGCTGCTTAGCTCATAGAACTCAGGATCCTTCATCAATTCTTCATCATCACTCATTTCAGACAGGTTGACGGCCACGTGCTCATACTTCGCCAGCTGCTCCAAAATGTTCTTGTTAGGCCCCCGCCCCCGAGGCACGGTGCTGGTGGATGAGGTCTGATACCCTGAGGCTGATGAGGTAGAGGCCGTGCTCCCAACGTGCCTCCTCTTGTGCACGGGCTCCTGTGCATTCCCCGCAGCCCTGGAAGTGCAGGCCAGCTTCCGCAGAAGGGACCAAACCACATCCTTCCAACCCCTGTTCTTCCGTACCAAGCCATCTTAGGTACGAGCAGGAACCTGCGAGAACAGAAAAGAAAAGGCTCAAAAAATCCCAGAAAAGTTCAAAATAGCAGAAAACAAAGAAAGTCGAAAAGAGAAGGGACCCTAGAGATACTTACAGTGCTATCAGCAGGAAGAGTATACTCGGGCTCCCTCGTGTCTGGAATGGGCACCGTGAACCTCCTTGGTACCCCATTCACCACATAAGAAAGGTGAGACGGAGGCATAGGCGAATCAGTCGGCTCAGCTTCCCCGTACCCCTGAGCAACGGCTATCTTCACTAATTTCTGCGGCGTCCTCAACCGCTGCTCCACAAAGGTGGCATACGGGGTCGCTAGATCAAAATACTCCTCAGCCGCCACACCAGCCTGATACCTCTCTATCTCATCCACTGACCAATGCCTGGGCTGCAACATGAGTGGAGGAGGGTCATGAGGGGTAATAGCGTCCAAAGGAGGGACGTGACCGTGCTGCCTGGAGAAGCGGTCCCCCAGATAAATGATATCGCAAGTCAACCATGTTAGCCATCTCCTCTGCCTGGTCACCACCAAGGCATCCCCTATCAAAGCCTCCGGGTACCTCCCCCAGGGATAGAAGTCTACTCCTCATGACCGTCCCTGTTGATGACGGGCCTCACCATCTTATAATCAAAAGTAATCCGGGTCTTCCCGGTGAACTTATCCCTAGCCGCTCCCCTCCAGCGAATCATGGCCGGGAAAATTGCCGGATCACTCTGTTGGTTCCAAGGAAAGAACCTGATCACCTCGCATAACCAGACCTGCATGTTCAAAACATAAAGGTCATTTCTTTCATAAATTCTCAAGACAGAATGGTAAAAAAAAGAGAAAAGAAAGTGAAAGTACCTCAAGAGCAAAAGAGAAACAATCCATAGAAGCAGCCGTGTTCCGGCTATACAAGTCCAAAGAAAAGTAGAGCTCAGCCAATCCAGCCTCGCCCCAAGAGACCTCCCCAACCTCGTCCAGGTCCTCCAAAGAGTCAAGCAGGCAAAGCATAGCCAATGTCCCAAAATTAGCAAAAATAGTGACTGACAACATCAACCACAGAAAAGCTCTCGCGAGCTGGTGGGCAGTCACATCGTTGGCAGCAAATTCATCCATACATCTCAGAACCTCCACCTCAACGAACCTCGTCTCCATACCAAGCCCCTTAG
Organism: Adenophora triphylla var. japonica; assembly: GCA_022495995.1. Lineage (NCBI taxonomy): Eukaryota > Viridiplantae > Streptophyta > Magnoliopsida > Asterales > Campanulaceae > Adenophora > Adenophora triphylla. The sequence continues at coordinate 27,589 of JAFEMH010004952.1, read as the reverse complement.
GACGGAGGTCAAATCCCACCAAAGCTCTAAACTCGACCGCAGTAATGTGATCCCTCCAGGTCACAGGCCTACCAGTGAATCTCAAGCCGGTAATAGCAGTGAAATCGGCAGGAGTCACCGTGATCTCTCCCCAGCTAAGGTGAAAGATGTGGGTAGTGTCCCACCGAAACTCTGAAAGGGCCTGGACCAACCCCTTACTCTTAGAGGTCATGTGAATGCCTCTACCAATAGCCTCAATGAAAGAATGAAGCCCAGTCGCTATCACCAACTGCTTAGGATTCACGCCATCCTTCTTGAAGTTGGGCATCCTATCCCACAACTTCACCGCCACCTCCGCGGGTCCCCTCGACTTGCTCTCCTATAGGAAAACACAGCAAAAGCCTGTTAGTCCTTCATTTCATCTCAAAAGCATGCATATATTCACAAAAAGTGTACATATGGTCAAAGAAAGCATTCAAAAGAGATTTCTAGCATCATTTGTCTAGAACATGTGCCTTTCATCATTTGAAACACGTCATCCCGAGCATATTGCTCTCCCAAACATAAAATTCCAATTTTCACAAAATTCTTTGTACATAAGTTTAAATTTTTCAAGATGGCGTGCATGAATCCTTTTCATCATCCAAAATCTTGTTTTCCCATCCATGATTAGAAATTGACCTAGTTCTAGCACATACAAGAACTTCGTCACATTTTAGACATTATTTTTCTCACCTTATTTTCAAAAATGAGTCATTCTCATACTTTTCCCAAATAAATTTCACATGCATGTTTATTTATGTCCATAGCCTCATAGGTTAATTATCAAATTCCCACAATCATCAATAAAATCACAAGAAAAATTCAAAAAATTCCCAAAAATTGGGTCAAGCCCTAAACCAATCAAAATTCGATCAAAATTGATGAAATCAAGCGAATTGAGAGTGCTTACCCCAATCAATTTACGTTTCATCTATTTGTGCTACCTCTTGCTAGGATAGAACTCGAAAGGAGGTGTAGCAAAGTCGTATTTTCGCTCGGTTCGAACGAATTCTCTCCTCCTCCTCCTCGCGGCTTTCGACAAGGTTCTATGCACTTTTCGAGGCAAGATGTTCCCCTCTTGATCCGTGATGAGCACTAGAAGCTAGGGATTTAAAGAATTTTGAGATTTCTCTCTCTTTTCTCTCCTCTCTCCTCGGCAAAACGAAGCAACAATGGCGCCATTGCCCGTTTCAATTCTATTTAAATCAATCTGGTGAAATAAGGTTTAAAGCCGAACGACTTCTTTTTCCTCATCTCACGCCGGGCGGCTTCATTCGCTCTGAGCTGAATTCACGCTTTTGCCCCTGGACTTTCCACTTAGGCAAATGACTCCCGTTATCTCCTAACGGAGTAACATTGTTTCCCAGAAATCTCTGTTATCTCTAAAATAGAGTAATGTTTTCTTTCAAAATGCCTCCGTTACTTTCGTTATAACGGAATAACGCCAGGCGACAACCTCCGAATTGTCAAAACTCAACTTTAGCTACCTCTATCTCCTCGATAGCGAAGTAAGCTTTAATTCTCCAAACTTTATCTACCTCTATCTCATAGATAGTGAAGTACGCTTTTGTTCTCCAAACTTTAGCTACCTCTATCTCATAGATAGCAAAGTACACTTTAGTTTCCAAACTTTAGCTACCTCTATCTAATAGATAGCGAAGTACGTTTTAGTTCTTCAAACTTTAGCTACCTCTATCTCATAGATAGCGAAGTACGCTTTAGTTTCTAAACTTTAGATACCTCTATCTCATAGATAGCGAAGTACGCTTTAGTTTTCCAACTTTAGCTACCTCTTTCTCCTCGATAGCGAAGTACGCTTTAGTTTTCCAACTTTAGCTACCTCTATCTCCTTGATAGCGAAGTACGCTTTAGTTTTCCAACTTTAGCTACCTCTATCTCCTCGATAGCGAAGTACGCTTTAGTTTTCCAACTTTAGCTACCTCTATCTCCTAGATAGCGAAGTACGCTTCAGTTTTTCCAACTTTAGCTACCTCTATCTCATAGATAGCAAAGTACGCTTTAGTTTTCCAACTTCAGCTACCTCTATCTCCTCGATAGCGATGTAAGCTTTAGTATTCAATTTTAGCTGCCTCTACCTCTGTTTGAAAGAGATAGCGATGTAAGCTTTAGTTTCATAAGGTGACAACCTCCATTAATTGTCAAATAAGGTGACAACCTCCATTAATTGTCAAATAAGGTGACAACCTCCATTAACTGTCAAACAAGGTGACAACCTCCATTAATTGTCAAATAAGGTGACTCCTCCATTAATCGTCAAAATCTCAAGGATCCTAGACATGTTCCTAACTATTTAGTGAGACTTGAACTACGACCAAGGCTTGATTCCTCCGGGATACGTAGGTAGCCTTTCATAAAGGTCCAGTCATCCGACCACATTGGTCACCCTTTTCATTCATCACTCCTCAGTGGTGTATGAGCCTTTCATAAAGGTCCAGCCATCCGACCACATTGGTCACCCCTTTCATTCACCATTCCTCAGTGGTGCATGAGCCTTTCATAAAGATCTAGCCATCCGACCACATTGGTCACCCTTTTCATTCATCACTCCTCAATGGTGTATGAGCCTTTCATAAAGGTCCAGCCATCCGACCACATTGGTCACCCTTTTCATTCATCACTCTTCAGTGGTGCATGAGCCTTTCATAAAGGTCCAACTATCCGACCACATTGGTCACTCCCTTCATTTGGCATATCCCCGGTAGGATCAGCCATTTGACCTCCTAGGTCACTTTCTTTCCACCTTCATAGCAAGGGACCAGTTTCTCTTCGCCTTTCCCCAGTGGATTTTCTGAACTACGATCATGACTTGATTCCTCCGGGATACGTAGGTAGCCTTCCAAAGGTTCAGCCACTCAACCTCCTTGGTCACCCAATCCCAATCCGTATCGACAACCCCACTTTCCCTGCAAGTGACATTGCCGAGGGGCTTCTATAAGTACCCAAATCTGGCCCATGCCTTCCGGTTGAGTTTCTCGGCAATTCCCCGAACTTTCCTAAAGTTCAGGGGCAATTCTGGAACTTTCTCAAACCTTCCAAGGGGTGAAGTACTTGCTAGGAATTAAAATTCCAAGCAGTCCCTCACTGGAAGGGAGTTTCTAGGCACCACCTTGCATGGATCTAGAAGCAGGCTGAGTCACAAAAGGATAATGCCGCACGGCTTCATTAGCCAGAGTTTAATGCTGCACGGCTTCATTACGAAGCACAAATCAGCCTATAAATAGAGGCCTCCTCTACCATTTTGAAAGACAATTTTGGAGCACTGTTACTCTGCCCAACTGAACCCTCAAATTCCAGAAACCAAAACTCACCAAAAATCACCTCCCTCCTCCATAAAACATATCCAAAACCCATCCTTTATTAGGAAAACCCCAAGGGAGATAGAGATACACCATCATTGGTAATCTCTCCTTCCTTTCTCCTTGAAATATACTTGTTATATTGTCATATTGCTTCCTTGCTATTTATCTTGCTATTTATTGTCATTACATGTGATATATTGTCATAAAAATCATATCTTTGTCATGTAGACATCACATCCCCTTCCCCCTAACACATGTGATTCATGGAGAATTCATCCCAAGGATGAACAAGGGTCCACAAGTGGCTTGTTCTAGGGAGGATTCATCACATGATGATGTGAAAGATCTCCCTTTTATTATATAAAAATGTCATCTTTACATAAAAATGTCATCTTTACTATCTTAATGTCACCCCCTTTCCTTGACCTTGCTTCCAAGGATTGTCCACCTAAAAAAGGTTCTTAAAGGACATAGGAAAGCCTCAAAGGTCTTCCCTTTATGTTCATAGCTTTAGCTCTCATAGTGTTCCTTACACTTATTTCCATAAAAATGCAATCTTTACTTTCCAATGCAACTCCCCATGTCCCTCATGGTTGGATCACTCTCCAAGGATTGCATAGTGACCTTCTTAAGGCACGAAAGGCATAGGATGAGTATAAAGATCCAATCTTTATACCCCTCCCCTTAATCCCTTTGGTTCTTTGAAGCATCCCAGGGGCGAATCGGTGTAAAGGTCTCATCTTTACATCGTTTCCTCCACTAAAGATGTCATAGTTGAAGTCCCTTTAGAAGTGGACGAACCTTAGCCCCTACATCTCCGATCATTACTTGAGACGAGCATAAATGTCCCTACTAAGCTCAATCGTCTCAAGATGTAGGATAGATGGGCAACGGTTCTTCCTTTCTAAAGTGTCTCATTGTTGGACTATAAAAAAGGTGTCCCTCTATTTCGATCACATAGAAATCTTGTCCTAAAGAACGTTGGTTTAAAACACACCAAGGCTCCTAAGCCTAAAATGGTTGATTATTCCAACGGGAGGGTAAAAAGGTTACTTAATGATGATCATAAGTCCAAGATGAGCACGGGATCAAAATCCTGAACACATCAAAATCCAAGGAATCCCGAGCGATAACCAACTCAATAGCTTATACGTCCGGAAGATAACTTGACACATTCCCTCCCCCTTTTCAAATCACACTTCACACACACACACACACACACACGAGAGCACAAAACAAGCACAAAAATTGGATCTAGGGAGACATGCCTTTGGCAAGGCTTCTTGGGTGAACGGCAAACATTCTTCCCAAGGAGTAACTTAACCTCCGAACCCTATTCCTTTTTTCAAAGTTTTGAGGAAATCAAAATGGCGTGGCGACTCCGTTTTTCAATTAAACCGGATGTCTTTAAACTGAGGTGAAGCGGTGACCCCCCTTCTACATGAGAAAGCGGTTCACATCCCGCGATATTGGGCCCACACATTCACACTAGCATAGTTGGCTATCCCATCCATGTGCCTCAAGGCCTGATTGTAAGTACGGCCAGACACCTGCAAGCCAGGAAAGCCGTCAAAGGACAAACAGACAGCACAAATGCAACATTATTCAAGATGCTACTACCAAGTACAGAAAAGCAAAGCAAAACACTCACCGAAGCATTAGGATCCACTCTGTATTGAGGCCTCGGCTGCTCCGGAATGGGAATCAACAGCCGCCTACGAGAACCACCAACGCCCTCGAATGACAAGCGAGTGCAGGGGAGCGGGTAGTCTCGTGGATGTGCAGGGTCCTCGCCCTCTCTATCCAGCACCTGCGGGCTCCTCAGCCTCGTCCTCAGGAAAACATCATAGTCGACGTCCTCTATGATGTACTCGGCGTGAGCCACACCCTGCCTAACCGCTCCAACTCCGCCTCAGCTATGAGTAAAGGATACTGCATGTGAAGAGGTGGATCCCTCAGAACCAAGGGGACAGACCCCGGAGCATGCTGGCAAGACACCCTCTCGCCCAGGTACATCACGTCACAATGGAGTCCCACCAGCAGCTTCCGTTGACGTGTAATCTCCCCAGCAGCATGCACCACAAAGACATCAAACCGAATCCACCAGGTCAGCTGGATCCGCGGAGAAAAATCTCGATCCATGGCCAGAGACGCCTCCTCATAAGTCAATCGGGTGTGCTCCCTCGAATTTACCGGCTTCCTCGCCGCCTTCTGCCAAGTCAACAGGGCAGGGAATAAATGCGTATATGCCTCCCTGGTATCCCACCTATGCGGGTGAAACACCTCGAAGAACCACACCTGTCGAACGCAAGGAAAGTTATGTCAGCTACAAAGCAGATACATACGAGTACGAGTGAGACAAGGAAGAGAAAAGAAAGAAACTCACATCCAAAGAAAACTGAAAACAGCCTAATGAATTTTCCTCTCCCCGAGAGAACTTGTCCAATGCATAATAAAGCTCGGCCAGATCGGCCTCTCCCTAAGCATACCCTCTCACAGCCTCCATATTGGTCAGAGAGCCGAGCAGAGCAAAATGACATGTCGTGTCAGCAGTGGGGAACAGGGTAGCTGACAGAGCGAACCACAAAAACCTTCGAGCCAAGCACTCCGCTGTCATCCTCATGGACCCAGCCAAATACACCTCGATGCCCCTCCTCAAGTGAGCCTCCATCGGCCCGTACCGAATACCCAGGCCCCTGGCATCGGTAATATCAAATCCAAGCAGCTCCGACAACTGCTCCCTGGTGAAGCTATCAAACCACTCAATGGTGTTGCCCTGGGATGACAACCCAGTAATCGCCGCAAAATCAGTGGGAGTCACGGTCGCCTCCCCCTACCTGAAATGGAATGTGTGGGTCGTGTCCCACCAGTACTCGCTCAGGGCAACATAAAGTACCTTTGCCCTCTGCTTCAAAGCCACCACGCAACCGAACTGATTAAGCCTGCCAGGTTGGAGTTAGTCACGAACTGCCGTGGACTCCTCTAGCCGTCCCGAGCCACATCTGGGAACATCACCAATAGCTGGCGGTCCGCCTCAACATCCCCCCTACTCTTCACATTATGCACGTCAATCGGCCCTCGCCCCTGCAGGTGAACACGGTAAAAGTATGTTATTACAGAGATAACGTACACAGACACATATCAAAAATCACAGAAAACATATCAGCACAAATATATAGTTTAGTTTTCCTAAAAATATTTCCTTCCCAGTATGAGTATTAACGGTTCAGTTTCAAAAAACCCGTTCATCAACGGTTCGTTTTCCTAAAAATATTTCCATCCCAGTTGAAGTATTAACTGTTCAGTTTCAAAAAACCCGTTCATCAACGGTTCGTTTTTCTAAAAATATTTCCATCCCAGTTGGAGTATTAATGGTTCAGTTTCAAAAAACCCGTTCATCAACGGTTCATTTTCCTAAAAATATTTCCATCCCAGTTGGAGTATTAACGGTTCAGTTTCAAAAACCCGTTCATTAACGGTTCGTTTTCCTAAAATATTTCCATCCCGGTTGGAGTATTAACGGTTCTGTTTCAAAAAACCTGTTGATTAACGGTTCATTTTTCTAAAAATATTTTCGTCCCAGTCGAAGTATTAACGGTCCAGAATCCCAAAAGTTCAAGTCATTTCGAAAACTCCGTCGATCCCGGAACTTTCAAAACATTTCGAAAACTCCGTCGAACCCGGAACTTTCAAACATTTCGAAAACTCCGTCGAACCCGGAACTTTCAAAACACTTCGAAAAACCCGTCCAAATCGGAACTTTCAAAATTTACTCCGTCCCGAATTAAACTCACTTTAATTTTGGAAAACACCCCTAGACATGGAATTTTTCTGCCAAAATTTTTATGTTATCTACCCGTAACATCAATTGAGCTAAGCTACAGTCAATTTCAACAAAGGGGCATCGCAAGGCCAAAAGCCCCAAATCGGGCACCAAGAACCCTAACTCATCTCTAGCCAAAATTCCTAAAATTCAAGAATGCAAATTCTAAAAATTAACGGAATTTAGAGGATGCTAACCTTCCTCGCAATCCCCTCCTTGGATTTGTGGCAATCCCGAGCCGGATAAAACTCGGGTGGATCCAAAGGACGATCGGTAGTTCGCACCGTCCTACTTAGCCTCGCGACCCCTTCGTCCTAATCCAGCTACCATGATAATAATCTCTCAAAGATTTGAACAAAACTCGCAAAAAATGGGAGAAATTTCACTCTTTTCTCTCTTCTCTCTCGCCTAAAATGGGATTTTTTTTGTCTGGTTTGCGTCGCCTGGTGCTGATCTTAAAAAAGGTCCATGGTGAAGATGAGTCCGGTCGGCCCGTTTTACACCATAAAGTTTCCTTTGCCACTTTGGCACCTCAGCTTTCCAGAATTCCGAATTTAACCCTTTTGGCCCCCAAAAGTTAAAAAATTCCCCAGTTAGACATTTCTAACGTCCCCTCCCCCGAGGATAAATCTCAGTTAGACATTTCTAATGCCCCATCTCCAGACGTTAAATTTCTCGTTAGTCCTCACTAACACTTTGTCTTCGAACGTTAAATCTCAAGCCGTCTTCGGACGTTAAATCACGATTCCGTCTCCAGACGTTAAATTTCTCGTTAGTCCTCACTATTACTCTGTTTTCAGACGTTAAATCTCAGTACCATCTTTAGAAGGTAAATCGGCCGCCATAGTAAGCCCGAGTATCTTTTCGCTCCAGCAAGCGAACCTTCAATTCCCCGGCCGTCAATCATAAGCCCGACTACCCCATTTCAGCGGCAATCACTATAAGCCCACACAACAATCCCTCATCGGTCGCCATAGTAAGCCCGAGTATCTTTTCGCTCGAGCAAGCGAACCTTCAATTCCCCGACCATCAATCGTAAGCCCGACCACCCCATTTCAGCGGCAATCACTATAAGCCCGCACAACAATCAAACAATCCCTCATCGGCCGCCATAGTAAGACCGAGTATTTTTCGCTCCAGCAAGCGAACCTTCAATTCCCTGGCCATCAATCGTAAGCCCGACCACCCCATTTCAGCGGCAATCACTATAAGCCCGTACTACAATCCCTCTTCGGCCATCATCGTAAGCCCGAACACCATATCCCCCCAACAGACAAAAGACAGGCGACGATCACTATAAGCCCGCATAACCATCCTACTTCGACCGTCATTTTCGTCGAATTCCCAGCATAAGATCCCGCTTCCTCCGTATATCAGAATACGCCATCAGGGACGGACATTTCTCATATCCTGCCAGAATACGCCATCAGAAATGGACATTTCTCACATCCTTTCAGAATACGCCGTCTGGGACGGACATTTCTCGCATTCTTTCAGAATACGCAGTCAGGGACAGACATTTCTCACATCCTATCAGAATACACCGTCAGGGACGGACATTTATCATATCCTTTCAGAATACGCCGTCAGGGACGGACATTTCTCACACCCTTTCAGAATATGCCATCAGAAATGGACATTTCTCGCACCCTTTCAGATTACGCCATCAGGGACGGACATTTCTCACACCCTTTAAAAAAACACAGTCAGGGACGGACATTTCTCACACCCCTTCGATCTCCTATAGGTTCAAATGCCTCCTAATAGTCTCACTCAGGTCTAGACGCCTCCGAATCAGTCTCAACCAAGACAAACTCCTCCTAATCATTCCCCTAGAGGTCGAGGCCCTACGCAATACCCTCGTACCTACGAACTACGATCGGCTTGATTCCCGCTCGGGATACGTAGGAATCCTCTCGCTAAGGGTCCAGCCATTTGACCGCTCAGGTCTCGCAAAGTAAGGCATCCCCCGATTTAGATCCTTATCATTTTTCAACGACCCCACTTCCTTCGAAAGTGACGTCGCTGAGGGGCTACTGTAAGTACCCAAATCCGAATCGTCAAAATCCGTTAAAATTTAACCGAAATCCATTAACTGGCCCTTCCCAGGTTAACCGGAACCCGTTAAGCTCCTCGCTCTCGATTCAACGAGACATCGCAGGACTGCCCCATGCATCCCAACATCAAAGTGTACTCAACACATGTTATCACACGTAAAAGTGCAACTTTCCTCGAAAAATGCACTTTTCGGCACTTTTCGGGAGCATTTCGGACATTTTCCGGACAGTTATTTAAAAAACGGACCAAACCGGTAATAATGGGACAAAATCCCTAGCCTAGGTGAGTCACAGGGGCACGTAGCATGCATGCCAAGCCCCACAAATCAACATCAATCAAATTCGAGGGTGAAAAGACTAAAATGCCCTTTACTTTGAGTGACTGGCCGTCCGGCTTGTTTTACCCCAAAAACCAGAATTCCCCTCAGGTCCTCCAATTTTCCAAAATACCCAAACCCCCCCAAATTGAACCTTAAGCCGTCCGGCCTGTTTTGCATTTTCACCCTATAAATACAAGGGCTGTCATTTGTAAAAAAAAAGAAAAAACATTAGCCCTCTCCCCTCAAAGCTCACGGCATAAACCAGTTTCACCCCCGAGCCCCGTTTTGCCTCGATTTGCGTGAAATCTCATTTTCTGACCAAACACGAATAAAAAAACCTCGAAACACCTTTCAAACACCAAAACCGTATCCCGTATACGTGAACCGAGTCAAAGAGTCAATCCCTAGCCATAGGTAACACTCTCTCTCTCTCTCTAAAACTCATTTTGCCTTGATTTACGTGGCAACCGCTATTGTCGTGTCGGTCAAAACTTTCGAAATGTAGACGTAACGCCGTCTACGGGGGTTCGATGCGTTTTACCCCAAAATCATTTTCTCTCCCATAAGAGAAGTAATTTCGGGTTAAAATGGCATTCCGGCCCCGTTTTTTACGTTTATGTTATTTACGGTCCAGATCATTTAATCCGTCGATTCACACATTTACCGTCTGAACTGTTTGGTTCATGATCGTCATTTACTAAATCTGGATCGTTTGATCCGTCGATACCGACATTTAATTTTTGTACCTTTACAACTCCGAGCCGTTTGGCTCGTCGATCACACTTTTACCGTCACATGTCATTTAACTAAGTCAGAGCCGTTTGGCTTGTGATAGTATTTACTTATCAAAGTCCGAGTCGCAAAATGACTCGTTGATCACATGTCATTTAATACCTCTTTTCATAAAATTGGTAACAATGTGATGCCCGGTTCAAAACTAGAGTTCGTCATTCGAACTCCTTTTTAAAAACGAGAAATCGACGTTTGGCATCCAAACGCTCCTTTTTAACTAAAATCAACGTTTGACATTCAAACTAAAGATTTAAAGTTCGTCATTCGAACTCCTTTTAGAAAACCACGCGAAATCGACGTTTGGCATCCAAACGCTCCTTTTTTTTTAACTAAAATCAACGTTTTACGTTCAAACTAAAGATTTAAGCTCGTCACTCGAACGCCATTTTCAAAACTACTCAAAACCAACGTTTGTCATTCAAACGCTCATTTTTTCATCATAAAATCAACGTTTGTCACTCAAACCAAGATTAAGCTTGACATTCAAGCCCCTTTTCAGAAATGCAACTCACACACACACACGCACACAATTTCGAGAAAGGTAGAAAGACTCGTCATATGAGGCATTTCGGGTGACCTCGATATACTCTTCCCGAAACGTAACGTGACCTCCGAACCCATCAATCTCTGGTACAAAAAAGCCATTTTTAAAGTTTGGGCTCATAATCCAAAACGTCACATTTTCAAAGCCATTTTTAAAGTTTGGGCTCATAATACAAAACGTCACATTTTCAAAGCCTTTTCCAAGTTTTGGCTACCAATTAAAACAACCCCCTTTTTCAAACTCAGCCATTCTCAACGTTTGGGCTCATAATACAAAACCGCGTGGCGACTCCTCTCCTTCTCCGGAAGCGAGGTCCCAAGTTTGCGAAATGCCGCTCGTCGCGCTTCCTTTCGCGCGCGATCCGGGTAATTTCAATACCTTAGCGTTAAAATTTGAATGAATTTTAACTTACGTGTAGATGTGTTTAAGGTGCATCCCATGGTACTTTGTAGGACACTAATATATCTTCTTGAATGTTTTACGAGGATAACAGCTTACCCCAGTGCCGACTTATCGATCAACATGTAGGCTTTGACATCTTCATTCTGATTCATCTTTGATTCAGGACATCATGCATTTTACGGCCTTTTAGCACATTCTTTCATATCCATTTTGTAGCATTCCTTGGCAACTTGCTGGTCTCCTTTCACCTTGATTACACCCCAAGTGGTTGGCATCTTGACGCATTGATGGTACGTGGACGGGATGGATTTCATGTTATGGATCCAAGGCCTGCCTTAGATAACGTTATAAGAGGATGGGCAATCGATCACGCAAATCCTTTCCATAGAGTTCATCCCTTCCACATGGATGTGTAACTTGATTTCTCCAATTGTCTGTTTGGTTTCTCCACTGAAACCTACTAGAATGGAAGAATTCCTCACTGCCTCTGATATGGGAATCATCATTTCTTCTAAGGTGCTCTTCATGATTAGGTTGACTGAACTCCCGTTATCGATTAGGATGTGCTACACCTTGCAGTTGGCAATCTGTAAAGTGACGACCAGATCGTCATGATGTGGGTCCAAGACGTCCTCTTTAACATCATCGTCGAAAACGATTTGCTAGCCCGGGGAGTGATCTGGATGCCTAGTTGGTAGTTCCAACTTATTTTCTTTGGAATCTTTAGCATGACGTTTTGCTGTGGAGTACGTGGTCACACATATATCCGAGCCACCTGTGATGAAATTGATTACCTTGGTTGCATGAGGAGGTGAGGATGGAGCGTCGACTACGACTTCCTTTATCTCAGTACGTCCTTTCCGTTTTCCAAGAAAATCTTTGAGGAACCCTTTAGAAAGTAAGTAGCTATTTTTCCTTTCTCAAGGCAATGCAATTGTCAATAGTGTGACCAAAATCTTCATGGTAAGTGCACCACTTAGATTTTTCTTTCCAAGATAAAGGTCTATCAGCTGCTTTTGGCCATCTTGCCTTGCTACCCAAGTTGTCCATTGCGCATAGGAGTCCTGAATCTTTGGATAAGTTGTATCATCTTCATCATCTTCTACAATATTAATTTTAGAAGAGTCAGCTTTAGAGTAGGGTTTCCCCCTATTGGATCGATGATGAGAGGAGTCCGCCTTTCTGTTAGGATTTTCATATGTAGGTGCCTTATTTGACGCCTTGCCATGAACCATCTCGTCCTCTTCCAACCTGATGAAACGAACAGATCTCGTTCTAATTTCTTCCAAGCTCCTAGACGGATACATGACTAAATCTTGGTAGAATGGTGTCTCTCTTTTCAGGCCCATCCTGAAAGCTTCTGTTGTTGTTGACACATCAATATGAGGGATGATCATGGCTTCCTTGTTGAACCTGAACACGTAATCTATTAGAGTTTCATCAGGCTGTTGTACCACCCTGTATAGGTCACTTGTTAGTTTTTCAAACACACGATTTCAAGAGAATTGATTAAGAAACATGTTTAGTACTTGAGAGTAAGAAGAGATAGAATTCATAGGCTGATTAGTTAGCCACATCAAGGCGGGATCGGATAAGGTGGACCCAAAGCCTCTGCACAAACAAACTTCCTTAAGATGGGGGGGGAATGCTAATGATGTCCATCTTCTCTTGGTATAGGGCTATATGTTCCGCAGGGTCTGTTGTGCCATCATATTGTTTCATGAGAGGCACTTGAAATCTTTTAGGGATTTCTACCCCAGCTATGGTAGGAACAAAATGTGAATCATGATGGCTGGATGGAGATGCTTGGTTGAAGGGCAAGGTGACTCCTGGAACCTTCATGAGAATATCCTTGATCTGATGCACTTCCCTTGTGAGGGTGTTATCTGCAACAGAGTTAGTGGCAACAAATGGATTTAAAGGAGTACCAAACATATTAAAACTCCCTGTTTTCCATATAGGAGGTGGGGTTGCAAAGGTAAAGCAGGTTGATAACGGAATTGGTCCGGAGGTGACAGTAGTGCTTTCAGTCTGAACAGCGCTGGACATTGTGACATTGCCTTGTTCATTTATAGTGCTTGGTCCAGCAATCGGAAAGAGAGTTTTAGGATGCAGAGGTGAAACCTCAGGCATGCTAACCACAGGATTGTTGCGTCTTGAAGCTGACATCTCGTTTTGCAATCGGCCTATCGAATTGAATATCATTTCGTTGGTGTACTGTTGCACTTCCATCTGATTCTTCAACTGCTGCATCATGGTGGTCATATTGGATATAATTCCCAGTGATATTCTAGGAAGCGTCATGGATGAAGAATCTCCCAATTTGAGTCGTTGGTTTTGAGACGTAACAGCGCTGGACCCAATAGGTGAATGGGTGCTAGACGTCATGGGCAAGCTTGAAGTGTTGGTTTTTGCCCCAGTCGTGATGATGGGTGGAGACATTGCAGAAGTAGGATTTCTCATCTTGACTGGAATCTAAAAAACAAAAGTTCCCACAGACGGCGCCACATTGTTTTGGACAATTTTCAACAAGGTGAATTTGTATTGAAGAACTTTGGGTATAAATGGAATATAATTCTCAAATCAAGATGGACGCGAGGATATAACAAGGAAAACCTTTGAACAATCATTGCCGAAAAAAACCTCGGGAGGCTTTAGGAAAAGCCTACCTTAACTAAAAATGTATTATTGAATTTAGTGATTTTGAGTACAAAGTGCAGTATGAGCGTAAAGTAGAGTGTGTAACGTGTGTACATGTGCATTTCGAGATGGCTTATATACTAGAAGATAATTTAAATAACAAATTAAATGCAATCCCTATTCTTCCGCCTAGAATCACGCCTTCTGTTGATATTTTGCAGTCGTTACTCCTTGGTTGATATTATGATTGTTATGGCGTCATTTGACTAAGTCTCAAACGGTCACGAGGATAGATTTATTTATCCACAACTTCGTTCCTAAAAAATAGGAAATATACAACAAATAACCCAAGGCATTAGTCCAAGATGCAATTCAAGATGTTACCCCAAGGTGGATGATCAAGGCGTAGAACATGTTGAGTGAATTTTTTGGGGTGAAACAATTAGATATGTCATGTGGATTTTAATCGTGTGTTTCTTGATGGATGTATATAGGTGAAGGTGATGAGAGGGATAATGAAATAATGGGTGGAAAGTTGGAAGGATATTTCTGATGCAGCGAATCAGATCTCTCCATCCAGTGAATCTCAATCCATTCCAAACGCTATTATCTGTATTATGTTTTTTGTGTTAATTTTTTTATGGCTCTTTATTCTACTGAATGCAATTGAAGTGGATTTGACTGAAATGTGTAAACTGAATCTTTTTTTGGCACATTACTAGAGGCTATGTATTGTATGGAGATTGTTGTTTATAGCGGAGAGTATAAATAGATTGCTGAAAACTGGTCTTAAAAGCTGCTACTTTGGTTGATATACAATGAAGCTAAAACCTCATGTTAAAAATAATAAAAAGAAGCAAGAGTTGAATAAGATGGTACGTCGTGCTTTTGGATCATTAGGGGTTTCTTAGTTTTTCCTGCTTTCTTCACCTGATCAACATTTGTTTTGATTTCATGTTTTCTAACATTTGTTTTGATTTCATGATTTCTTTTTTATGCTTTTCTTTTCTATTCTTATTCTCTTTTACTTCTTCTAGTTAATTCTTTATCTTAAAATCAATTTTTTTTCTCTTCTAGCTTTGTTGTTAGAGAGTAAAGAAGGATGTGACCATTTGATTTGATTGAGGCTTATAATTTTTTTTTTAAATATCTTCTTTCTAGCAGGAAATAATTTTAATTCTCCATTTTTTGAACTTATTTTGTAGACTCTTAATAGTTGACAGTTGGGTGAGATGCAAATACCAAATACTCAATTATAGTTGTAAATTGCTGTAAAGTTATGTTGGAAAAATATGTTGTGTGTGAAGAAAATTATGTATTTTTCTTACATAAATCGTTTGTCATTTGACAAAGATTATTGTGGGTCAAGTTCCACTTCGTGTGAACATTGAAATTTTATATCTAGATATCCAATTTGAGATTGTATGAGAAAGATATGATGGCTCAAAGTTGGTGGATTGAAAGTGTAAATTTTAGAATTTAACCCCACTATTGATGTCCCATGATTCCTAGATTAGTGAGGGATTAATCAGAATCATTACATTGGGATTAGGGGTAACAATGTGTGTAATACATGGGGTAATGATTTTCATATTAATACAAGGATTAATTGGGAATTCATTACATGGTTGTTGAAGCTATAACTAGAAAAACCCACAACAAATGAAAAACAATTTTTTTTCCATCAATCTTCTTCCTCCCCTTTGCAATATATTCATCTTCTTTATTTGGCCTCCAAGAAATTTATTCATGGTGATTTTGTTCAAGCATAGTGAGATTCGCCAGAGATTCTAGTGTGCAAGAATAGTCCGGTCCGTCCGTTTTATCCTGGGAGACGAACGTTCAAAACAACCTCAAGCACAACTCAGTGAGGGGGCGAATTTGTCTTAAGGAGAGTGTGTCATACACGATTCAGACAACATCAAGAAGATCATCAAACAAATTTTCTCCTACAGTTTCTCTTCGTTTAATTTTACGTTGTAATTTGTATTTCAATATATTGAAATTCTTTTATTATTTTGTGCTTATTGTAAGATTTGGTCTAACAATATTAAGACAAATTTTCCTATTTGAGAAAGGATTACAGATTTGAGAAATCCGGTGGAGCGGCGGCCACGGGAGAAAAGATAGAAAACAATGGAAGAGACGGATGGAAGAAAATTTCAGTAAGTTTTTTTTCAATGACCAGCTGTGGTAAAATTGTAATTCCTATTTCGTTAACCGTTGGATCGAGCTCAAATTTGGTTAGAAAGTTCTAAACTCATATAAGAACAATCTGAATGGTGGAGATCAAAATCTTTTATATGGAGATGAAGATAAAATTTTCGAAACAGAACAATTTATGAAAGTTTTTTTTTGAACATATAATGAACTAACGGATGAACATCAAGGATGTTGTGATGATTGTGTAAAATGGTTGTGGCGACGCCACTTCTAGTGTTTATACAATGGGTGATATATCTCATATGGTTCATGAGAATAATAGTGAAAAAAATTGTAAAGTTCGTAGGAACTAAGTTGAGAAATTGAACATTGAAAGATGTAGTCTTTAACGTTCTTATGGTTCACAAGAATCATAATGAGAAAAATTGAATAGTTCGTTGGAACTAAGTTGAGAATATGAATGTTAAAAGATGTAGTCTTAAATGTTGCATTTTATCAATGATGTATTGACAAAGATGATAGGGCTTCTTGAAAGAAGTTGTTGAATTCTATTGTTGTGAACATTAACAAATGTTACAAGAACTAAAATCATAGGGCTTCTAGGAAGAAATTGTTAAAACCTATTAGGGTAATAGGTGACTAATGTCATAAAGATAAAAAAAAAAAATAGGACTTCTTGAAGAAAGTTGTTAAATCTTATTGTTGTTGAAGATGACAAATGACACAAATATTTAGAACGAGGACTTCTAAAAAAATTGTGTATTATGTAAATGAGAATGAGACTTTCTCTAATTTAGAGGTACTTCAAGATGAGACCTTTAAAGTTTTGGAATAATTAACTATAATTCCATTAAGGAATTTGGAGGTTTACAAATATGAGTGGTTTTAAGAAATAAATTGTGCTAATTCTCCTATTGAATTAGCAATTTATTCTTGAAGTTAATTCTCTAATTAAGTTAAAGAGTTATATTTGAAACAACAAAGTAATAATTTGAAAATTAAAGCCAATGTTTGGTTTGTGTGGAGACAAATCTCTAATGGAATGTGGTTGTTCCAAGTATTTCGGATCACCATAGTGAGAAGTTAGAAATTTTTGTTGTTCTTGACTTTAAGTGATGGCAACAAAAGATGTTCTAGTAGACCACCTTAAACTTAGAGAGGTTTCTTATGGAAGATCCTACAAAGTTGGGTGAAAATGTGATAGATGTTCAAGTCGTGAGTGCGGTTGAAGCATGCAAATTTTCTTTATCGGAACTATATGCTTAATGAATTGTCGGATTCATTATAAAATGTATATAGTACAAAGAAAATTGCAAAATATTTGTGGGAGTCGTTGGACTATAAATATAAAATCGAGAATGCGGGTGTAATGAAAATCATCGTAAGCTGCGTCCTTGATTTTAAAATAGTGGACTCCATAAATCGAAAAAAAAAATCATATGGAAGGAGGGGAAATAGTCTTCCATGAAAACCATGTCGAATGGATGGTGTTGAGTAAAATTCTCAAGTGATGACAGTAATTGAGAAATTGCTTCCCACTTGAAGATATTTTAAAATCACCTCAAACATAAATGAATAAAAATGAATGTTGAGGTGTGTGTTATTCGTCTTTGTGTTAGAAAAGAGAATATAACTTTGGAGAAGAAGTTGTCTAACATTTCTTGTAGCAAAAGCAAATGTGATGAAGCATGTCGAAATGCTTAGTACAAAGACAAAGTTGGTCAATTTGTTTGAAATGTCAAACTTGTATGAAACGTCAAAATCATTTAAAAAGTCAAACGTGTTTAAAAAGCCAAACTTGTTTGAAAAAGTCAAGTATATACCTTGTGTCTTGAGAGACAACTGTGATGTCATCAAGAATGTTATTCATGATGTTTGAATGAATGAAATAGAAGGGTATTTAAGTGATCAATAATGAGAATGAATATCTTTATATGGTCAAAATAGATTCAAACAAGACTTATCAAATATGTGCTTGAATTTATAATCAAGACATATTGATGATTGAGGTGTGAATATAATTCACACACATGATGGTAAAATGTAAGTTTTTACCTTTACCGTTGCTTGTTAAAAAGCAAAATGTTGAATCTTGTTTCTTTAAAGAAAAATTTGAAAATCAACTTAATAAAGAGATAGTGATAAAACACAAATAAGTATAGTTTGTGTGTAAGTTAGAATAAATACTATTGATTGCATATGTGTTGGATATGTATATAATAGTAGTGCTTATATAATTTTTGTTTATAAATCAAAGAGTCAATGTATATATAAGAATACTATAATGGAATCATGAAGCGCTTTTTTTCTTTAAGAATATGTTTCCGCATAAATTAAGAGATGAGGCAAACTCATTTAAACGGATTCATGATTCGATAGAAGAAGATGAAACTTATCATGAGGAATGATAAAGAAGAGGCATGACCTCGACATAGCAAATGAGGTAGGATAAGAAAATTCTATGGCCCGGATTTTCTAACCTCCATGCTAGAAAGTGAATCACAAAGTTATAAAGACATTGAGCTCTTTGTAAGGATCTTTGTGGAAAGAGGCCATTAAAAGTGAGATTGATTCCATCTTGGAAAATCACACTTGGAAACTAGTGGATTTACCTTCGAGTAGTAAATCACTAGCATATAAGTGAATTTTCAAAAAGAAAATGAAGACCGATGGAACAATCAATGAGTATAAGGCTAGACTTGTAGTTGAGGATTACAAGAAAAATGAAGAACTTGATTACTTTTATACTTATTCTCTCATCATGAGAATAAAGAATTGTATTTGCAGCAGAATTTGAAATACATCAAATGGATGTAAATAGCCTTTCTAAATGTCGATTTAGAAGAGAAAATTTACATAGAACAATCCGAGGGGTTTGTTGTACATGAGCAATGAAACAAAGTGTCCACAATGTACACCATGATCAAATGGTGTTAATAATGAAAATTGGCATTATTGCTAATTTTGGGACTACTCCGAAAATGTGGGGGTGAGTATACTTTGGAAAATAATTACCTTTTGAAGAGGTTTCCCCAAGAAAACAATGAGATGTCCATATGAAGTATGGAAACGTAGGCCTACGTACACTTGTGAATGTGGCGTGTTTCACAAAGTAGCAAGTCCAATTACCAAAGAAATCAAATTTGGTTATTAAATGGTGGATTATGTTTCAAGAGTTATTATGTTCATAACAATTGTGCATATTGGTTTGTTATATTTGATTCAATAAGTTTGAATATATATATAAATCAAAAGAAAATAAAATCAATGGAAATCAAGTATTGATGTCAAATTCATGAAAGTGATTAATGATACTTTGAATGAAATAGATCAAAGTGTTAAAACAGTTCAAGAAATGGAACCTAGAAGAAAATGTGCTAGTTTGTAAAGTCATTGTATGACTTGAGACAATGTACAAAGATAACGACATCAAAGGTTTGATTGTGTGGATTTAAACAAGAGTGAGTGAGTCAGTTTGTTAATTAAATCAAAAAAACGATATGTTAACCAAGGAAAATTCTAGTCAATTTGACCTAATGATTCAAATTTAAGGAAAACTAATGGACTTGTTGTTAAACAAGTCATTAGGCGGATATTCTTGAAATTTTTGAAATGATCAATATGGAATAGCTGGGATTTAAATGAATTTGAGTTAACAATTATCAAATGGACAAAGCTTGTGTTAGCAAGATGGTATATTGCTAAAGTCAATTTATGATTGAAAAGACATATAGCAATATGTGTAATGGAAGTCTAGACATATATGTCTAAGACATAATACCATTAGAGAACTACTCTCAACTAATTTGACTATGTGAAGTCAATTGATAAACGGATCCGTTAACCAAAGGGTTAAATCGAGAGTTAGTTGTAAAATCAGAGAGGAATGGGACTTAAGCCTCTTGAAAGTTAAATACAGCAGAAAACCCAATCTATATGACTGGAGATCCCAAGAACTAGATTCAATCGGACAACCTAACTGTTAAAAGATTTGTAGCGTTACTGTGGGGGGAATTATCCCCAAGTCTATTCCTATTAGTGACATCCCGAAAGGACAAGGATAAGCCTATGTCTTTTAATGATTCTTACGTGTTGAAAATTCGAGCGGGGTAATAGAGGTTGCCTTTAAGAAATCACCTATGTGAGGGAGAAGTGGGGCCGCTACGAGGAGAATTGTGCGAGGCTCAATTCTCACTACAAGAATCAGGGTTTTTTGCCACGGTCGTCAGACCATGGTAAATAGAGATAAAACTGTGGCTAATAGTATTTACCACGGTTTTGTCACGTTTTTACGTCCGAGGCTTTTGTGAGCGTCGCTTATACTGTTCTACGTTTTCTAAACTGTGACAAATAGTATTAGCTACGGTTATAGTCACGGTTAAAAATCGTAGCACAATAAGTGTGATATATGTTATTTTTTATTTGTCACGATTGTTGTGACATTTTTTAAACCGTGACAAATAGTATTTTTTTATTTGTCACGGTTGTTGTGACATTTTAAAAACGGTGCAATTTGTAATACTTGTGACAATTTGGAACCGTCACAAAAGTTATGTGCGACATATAAATCATTATTTGTATTGGTAATTAACATGGCAAATGATACCATAATGTATGTTTTTCATATTTGTAACACAATTCAAAACTGATATATAATTTTTTTTTTAATTATAAAACCTAGTGTACTATATATTCATTGTAATACATTTAGTAGCAATAAAAGAGTTAAATGAAAATTTTAACCGTAATGCATAAATTTCCATAAAAATCCAAAAATAGTGACATAAGTTCTTAAACAAAAATCCTAAATAATTCATTCTAGTAAGTCAAATCTAACAACTATTTATATAAAGCATTTACTACTATTAAGCATTTGTCTGAAATTAAACATGTACAAAAGTGTAATCATGGCCATAATTTAGTCTAAAACATCGAAGTTTAGAAGTTGATGTTGAAGTTGAAGTTGAAGATCAAAAAGACATCATCAAGGCTCCAATCCTGTCATGCGTATACAAAAAAGTAAATCATCATAAGTGAATGAATATTGTTGACAATTTTCAACTACATTACAATCAAAAGGAAAATATAGTCACATCACACCATACCTGCAAACATTTCAGCATTTGCTCTTCAATCGTACCACGCGTATACAATCAAAAGGAAAATATAGTCACATCAAGGCTCCAATCCTGTCATGCGTATACAAAAAAGTAAATCATCATAAGGGTATATATATATATATATATATATATATATATATATATATATATATATATATATATATATATATATATATATATATATATATATATATATATAACAGCAAATGGTGTTCAGATGTTTGTTCGACATCCAGATTAAGACTACAGCAAGGTTATAACTTGAAAACATATACAGGCTTGATAAATCGAATTATGAATGTTGAGTTGCCTATGTACAAGAATAAAGGATTCCGTGGGGTTCTTCGCATGGTTGATGGGGATAAAAAGCCGGCAATGGGATTTTTGTACGGGGAGATTCTTAGGGCCAAGGAAGAAATTAAAACAGCCCTGAATAATTATTCCAAGAACTACAACCCTATTTTGGAGATATTGAATGATAAGATTAAGGGTAGACTTGATACCTCATTGCATTTGATGGATTATCTTTTGAATCCTTATTATTATTATAAGGATTCCGATCTCAGGTTTGATCAAGAATTGATGGACGGAGTTATTGAGTTTCTGGAGGTTTATTGTAATGGCAACCATGGCTTGATAAATCGAATTATGAATGTTGAGTTGCCTATGTACAAGAATAAAGGAGGAGTTTTTGGGAAGTCCATGGCATGTAAAAGCTGTGAAGTAAATGATGATACATTTGATCCAGGTAAAAGGAAAGTTAATCATTATTTTTTTTATTAGTTCAACTATGAATGTTGTTTTCTGATTTCATTTTGAAAAATTTGACAGCCTTATCATAATTATGAATTTTGA
The DNA here is from genome assembly GCA_022495995.1 of Adenophora triphylla var. japonica. Lineage (NCBI taxonomy): Eukaryota > Viridiplantae > Streptophyta > Magnoliopsida > Asterales > Campanulaceae > Adenophora > Adenophora triphylla. Next base: position 5,532 of record JAFEMH010004952.1, on the reverse strand, counting down.
TTCATTATTATTTCTTTTATTTCAGCAACTTGGTGGTTCAATTATGGACATGGAACACCCAACTTGCAAAAAATAGCTACGAGGATCTTGTCATTAACTATGAGCTCATCTGGATGTGAAAGATGTTGGAGTGCCTTTGAAGGGGTTAGAACTTAGAATATTTATCCTTTACTTTATTAGTTAATAAGAACATTTATACTTTTGTCAATAATTTTTTATACTTTTTTTCTTACTAATATAGGTACATACTAAGAAGAGGAATAGACTAGATGTTTCAAGATTGAACAATCTAGTCTATGTTCAATTCAATTCCCGTTTGATGAACAATCATAAGAGGAGAATGGAGAAAGACGTTGATGTGCTACTTGCTAGTGATGCAAGTAAAGCACAAGATTGGATTATCCTCGGGGTATGTGACGGTGAAGATGAGATGGGTGATGAATTTGATGCCGATGCTACTAGAGTTAGAGAGCTTGAGGAGGATGATTTCTATTCTGAGGATGAGGCTGAAGTAAACGAGAATGAAGTTGAATTTGAGTCTGATGAGGAGCGTGTAATAGAAAATTATGGACAAGAAGAAGACAATCCATTCATCAACATTTAGTTTTAAGTCTTTAAAAAATTCTGACTATAAAATGAGTTTTAAGTCGAAATATGTAATGCAGCTGATGTTATGTTTATTTCAGATTCTAGTGCATTCCATTGTTTATTTCCACTCATTTTCATGTGATGCTTTCTTTTGGGTTAATTTGTTAGTCTGCACTTTAAAAAATTCGAGTTTTGTGTTGTACTAATCATCCATTCTTGGCAGGGCCCCTTTGAAACACAGTTCTTACTCAATGAATGGAAGTCTGAGCAATGGCCTAAGGTACAACTTTCTTAAATTCTCTTCTTTTTTTTTCAAGTAAGGATATTACTTTATCCTGGTTGCATACACTTTGACTATTTGACCTGTACTTTGTGTTGTGATATAAGTATATCAAGTATCTACTGCCTGTACCACTGATCTAAAGGTCTTATTTTGTCTTTGTGTTATAAAGAAAGGGGCATGGCTAACATTTCTTTGTGTATGGGATTCAACCATGGGCAACCTAAAAAAAAAGAATTGACATTTAAAATCTTTTGAGAAGTGTGTTCTGTATCCTATTTGACCATGAATTGTACTCCTCTCCTGCAGTTTTTGCCTAACTTGGAAGAGAAAAGCATAAAGTGTTGAACTCTTTATACATAATATGATATAATGATAATATACATAATTGATTTGATTAACTCTTAAATTCTGCACATAGCTTCATTTTATCTCCCTTGTTTTCAGCATTGCATATACCGATTCTGATCTCCATATGTCTCATTTGAATTGTGCATGATCATTTATTAATTGGAACTCAAATAATTCTTTCAGGTTGCAGATTTTGGACTTGTGAAGTTTACGTCTGATCTTAATACTCATGTCTCTACCCGAGTGATGGGTACTTTCGGGTATGACCATTTCATCTTAACTTCTACTTATCATGTGATTTGGTTTTGCATTTGGCTTTACTCACATGCTCTCAGTTTTAGTGTCAAGTTCATGACTTGCTACTCTGTTTATAGATTAATGCAGTTATGTTATACTCCCTCCGTCCCGGAAAGTTTGTTCAACTTTGGAATATATATAAAAATGTGTGTAAATTCGCGTCCCCGCCTAGGCCCTGCCTCGGCGCTCTAGGCGCTAGGCCCGGCCTCGCCGCCTAGGAGCCGCCTAGCGATTATTAGAACCTTTCATTACATGATTGTTGAAGCTATAACTAGAAAAACCCACAACAAATGAAAAACAATTTTTTCCATCAATCTTCTTCTTCCCCTTTGCAATTTGTTCATCTTATTTCTTTGGCCTCCAAGAAATTTATTCATGGTGATTTTATTCAAGCATAGTGAGATTCGCCGGAGATTCTAGTGTGCAAGAATAGTCCCGTCCGTCTGTTTTATCCTGGGAGGCGAACATCCAAAACAACCTCAAGCACAACACGGTGAGGGGTGAATTTGTCTTAAGGAGAGTGTATCACACACGACTCGGACAACATCAAGAAGATCATCAAACGAATCTCCTACGTTTTCTCCTCGTTTAATTTTACGTTGTAATTTGTATTTCAATATATTGCAATTCTTTTATTATTTTTTGCTTATTGTAAGATTTGGTCTAACAAGTTAATGCAGGCATCTTATTCTTTTTATGTTTGATGAGCAGGGAAAGGGCAATTCGGCTTGATGAGATGGAACGAGGGAGAAAAAATTGTAAAAGAATTACAGGAAGTGGCAACTGAGGCGTGAGAACAAAATAATCAGCAAAAAAAAGAAGGAAAAGTTAGTCTTGTTGCTGAAACAAAAAAAATATGTGCTTTATATTCGGATGATTGTTGTTTGTAACTTCTGTTTAATCTTATAGAATTAATGAAACTAAATAAGTACGTACTTCATCAGTCCCAATATAAATAACCATTTTTTTTCTGATCAATAATAAAATTTAACATAACGAAAGTAATGACAAGTAATAAATGGATGCAACATAACATTCTGTAATTGAAGCAGGATTATTGATTGTGTGTTTGAGGGTATTTATGAAAAATTTGAAACCCCATTTGATTTTGTGTAGCATAATGTATTGGAGCAAAATTGCACCATTGATTTTTTTTATAAAAAGTGGAGGACAAATCTAAATCTGGCACAAGGCACGTTAACCCCCTCAAATGGTGGTTCAATTGCATCGATTAGTGTAAGAGGCATAAGTTAGATACTCCCTCCGTCCCTAAATGTTTGTCCCATTTGACTTTTCAAACATTTTAATTTAGTGATTTTGAAGCTTTAATTTTGGTTATTTTTACGAACGCTTTGAAAATTATTGATAATATAGACCGCCGTTATATAATACTCCGTCCCTAAATGTTACAAGTTTTGAAAATTTAGTGATTTTGAAGCTTTAATTTTGGAAATGAGACTAACTTTTTGGGACAAAGGAAAAGGGAAAATGGGACAAACATTTAGGGACGGAGGGAGTATTTTCTAACACCCACAAACCACATTAGTTTGATGTCCTTTTTATAATGCATAATGTTGCCATAGCCTAATGTTCAAACTCGAAACTGAATCTATTACACTTTCTTAAGTTCGCAAACGGGTGAAGCTATTTCTTCAAGGAAGAAAGTGATACAAATAGTTTTGGTCCTTAATAGTAGATTTCACGGTTATTTTTTCCCAAATTTTATGTTTCCTATACGCTGCTCAGATTTGTTGATTGATTTTTATGAGATTAGAAAGAAAATTAGCTACAAAAAAAAAATTTGAGTCCTTGGGGTGTTTGTAAACTCTGTTATTTGATTATGTTATTATTGCATTTTTTTTCTGTCATAAATCTAGTAACTCATGAATTTTCATCGTTGATTTTTGTGGGTTGTTAATAAAAACACAAAGATTGGCTGAGACTGAAAGTTGAAAAAAAAACCTTTACCCCTACACAAGTTACTACTGACTTCATAAATCGGCAATTTCTCCCCTAAGTCGATGGTATTCTGTGCACACCCCTTGGATTACAGAAGCAATTGAAGGTTTTAATTTGATTGTTACCCTCCGAATGAATAACTCAGTTCAACGGCTACTCCCCTTCCAGCACCCGGATTTGATTTATTTACTCGAAAATTTATCAATTGTTATTAACCATTCTAAAGCCATGTTTTTCAGAAAAACCAAGGACGAAGGCTTATATCTTTGGAAGCAATTGGATCCTTGCCCTTCGAAAATGAATGAGATTTTTATCGTTGGTTTTTGTGATTTGATGAGATTTGACGATTGATGTTTTCCTCCATTTTCATGACAAGCAAAAGAAATATGAATGAGATTTTCAGGTTGAGAGCTCGAGAAGGCTAACAAAACGCTGCAGGAACTAACATTCAAGCTCTAGGATGTGATCCAGTGCAGGCCAGCAACGATTGAGTCAACAAATGAAGTCAAGATGATGCCTGAAATATGATGTTGATAGTGAAAGCGAGTATTACATAGTTTCCGCTAGTAAGCTTATTTTGGTCATGCAAGAGCTACACACCTTAAAATAGGATTTTGATGAGCCTTGGAACTAAAGTGCCATGAATATTATACAATTTCTGTTGTTGGTTTTTCTTTACCTGTGTAAGGATTTGCATTTGAAGACAACATGCAAAACAACACTTGGACCAACTCAATAACATCTCATGTTCTAACAGATAAATTAAAGGGTTAATTACAATTTAGGGCCTGAAGTCTTGTATGAGGTCTCCAAATGGGGCCTGACTTTTTTTTTAGCGATTTAGGGCCTATACTTACAATTTCTTATCAAATAAGGGCTTATTGACGATTTTCCATCCAAAATTGGCGTTAAGTGTGCACGTGCTCAGTGAGGGTTGTTTGGTCATTTCGCCTTCAGGGTTAATTACAATTTAGGGCCTAAAGTCTTGTATGAGGTCACCAAATGGGGCCTGACTTTTTTTTAGCGATTTAGGGCCTATACTTACAATTTCTTATCAAATAAGGGCTAATTGACGATAGTCACATTTGATGAATATTGCAACCACACTAGATGAACATGAAATTCACAAATGTGACCTTAAAATGTTTGAAAAGTCAAATGTGACTATCATTTAGGGACGGAGGGAGTATGATATATTGCAACCTGAAATTGTCACGGCCAGAATCACAAGTGATATCCAAGGTGATAACAGCACCAACGATAGCACTTGGGATAACACACACACACACTTCGAAAATAAAACAATTTTGTAAAAGAGATTGCAGCGGAATAAAAACACCAAAATTATTTTTCTCAAGTTATATAAATATAACTTGAGAGTGCCTCTTAGGCAAGACTTTATAATCACTATAATGAATTTACAAAGCCGAAAATGTTCCCTATGGCTATAACAAAATGAGCTCTATGGAACAAGAGATAAAGAACGGAATCCTATTCTAGCCTTCACACAACTTGATACCAATGTAATCAAGTACGAAATTACAAGGGAGGAAGGATTAAAAGAATCAAACAAAGAACACTATCTCTAAGCTTTCGAAGGTGTGAATAAATTGCATGTGTTGGTATAAATTTGCATGTCTTCAAATGAAACCTTTTAAGCTTATTTATAGTCTTCAATTTACTTGAAGTCTACTCAATAAACAGCCTTGGGGCTGTATTTGTACATTGAGGAAGAGTGGGGAAGAGGTTGAGGTTGTTCCTTGAATTAAGCGCCCACTTCCTCAAAAATAGCAACCGAGTTGATTTATCTCCAAGTCCAAGCTTCAACACCTTGTACTCCCAAGCTTTATCAGTCTTGTACTCTTCTATAACTCAGCAACAACTCCTTGACCAAGTCTCCACGCGTTTTAAATTGTTGTTGCCAAAGTTACGATTTTATGCATAAAATGTTATTTATGCATAAATTGTTTCCTTCCAAATTCCTCACGTGTCTAGCTCTTTCTTCGATCCTATTGCAGTTTGAAATATGAACATAAACCATAGACTATACATATTAT